>OY848930.1:5079719-5527219 GCA_963693285.1 Xestospongia muta
AGGATAGCTACCATTAGTAAGCTCTAGACTAGTGAACGTCAGTACTTACCACAGTGACCTAGGATAGCTACCATTAGTAAGCTCTAGACTAGTGATCGTCAGTACTTACCACAGTGATCTAAGATAGCTACCATTAGTAAGCTCTAGACTAGTGAACGTCAGTACTTACCACAGTGACCTAGGATAGCTACCATTAGTAAGCTCTAGACTAGTGAACGTCAGTACTTACCACAGTGACCTAGGATAGCTACCATTAGTAAGCTCTAGACTAGTGAACGTCAGTACTTACCACAGTGACCTAGGATAGCTACCATTAGTAAGCTCTAGACTAGCGAACGTCAGTACTTACCACAGTGACCTAGAATAGCTACCATTAGTAAGCTCTAGACTAGCGAACGTCAGTACTTACCACAGTGACCTAGAATAGCTACCATTAGTAAGCTCTAGACTAGTGAACATCAGTACTTTTTTTAGAGCTCTTGAAGTGATGCGTTTTGTTGAAAATGATGCTACAAGACTAAGTCTACAATTGAGAGATATTGCTCAACAAAGTCAAGGACTCAGTGGCAGAACTCTACGCAAGTTACCTTTTCTAGCTCATGCTCTTTATGGTCAGGTATACTACAGTAATAGAAGTATATATTGTAATGATAGTTTCTTGTGTAGAGAAGAACTTTGTCTCTAGAGGAATTTCTAACTGCATTAAAGAAAGCTGTTATTAAACAATTTTCAGAGAGAGAGGCTCTTAAAAAGTGTTCATGATAACCTTCTCTCTTTCTCTCTCATTTAGCCTTTCCTAGTTCAAAATAAGTCCAATTAAATTGTGACTTTAAAAATTAATACATGTATAATAATAATAATGAGTTTTTAACCCTTAATATACCCAGTTAATTACAGTACAGAGCTATATGTTAATGCTATCATGCACCAAACAGCACAGAGGTTCTCAGGATACACATAAACTCTTACTCGAATTGCCATACGAACATTATCGCCACGGCAATTAATGATGTCTCCGCCCACAGTAGAACTAAGGTATGAAACATATGACCATATTTGGAAGTATCATTCTTACTTGAGACATGTTACAAATATCTTGTGTCCACAAGTGTGAGCAAATTGAATGGGAAATCCTTTAAAAGTGTGGCCTTCAGGAACATATCGTCTTATAGCTTCTTGAAACTCTTCTACTCCCATACTTTTTCCCTCTTGTCTTTCCAATTCATAAGAGGATAATGCAGGTCCTAATAAGTAACTGAGATTAGTATCCCATTGAGTCGGCAACCCACAATCCTAAGAAGGTACAAAAATTAATAATATATAATTTTATGCTGTGTATTTTGTGTCTTTGGGTGAATTAAGATTTCTGTTGTGTGTAACTTGTGGGCGTGGTCTATTTACCATTCTGTGTTGTGTAATCAAAGCTTGTAATTCTTGTTCCAATTCTGAGCTTATTAAATCCCCATTGAATTGACTTGATAAAATAGGAGGGATAGATTGATCTGGCCCCTAAATAATCAACCATTAATTAATAGTTATTGATAGTTATTAAGTTAATGTACATGTTTACGTTCACTGATTGTTTGAAGAGCATCTCTGTTCATTGGTTTCCATAGTGCTCTGTGATGTAAATCAAATTGACACGTCAATACATTATCTGATGGTTGAATATTAGCATAAAAAGAACAATGGTTGAAAACACATCCTATAGTACGATATGGATGTGTGGGTGGAGCCACAGCAGTTCCAGCCTGTATATCAGGATCGTAAGTAGGATGAAAAAATCTAGTATAATATATTGTAGTAATGTAATGTAAAGTATCTGTTTGTGTCACCTTTGTCCTGTTAAACTCTCCCAGAAGACAACAGAACCGTCCATGTTACAAGTCATCACCCACGTATGAGCTAATCCTTTGATCTTTGTACCCATACAAATGTATGCGTTTAATCCATAACCCAATAGTAGAGAGCATAACAGGACAGCATGATCTTCACATGACTGGATAGAAAAGGTATTGAAGTCAAACATTTATCAATCTATCTATCCATTTCTATTCTTACCCCAGATCCTGTGACAAGTACACTGTGGCGACTTCTCCAGGCATCATCCCCTACACTTTTCTCTCCTACACTGACAACATTACGATACTTGATCAGACTCACAAACCTTGCAGCATGCCGTGGACCATCAAGCAGTCGACCTACCCTCAATGGCTCAACAAAGTCACATACAACTTGACTCTCTCCTTTCTCATTCTCTGCAAATATTTTTACTAATCTCTGTGAATGACTCTGTCTCATACTAATGTACTCCTGCCACCATTGCTTAGCATAAAGCAAAAATAATCGTTTCTTCTCCGTTGTTTTCTGATGCTCCAACTTCAACTGAGCTTCTACAATATCCTTATCAATACGGCAACCTTTCCCTCGAGGGAACAACTCCCATTGCAGATCGAGGACTCCTGGTGGTACCCGCCCATCTATTTTAAGTCCTGTTAACTCAATAGACTTGGATATCCTGCCACTAGACAATCCCAATACTAGACGCCAGTCAATTTCTGCTGTACCTACTAACTCAGTATCTCCTTGAGGTGATGTTTCAGTGAGGACCAATTGTATAGGATCAGCTAATGTTAGCATATCAGGTGGGGTTTTACCCTCGGCTGAGTTCCATAATTCCAACATAAATGCTTCATTAAATTCAGGTTCACATGTACATGGAACTGGTGATGAATGAAAACGCTGACCACGAAAATGTATGTGTAGCTTAAAAGTGGGTGTGGCAGGTGGGAGTGGCTCTGATTGAGATGTAAGATGATCTATAAATGCTTTTCCTTCCTTGATTTGTAAATAAATATATTGTCCAGGTTTACCTATAATTATAATAAATGTAATAATTATAAAGGTAACTAATAAAGTAAGTTACCATTTCTAGTATGTTTTGTAGCACTGCTTTCTCCTTCAGTTTTAACTGGAGGATTTACTTGATGTCTTCTTCCTTTTTTCAATTGAAGTCCTGCCATTACCTCATCCACTAAACCTTTATCTTCAAGGAGTTGCATGAGCAATTCTTCTCTCTGATCACCTCCTCCTCTCTCTATCTCACTTACACATTCCTTCAATTTCTCTTGTATCGGCTCAGAAATCACATGTGCTCGTATTAATTGTCGTAGATCACTTAATCCTTCTCCTGGTGACTCCATGTCTTGTTTGTATTGAGGTTCAAACAAACCGCTGGATTGATTGGGGGTGTGGCTATAAAGAGACCACCCCTATTTCTTTAGCTAGTATCAAAATGGGTAGTAATAAGAAACATAAAAGCAAGAAGCACAAGAGCCATTCTTACAATATTGAAGAGAGAGGTAATTTGCTATCTATCTAGAATTAATGTGTAATATAAATTGTTCTTAGCAACAATGCATGCACATCCTCAGGCAGGTGAGAAAAGGCATTATTTAGAATGTGCAATGGCGGGTTACTTTTAAAATTCAAAGGAATTTTTATCAATAGGAATTAGTGATGGAATGAAGGTCATTCTACGTGTTCCTCCACCACCAAGTAAAGACCAGTCTCTTCTCATTAAATATCCTCTAGAAACAATAGCTCAGGCACACCTTCAAACACAAGATGTTCATAAATCACATAAAAGTAAAAAACCCAAGAAAAAAAAACGTCTCAGTCCACATCCACCTCCATTAGCAACAAATATGTTACAAGCAGCTGGTTTAGTGGATATTAGCGATGATGATGAGGAGGAGGAGCCAGAGACTAGTATGGAATTTGAAAGCGGAGATTATCATCAATTGAGTGAAATATTACCTCATAATTCAAGACACGCCCACAACTCAATATTGCCAGAAGAAACTGAAGTCAACAGCAAAAGTCTCAAAGTGGAAATTGATTTAGAAAAAATAACCCTCTCAACACAGTCCTCATCATCATATGGAAGCCCTCATCCTCCAAAGGCACAAAAGACAATAGGACAGTCCACACCCATTCAATTAATACCTACAGAACTAACCACACCCCCAATTATTCAAGCTCCTCCTACAATTCCTTTGCATTCTGAAAAAAAACGGAAAAAGAAAAAGAAAAAGCACAAACATCGTCGTCATCAAGAAACTCCACCCACTTCATCAAGTGAGAAACTTATTGAACCACATCAAGATAAAATGGAGTGGGAGAAGCCAGCCTCTCCTGCATCAATGGGTCAAGCACCCTCTCCATATGAAGTACCATCTATTGAAGAACCACCAACTAAAACACCAGTAAATGAAGAGACTATGTCTTACTTTGATGAAGATGAAGTGACAAAAGACTCAGACTCGTTGTCTCTGAAACCACCCCTCAATCTCAGTCCAAGTGGAAGTTTCATGTAAGTTAATTTACTCTTTGATTACACAAATTTGTGAGGAGAATTAAACTCGAGCCCCCTCAAGTGCTCCATAATAAACGTCATAGACTATTTTGTTTGTAACACTTCATTAAATAGTTAACATGTTTTCAAATACCACTTTACTGATGTCCTTTCAACAAAATTCTAGCAATTACAAAGTAAACCACAAAAATTATTATTGAATTTTCCTTTAGATCTGTTCACTCTCCTGGATCAACATCTTCATCCACTCAACTGACAGGACTTAGGTTACCACGAACAGCTCTTAAGCTTTTTCTCAGACACCTTCATAGTCAAATCTGTCGCAATGATCCAGAAGGCGTCTTCACTGAGCCGGTCACAGACGAGATAGCCCCTGGCTATTCTCAAATAATTAAGCAACCAATGGATCTACAGACAATGGGTCATAAAATTGAGAATAGCGAATACCCAACTGTTAAGGAATTCAAGGTACGTGTGGTATATATGATGATGTATTAATATTATAGCTTTGTTATAGGAGGACTTTATACTGATGTGTAATAATGCTATGACCTATAATTCACCTGAGACTCTATATTATCAAGCTGCTAAGAAGTTACTTAATTTTGGACTGAGAATGATTCAAAAAGTAAAAAAAATCTTTTTTTTCTTAAAACTATTTTCTTTTTTAGGAAGTCTCTTTTCGTCCTGATATTCGTCATGGACTCATTCCTACGCTCTCGTCTCCCCAACCTCCTTCTTCTGTGTCAACTACCACTTCTTATTCACTAGATTATTCTAGTCCATATATTTGCAAAATAGATATTAATCTATTACATAAACCATCTACTAGCCCATCAATACATGAGGATAATGCAGTAATTGATGTGGGTGGTGGTGAGGTAAGTCAAGAGTGGGTGTGACACAATTAATGTAAGTGGGTGTGGCACTATTTTCTTAAATGAGTGAATATTATGTTAATTAACTATGTTTGTTATTTAATGGATTTGCTGTACTCACACATGCTCCCTCTCTCTCTCTATCTCTCTCTCTCTCTATCTCTCTCTCTCTCTCTCTCTCTCTCTCTCTCTCTCTCTCTCTCTCTCTCTCTCTCTCTCTCTCTCTCTCTCTCTCTCTCTCTCTCTCTCTCTCTCTCTCTCTCTCTCTCTCTCTCTCTCTCTCTCTCACTCACTCACAACAGGTTACTGAGCCATTAGTAGATCAATCTCATTTAACTCAAGTTCAGATCGGATTTGATACACAAACTTCAATGGCTACCATGTTCCAAAGTGAAGATCAACAAACAGAAGAAAATGAAGAAGATATACTTGCTCAAGTGGATATGGCAACAGAGATATTAAAGGAGACAATGATAGATCATGTACCAGCTGAAGTAAGATGTGTGTCAGGATTAGGGGTTAAAAATAAGACTAGTCTATCATTATATTATGTCGTATTATTATGCAGTGATATTATACAGGACTAGGGGTTAAAAATAAGACTAGTCTATCATTATATTGTGTCATATTATTGTGCAGTGATATTATACAGGACTAGGGGTTAAAAATAAGACTAGTCTATCGTTATATTATGTCATATTATTATGCAGTGATATTATACAGGACTAGGGGTTAAAAATAAGACTGGTCTCATTATATTATGTCATATTATTATTCAGTCATATTATGCAGGATTAGGGGTTAAAAATAAGACCGGTCTATCATTATATGTTATGTCATATTGTTATAATGTTATATTATGACTATAGTTTAGATAGCATTTTCTACCATCTATTTTATTGTGTATATATTAACTGTACTAGCACAATTGTACAGTAATTAGTAGTAACTGTTCTAACTGTTACTGAACAGTGAGGTGTTATCATGTTATCTTAACATCCTCTTTATATCTGTTATGTATCTGTCTGTCTATTTGTTTATTTGTTTTTCTCATATATTAATTTATTTTTTGTACAGTTGAGTTATCTAAGTCAAGATGAAGGTGGTAAAACATCACTACACATTCTCAATCCACATTCAGGTACAACAAACTTCTAGTGTCCATTAGTAATGCCATATCATTTTAGTCGCATCATGTCCTGTGAACCTCACATCATTATCAGAGAAGATACGTGCTGGACAAAGTGCAAGCACTGTACTTAACAGTGAGCTTCCCGTGTTTAAAGCAACACCTGGTAAGGAAATGAAACACAAAGATATTACTATAGCTCACTGGTAATATAGATTGCATACCACCTTATCTCTACATTTATAGACACACTTAATTACATTTTTTTTAAAAGTGTCTTCTCTTAATGTTGGTGTAATGTATAGGTCATAGATTTTAATAGTGAGAATTATTTGAAGTTTGGTATTAGTGGTATGTTGTGTCCAGTATTGGTTGACTGATCCTTATTGAGTATGTTATATGATATTATATAATTGAGGATATGGTCCTTTTCTAAACAGTGACATGATAGTGTTAATATGGTGAGTAGTTTGTTATTGCTCTGTGTTATGTAATGTATGTGTGTGTTTTAATTCCCACTACTGTCCAGTAACATTATCTTCCATGTCTTACAAATGAGTGGTACATGTTTGTGTATTCACTGCTAATGCATAGTGAGCTACTTAATCTATGTGTAGGAGTTATCTCTTCCTCTCTCTCTCCCTCTCTCTCTCTTTCCCTCCCCCCCCCCTCTCTCTCTCTCCCTCTCTCTTTCTCTCCTCCCCTCTCTCTCTCTCTCCCCCTCTCTCTCTCTTTCTCTCTCTAGTCAGTTATCTGATGTATGGTCCATTTGGTTCATTTGCCCCTACATATGATACTGCTTTTGCCACACTCACCAAAAATGACTCCGCCCTTCTTCTATCAACCTATGGTAGTGAACAAGGAGTCAGCTATGCTAATAGGTGAGTATAATTGAGGGGATGTCCCCCTCAATACATTATCGTTTATTAGTTTGCAACAATTTGTGAAAGGGTGTGGCAGTTTTGCTTCTGAAATGGGAAATGCTATTTTGAACAGTCTAACTAATGGACGTCATGGCAAGTTTATGGAAACTCTTCGACAGAAAGAAGAAAAGGAAGATAAACCAGTTAAAGAAACTATAGTAAGTAATATTACATTAGTAAACTCTAGACTAATGAATATTAATACTTGCCACAGTGATAGCTACCATTAGTAAGCTCTAGACCAGTAAACATCTGTACTTATAACAATGACCCAGGATAGCTACCATTAGTAAGCTTTGACTACAGTAGATTTTCAGCATTCCAGTCTGTTGCCATGGTGATGGTTTAGTTGTGTCTTTGTCTTAATTGTTCTTCCTTTCAAGGTCACTTCAAGTGTAGCTGAAGAATTACAATGGGATATTAATTAACATGTTATACTACAGAATACTGTCAAATGTAGTTGGTGTAATTGGTGGTTAAATGATATAGAGCTGGCTTACAAGTTAGGTCACTGGAATATGTACTAGTCTAGAGCTTACTAATGGTAGCTATTCTAGGTCACTGTGGTAAGTACTGATGTTCACTAGTCTAGAGCTTACTAATGGTAGCTATTCTAGGTCACTGTGGTAAGTACTGATGTTCACTAGTCTAGAGCTTACTAATGGTAGCTATCCTAGGTCACTGTGGTAAGTACTGATGTTCACTAGTCTAGAGCTTACTAATGGTAGCTATCCTAGGTCACTGTGGTAAGTACTGATGTTCACTAGTCTAGAGCTTACTAATGGTAGCTATCCTAGGTCACTGTGGTAAGTACTGATGTTCACTAGTCTGGAGCTTACTAATGGTAGCTATCCTAGGTCACTGTGGTAAATACTGATGTTATATATAACAGTATCTCTTCTTAATAAACATATTTGACTGCTAATGTGTCTATTGTAATAGAAGTAGTTGTAGCTAGTTACTGCCTGTACATTCTAAGACAGTGTGTATCATTTATTGCAGAAAGAGGAGATCCAGTCACCTCAGAAAGAGAAGACAGAGGAGATAAAAGAGGAAGAACAATCAGAGGAGAAAGAAAAAATAAATGACACAGAAGATATTAATATGGAGACTAAATCTCATCATTCTATTGAACAAGATAGAAAAGAAGATTCCATACCAGTAGAGGTACAGTCTAGATATATGGGAATGAGTCTAGATATATGAGAATGAGTCTAGATATATGGGAATGAGTCTAGATATATGAGAATGAGTCTAGATATATATTATGAGAATGAGTCTAGATATATGAGAATGAGTCTAGATATATATTATGAGAATGAGTCTAGATATATGAGAATGAGTCTAAGTGAATGGACTCATTCTTAAACAGTTTGAAAATGAGTCTACCAGTAACTACTTGACTATACATTAAATTATTTTGGGAATGAGTCTAATAGCTGTGTCCTCCAGCTGTGTACATTAATAATAAGACGACACCCACTTCAAATGTATAGTTGTGTTGTGGTTAGCTTTGGAATGCAATAGTGGGTAGAAACCACAAGATACTATTTAAACTATATCATCTCTGTATATTATTAGTATATGCCTGTATATAATAGTACTGTATTATGTAATGTGATGTAATGTTAGTATTGAGTGTATGAAAGGAAGTCTTTGAACTGCATTAAAATGCAATTTATTCTTAGTACTGTTATTTGTGTATTGTGGTTTATTTAGAATTTGTTACGATTGTAATTTAGATATAATCATGTTGGCATTCTAGTTCTTTGAGTGAATTATCAAACTGACAACATTGGTCAGCTGTACACTAGCTCTACATTACCATATAAGGAAAAGAGAGACTGTTTTTCAATCAATGTCAATAACACATATAATTTACTTGTCAATAACACATTTTCTTACATATTACATATTATACTCTTACTCTCGACTGCTTTTTTCTTCACAGGAGTCTCCAGGGATTCCTGAGGCTCAGTCAGGTATGTAGGATGTTTACATAGACTTTGTGTTTATAGTGTATAGACCAGTAGTAACTTCACACTTTATACTCACAACACAACAGATGGCAACATTGTAACTGGATTTGTGTGTTGCTTGTCATATTGACTACATACCTAATGCCAACTTTGCATACACTTTGTTTATGATAATGACATGTTGTTCTCTTTTATTGATAGCTATAAACAATACAATGGAGCACGCTAGTCGATTGATAGCATCATTGGAGGAACAGCAAAAACAGCGACTAGCTCACCCACCCACTCTCGAATCTCCCAGCGGACATTTTGGATTATCTTCTCCTAGTGAACAAGAAGTTGATACAGGTATAAGTTATAACCTACTAGGACACTTTATCGCTTTACTCATATTAGCTACCCAAATCACTTCAGAGCTTGTCTCTTTGGCTTCCAAAGTAAGGTTTACACAATCCAGTCTCTATAATAACTTATTTTACAGGTAAAACCTGGTGATCTAGTTTCTGTAACCAGTTTACAAAATGCTATGGGTGTTCAGCAGCACCCCTCGTCAGACACACCCACTCTTCCCCTCACAATGCCTGTCACTTCTTCAGCTGATACCCTCAATATATCATAATGTTAATAGTCAAAAACTCCTCAGTCAATAAGAGCTATGAATATAGTTAACAAAACTACAGATTATGCCCAAATATGGTCAAAAATTTAAGGAAGTTTTTCTATTTAAATGATACAGGAGTATTATCAAATATGTGTTAATTATTATAAATGTTATTACTAATCTAGTGTTAAAGAAAATAAGAATACTAATGACACCTTGGAACATAAATTCAAAATTTTTTGCTAGAACTAAAATTAAATTGCACACAAACAAATTCTGAAGAAGAAAAAAATTGCAATTATTTTCATAAAATTATATACTGGCAACATGGATTCATTTCCATGGAAATGAAGCTGAGATAACTAACGACCAGTCCCATATGCAGCACCACTAGCCTTCTCCAAAATATTCTTAATTGTATCATATTGTACGTCTTTTTTTTCATCAGCTAGAATCTCTTTACCAAAGTTCTAAAAAAAGTCTAAAATAACACAATTTAATACTTTATTTAAACTTACAGGCCAAAGTTCTTTAACAAAGGCTTTGTCAGTAGAGACAGCTGCTTTCTTTAAAGCTCCTACACCAGGTCCAATCCATGTGATGAAAGCAAATTTGGCACGGCGACTCATTTCATCTCCTGTCTCAAATCGAACGTAAGCATAAGCCCTGTCATCATCTATTAATGAGTGATTGTGTGTAACTTCTAGAGTGATGTAACACGTTTAGCTCACCTCCAAATTGTTCCAATAAGTCGCTGTAATCAATACCAACAATTGCATCTCCAAGTACTTTACCTTCGTATTTATAACATACCCTTCAAAAAGGTGAATGATGACAATGAAACCCAAGCAGAAAAAATAACTTACCACTGAGTTTCAGAACTGTCTTCTCTGACATCATCGTAGGCTGCCCTCGCTCCTCCAGACTCACCATTGAACAATCTATCTGCCATAATTACTGTCGTTACAAGGATACGATAGAGTGAATGGACAAAACAACAAACTCGCAGCAACTAACTTAGCGGAGGAGGGTATTATGTGGCATACACACGTGCTGCTAAGCGACGTCATAAATTCTCTCGCGAATATACTGAGCATGCGCAGATCGGTTTATTAATATTAAATAATAATAACACTAAGTCTACAAGAGATGTTACATATTTCGCTAAAAGTCATAACTATTAGGGTCTTTCATAATAGACGATCTTTCTTATTTTAAGTACGTTCCATTTTTGTCTTTTCCAGTAATATATAACAAAGCCTAATATTGACAATATCATTATTGTCTAAATGGAAAAAAAACAAGACAATAGTTGATTACAATTATCTTATCAACCACGTACTTTCATGCCCATCTTTTTTCTGTCATCATGTTCTGGTTCTATAAAATAATACATAATAATATATAATATAAAGTTGTCTATTGTATTAACCAAACGTCCAATTATCCATTGTGTTGACAAGTCAATCACCCATCCATTTGTCTAATCATTCATCCATTTTGTCCAATCATTCATCCATTATGTTCAACCATTCATCCATTTTGTTTAACCATTCATCCATTATATACCTATTGGTAACAAACTTACCAGATGCCCATCTCAAAAATACACAGACATCTTTTGCCATTTGGCTCACAGTAGCTGGTGTACCTACATTATAATAATTGTAAGTAATAAACCGAGGTAAGCACAGGGACTTACCATCTTCATATTCTATTCCCTCGTTATAAAGCTGTTGTGGCATTCCAATAGCACCACCAGGAAAATATGGATTGTACGTCAATCCTTCACGAAGTTCGATACCAGCAGGAGGATCATAATAACCAGTTAACAGAGAAAATACGTAATCCTCTTCACCATGTCGAGCTAAAATTATCAGGCTAAGATCAGGAGGTAGGGCACCTTTAAATTTCAGAACAATTACGTTAATTTATAACTAGTAAGATTTAATTACCATTATTAGCATATCTGGCAGCTTCTTCATTAGGATATGGTTCAGGAAAATAGTCACTAAGTTTACCGGGTCGGGTTGTAGGGTTGCCCTCTTCATCAGGATCACCAGGATATTCATACTACCAAGGGGATAATCCTAAAATTAAAAACTAATTAAAAGAACTTACTTCTTCTGCTAGAGCTCTTGCTTCGGCTTCAGTATGAGACACACCCACTAAGTTTCTAAATGCTAATTGTTCCATACCATGACAAGCTGAACACACCTCTTTATAAACTTGATAACCTCGTCTAATACTAACAGTGGAATCAGATAATTAGGGGTGTGGTTTATGAATCTTTACCTTGTATGATCTAATGCTGAGAATGGACCGTTATGACTCCATGGAAATTTTGGTGGGTGGAGTACTTCTTCGTCGGCTGAGATGGTTGTAAAGAGTAGTCCAGCACCAAATCCAGCTGCTGCCACACCCCCTAAAAATCCACGAGACTAGAATGGTTAGTTATATGCAGTAAATACTGTACATAGTTACTTACCAATCTATATGTCTTACATGAACTTGCTGCAGTCTGTAAACAAAGTGTGAAAAACAAACATTAATGTTTTACAAGAAATAAAAATTAATTATTATTTTTTGTTACTTACATTCCAACCATAACTTGAAGAGAATCGATGAAAGTTTCCAAACACCCGCTGTAACCGAGCAGCCATTTTTTTCTATATTATTATGCAAAATTACTTATTATTATACATAAGTCTATGACGACACAATGATCATGTGATGCTCAAGATGGCGATCTCTAACTAGTCATGAAATTGGCCTCATTTGCAGAGTCTAATCGCGCAAAGCAGTTAACAGAACTGCTACTAAAGAGAGGGAGACTACTGGGGTACAGAACTCTTATATGATACTGTAACATTAAGTTATAATATAATAATTACCTGTATGTACATCATAACATTATCAAATTTTCTAAACAGGTTTTTCTTGTTTTTTGTGGGTGTGGCTATTTATGTAATACTTCCACAAGAGCAATTCTGTCGGTATAGATTTTTCGATGAACATGCCTTGTTGGAAGGTCTAGTTAGGAGAGAATATACAGACTCCACCCATCTAACACGCCTCCTAACTGAGCATTCTAATCAAGGACCTAATACGTATGCTACTAAAATTATTATAACATCATTATGACATCATTATGACATCATTACAATAGGACTCATAGTTGGATCGGAGATACTTTAATTAAATATGGATTAGAGGTTTTCACTCATAATTTCACAGCTGCTAGTGGAGACTCAATTATAACAGGTGATAATATATATGGAATATTACGAGCAGGAAGATCCCCTTCAACGGAAGCACTAGTCCTCTCAGCTCCTGACCTACTTCAAGACAAATCACAGAATTATGGAGTGATTATACTGTTAGGATTAGCTAAATATTTTACCAGTAAGGGGTTAAATATTCCTCCATATTGTACTGTGTATATATATATATTATATAGCAAAGAATTACTGGTCGAAAGATTTAATATTTTTAGTCACTAGTGAAGGCCCTATTGGAGCTCAAGCATGGATCGATGCATATTTAGGAGTTGACAATAAAGGTTTGTAATATTGTCATTTATTTATGAGTCATTTTATTTGATAGCTATAAAATCAAGTTTTATATCAGGAAGAGCAGGATCTATTCAAGCTATGGTTAATTTAGAGGTTGCTAGCGGTAACAATATCCATTATGTCAATGTAATAGCTGGTAGGAGAAGCATGTCACAAAAATTTGAGACTGGTTATTGTGTATTTTTTTTCCACAGAGGGAGTCAATGCTATTTTGCCTAATCTTGATTTAGTATTTGTTGGTGCAAAACTATGTGAACTTGAAGGTCTTAATACTGCCTTCCATGTTCTGGTAATACTGTTACATTCGATATCTGTCAGTAATGTATGTCATTTTCTAGTGGAACAGTCAGTATTCTTCTGGTAGCCATCATAAACAATCTTTAATCACAGGAGCTGCTGTTCTAAGTCACCAAGCGATGGGACTACCTCTTAATAATCACGCCCCCTTTCTCAAGTTAGTATGATGTTGTATATCATCATATGAACGTCATGTGTTGTTATTAGACATCGAATTGATTCACTGACTCTTCAAGTTCCTCTCAGTAAAGGAAAAACTGGAGGACAAACACTATTACCTCTGGCAAGGTACTCCATCTATCCATCCATCTATCTGTCCATCCATTTCTTTATCTGTCCATTCCTCCATCTATTTATCCATCCATCCATCCATTAATCCATTTAGGTCATTAGAAGGAATTGTACGTAGTCTTAACAATTTGTTAGAAAGATTCCATCATTCAGAATTCTTTTATGTAACAACATCTCCATTTACTTTTCTCTCAATTGGTCAATATTCTCCATTCTTTGCCCTCCTATTAGCTCCATTAGCTATTGAAGTAAGAAACACTATTATAATACTAGTATAATGGCCATTATTTAATAGAGTTTGAGACAATGGTTGCTAAGGAACCAGGAAATGTCAAGTCCATCTACACAATCCAAGTCATACTTTGACAAAATGGTAAATTAACTATTAGTACATGATATGTAATTGTATCTCTTGTACACTAGGGTATTCCTCCTCTTCTAACAGTCTCTCTTAAACCATTTCTCTTACTTCTTCTCTTCTCTCTTTTTAATGGTTGTTGTCTGTACTTCTTACCCTCTCTCTTGTCCTTTGTATTTCCTCTCTCCTCTATTATGCTGACAGGAGGATTGCTTCTCTTTTGTTTGTTAATGGCATTAGGAATAATGTTTACCAGGTATACATGTACATTACATATATAGATCTTCTCATAAAAGATTATACAACTTCTATATTGAAGATGTATCTAGAGTAATGACAGTTTACAATGTCCCAAATTGTATATTATAGAATGTGGCTTGTTTTAACTCCTTGAAAAAGCATTGTGTAAATTATTAGTGTTAATAATATATTACATTATATGTTGTCAATAATGTTGATGTTGAATGTCCTGTGTTTGTTTTATCTGTAGACCAGTTTTTACAAAGGAGGAGTGGCACGTCTCGTGTTCATTGACGTTACTATTAATAGCTATAAGTTTATATAGTCTCTCTCTATTACATTTTGCTCTTGCACTCTTTCTAACTTTATCTCTCTCTATTTCTCTCAGCCTCTCAACATGTAATAACTGGAGGTATGTACTACATTATAGATGATTTTATTACGGAACATTTAACTTGTTATCTCTATTATATCTTGTAGGAGTGGTTTGGTTTTGTTGTTATGTCTTCCTCCATTAATTCCTGTCTATTTTTGTTTTGGGTATTCTCTTCTTTTTGCATCATCTGTGCAGTCAGTGTTGCCAATACTTCAAGATGCTGTTACCATGACGACAAATGGTCTTCTGTTAGCTTATAATTTTCATTATTTATCGGGGGCGTGGTTATATCCTATTGGTACACTGTATGTATGGCCGGTCTGGATTCTATGTTGGGTCTTGGGATGGGCAAGAGTCCAAGACACTCAACTAAAATTACATTCAGATTAGTAATTTATTAATTTTCAATTTCAATAATCAATAATATAAATAAAAGTAAAATTATAAAAAAATTAAGGTATTAAATAAAAAATCAAACGTATGCAAAAGCATATAAAACTAAGCAGGAAAGAAAAAAAAAGTAACGCTGCGAGTAGGGTTCGAACCTACGCGGGGAGACCCCATTGGATTTCAAGTCCAACGCCTTAACCACTCGGCCATCGCAGCTCTTGGAATTTCAGAGCACGATATTCCAATGAAGTTATTACACTTAGTCGTTATATCATGGCTGCAGCAGAAACAGGTGTGTAATATAATTTTAAAATCAAATAAATGTCTCTTTTAGCTTTAGATACTTTCCTGGATTTTTTAGATTACTCTAGTGACAATGAAAAGGTGGGTGTGGTCATAATAATATATACAAGGAGTATTTCACATTATAGTCATGTGACTTTTTCAATTCACACAGGAGGAGACAATAGAGACACCACACATTGACAAAGTCTTGCAACAATATCATAATCATCTTGGGAAAAAGGGCAGTGTTTCTAAAACCAATGAACAAAAAAGGGGTGTGTCTGTATCTTTGTATCCTAGCAACAGTGAATATGATGTAAGGTTGGGTGCACTAGAACGTCAGTTAACAGAATTAATGCAAAAAAACGAAGTAAGAAAATAAAAATAAAATTACATTATTAGATAATTGTAAAGGGTGTGGTCGAGTCTACATCGTCAAAGAAACCTAACAAAACTAGTAAATAATAATTATTAATGGGTGTGGTTTATGACAGATATAATTTTTATAGAGAAAAAGGTTATTGTTAGTGATTCTGAAAGTAGTCCATCACATCATGAGAATGTAAAGAGAAACAAAGGAAAAACAAAGAAAGTGACTAAACCCAGTGGTATGTACACTGTCTAACTGAACATCTTTATATGTTTATTTCTCTATAGTAAGTAGTGTCACTGAAGATAAAAAAACTAAACGTCAACTTTATACCACACCTACTGACCACACCCACTCTCATATTAGACCAGAGCCACTACAATCTAAGGTATCTCCTATATTAGATAACATACCACATTATTTATTGTATTATAAAGAGAGAGACAAGGAGAGAAGTAGAAGAAGAGAGAGAGCGAAGATGGAAAGCTGAACAAGCAGCTGTAAGACTAGCTGAACATATCAGGAACCTACAATTACAAGGTAGGATCTGAAAATTAACTTCATTTTAAAATAGTTCAAGATACAAAATATAGAATGGTTTTGAATGTAATACTTTCTTTTATTTTTGCTGTAGTTGAAGAGTGGCAGAAGAAACTTGAAGTTTCCATTTCTCGTGGTAATCAGTTGGAAATTGCACTGATAAAAGAAAAAGAAAAAATAGTTAGATTGAATGAGGAGAAAGACAAGTTTCAAGTATGTATGTTGAAATATTAACACAAATATCAGTTTGTTATTTCAGATTGTACAAAGTGACAAACAAAATGAAATAGAACAGTTACAAAAAAGATGTACAGATCAGAACAATCGACTTAGAAATTTAGAAGAACAAATTGACAAATTAGAGAAAGCGAGATCACAAGTTTATAATGATATGGTAAGTCATTCTTATTAGAAGAGGACTTAGAGCTCACACACAAACCAAACACAATTTATATGATATTGTTATTTTCAGAGTGAGAAATTACGAGAAGTTGAAGTCAGAGCAGGTGCCAGTGATCGTGAGGTCACTCTTCAACATCAGGTGGTAAGAAAATTACAACAACAACTTCAAGAGTTACAAGAGTTACTGGCTACTAGAGAACAAGAGCATCAGTAAGATGTCATGTGACTGTCATGTGATGTGTGTACTTATCTGTAATTTTAGCAAAGAAGTGGAGCGATTAAAACCTCCTGATAGTCGAGATGTACGTGAGATAGTGGAGAAAGAGATTGAGAGGGAGAGAATGAGATTAGAAACAACAATAGTACAATACAAAGAAAGGTATAATAAATTAATATTGAGTAGTTCATTATTATGACTTATTTATTAACAGACTGGATCAACAGAAGAAATCATATTATGATCTTGAAGAGGAATTCCGAGCTGCTTTGAGAATTGAAGCAGCTCGTTATCAACAAGTGAGTACATAAATATGGACAGTAATGATTCTCTCTCTCTCTCTCTCTCTCTCTGCAGTTAGAATCAATTCATGACAAATTAACTGATGACCTCACTGCATGTCAAGAAGAGCTAACAATATTAAGAGACAAAGAAAGTAAAGCTACTAAATTAGTCAGTGAACTCTCTACAGTTAAGACATAGCAGCTGTGACACTTTGTTTAGCTCCTCCCATTTTAGATTGTTAAAGAACAAAAGAGTCGTATCACAGAATTAACAACAAACCAACAACAACTACTCTCACAATACAGAGAGAAGACGGGACAATTAGATATTGAAATGACTACAAGAACTAAACTAGAATCAAGAGTAGCCACATTACAGGAAGTTAGTGATAACCAGTTAATACTGGACATATCAGAATATTTTCTAGGACAATGCTGGTCTATTGGCTAAGTTGTCAGCTCAAGAGTCTCTTGTTAAGGGTCTTCGTGAAGAACAAAAACTTTGGAGTCAAGAACTAGCTAATCAAGGAGCTAGTTTGGCTCAGGATCGAGGTAGATTAGAGTCTCAGATTGAGTCTTTAACAAGAGAAGTGTCTGAGCTTCAAGATTTATATCAGGTGAGTGAAATATTACATGTGATCAAATACACACTAGTACTACATATCAAAATGTAATAATAGATAACACACTACCAATAAGATCAGTCATTAATTATAGTTAATAAAAAGAAGATTATGATAACTTTACACAAATATTACATGTGATTATACACACTATAGCACTACATATCAAAATGTATTACTAAATACTTTCTCCAAAAGTGATCATAATCTCTCATAGTGTCTTTAACAATAACTAACTAATGACTGACACTGTTATCACAAGTCAGTCATGGCACACCCCCTTTTCCCTACTTAAAAATGACTGCAAAGAAGTAAATAAATTATTTCAGATTTAGATGGCTTTATAGAAAAAAACAATAAAAATAAGACAATAATAATAACATTATCTCTACATAACAAAATAAGGACTACTCAAAAGGGACCAAAAGTTAAATTGTCAACATAAAAGATACACAACATATTATAATATAACAGGAATAAGATAGTCTTCTTGACCTTCTTCCTTGTTGATTTGTTTTATTCCTTTCTTGTTGTCTTGTTTTACACTGATATCTTTAAATGTATGAGTATGATTTGAGATGTATGGAGTTAATAAATTAAATATGGACTTGAAGTTTGGCAATCTATTCCTCTTTTTCTGTTTATTGTTAGCTTTATTTGTCAATTCACTGATTGTTAGAGAAGATGTAGCTATAGTCATTGTCTTACTATATGTTTGTGATGATGACTTTATTGTCTGTTCTGAAGATTGCTTTGTGTCCTGTAACTGTGATGCTATTTGACCTCCATATTTAATTAATAGTTCAATAATGGTTCCATTTTCATTATTATTAGCTACATCTAATGGAGTTTTATTCATAAAAATAACGTTAGGATTAGCACTATTTTCTAAGAGCATCTCTACTATTGAAGTGGATTTACCTCCTTCTATTGCAAAAAACAAAGGAGTTAATCCATAATAACTTTCTTGTTTATTGACATCAGCTCCAGCTTGTATGAGAGCATCCACTATATCAACATGTCCACATGATGAAGCTACCATGAGTGGAGTAAGACCAAGTACCAGTGGAGTATCTGGACTATCTAATGTCTTCATTACAACTGTACCTAAATCTCCTTTAACACATGAGTCTAGTAGTTCTCTTTGGTCATTAGTGAGGTATGGAAGTTTGTTTGAGAGGAAGGTAATGAGAGTAGGGTGACCACCATAACATGATATTACTACTGCTTTTTCAATCTCATCAGTAGTGAGTTCACTATTGTCTATGAGCACTTTAATGATGTCTCTGTTACCCTTAAGAACTGCTACAAATAATGCTGTTATTTTGTTCCCATTATAACATGCTACTAAATAAGGATCTGCTTTTGATTGTAGTAAGCATTCAACCACTTCAAGATGTTCATTCATAATTGCTACCATTAGGGCAGTCCATCCATTTTCCTTCTGAATATTAACATCTGCATTCTCTTTAATTTGTAGTTCGACAACTTGGGTATGACCATTTTGACTAGCTATCATTAGGGCAGTCCATCCATTTTCATCCTGAATATTAACATCTGCATTCTCTTTAATTAGTAGTTCAACAACTTGGGTATGACCATTTAGACTAGCTACCATTAGGGCAGTCCCTCCATCTTCATTCTGAATATTAACATCTGCGTTCTCTTTAATTAGTAGTTCAACAACTTGGGTATGACCATTTTGACTAGCTATCATTAGGGCAGTCACTCCATCTTCCTTCTGAATATTAATATCTGCATTCTCTCTAAGTAGTAGTTCAACAACTTGGGTATGACCATTTTGACTAGCTATCATTAGGGCAGTCACTCCATCTTCATTCTGAATATTAACATCTGCATTCTCTTTAATTTGTAGTTCGACAACTTGGGTATGACCATTTTGACTAGCTATCATTAGGGCAGTCCATCCATTTTCATCCTGAATATTAACATCTGCATTCTCTTTAATTAGTAGTTCAACAACTTGGGTATGACCATTTAGACTAGCTACCATTAGGGCAGTCCCTCCATCTTCATTCTGAATATTAACATCTGCGTTCTCTTTAATTAGTAGTTCAACAACTTGGGTATGACCATTTTGACTAGCTATCATTAGGGCAGTCACTCCATCTTCCTTCTGAATATTAATATCTGCATTCTCTCTAAGTAGTAGTTCAACAACTTGGGTATGACCATTTTGACTAGCTATCATTAGGGCAGTCACTCCATCTTCATTCTGAATATTAACATCTGCATTCTCTTTAAGTAGTAGTTCAACAACTTGGGTATGACCATTTAGACAAGCTAACATTAGGGCAGTCAATCCATTTTCCTTCTGAATATTAACATCTGCATTCTCTTTAGTTAGTAGTTCGACAACTTGGGTATGACCATTTAGACTAGCTATCATTAGGGCAGTCCATCCATCTTCCTTCTGAATATTAACATCTGCGTTCTCTTTAATTAGTAGTTCGACAACTTGGGTATGACCATTTTGACTAGCTATCATTAGGGCAGTCCATCCATTTTCATCCTGAATATTAACATCTGCATTCTCTTTAATTAGTAGTTCAACAACTTGGGTATGACCATTTAGACTAGCTACCATTAGGGCAGTCCCTCCATCTTCATTCTGAATATTAACATCTGCGTTCTCTTTAATTAGTAGTTCAACAACTTGGGTATGACCATTTTGACTAGCTATCATTAGGGCAGTCACTCCATCTTCCTTCTGAATATTAATATCTGCATTCTCTCTAAGTAGTAGTTCAACAACTTGGGTATGACCATTTTGACTAGCTATCATTAGGGCAGTCACTCCATCTTCATTCTGAATATTAACATCTGCATTCTCTTTAATTAGTAGTTCAACAACTTGGGTATGACCATTTTGACTAGCTATCATTAGGGCAGTCACTCCATCTTCCTTCTGAATATTAATATCTGCATTCTCTCTAAGTAGTAGTTCAACAACTTGGGTATGACCATTTTGACTAGCTATCATTAGGGCAGTCACTCCATCTTCATTCTGAATATTAACATCTGCATTCTCTTTAGTTAGTAGTTCGACAACTTGGGTATGACCATTTAGACTAGCTATCATTAGGGCAGTCCATCCATCTTCCTTCTGAATATTAACATCTGCATTCTCTTTAATTAGTAGTTCAACAACTTGGGTATGACCATTTTGACTAGCTAACATTAGGGCAGTCCATCCATCTTCCTTCTGAATATTAACATCTGCATTCTCTTTAATTAGTAGTTCAACAACTTGGGTATGACCATTTTGACTAGCTATCATTAGGGCAGTCACTCCATCTTCCTTCTGAATATTAACATCTGCATTCTCTTTTTGTAGTAGTTCAACAACTTGGGTATGACCATTTTGACTAGCTATCATTAGGGCAGTCACTCCATCTTCCTTCTGAATATTAACATCTGCATTCTCTTTAATTAGTAGTTCAACAACTTGGGTATGACCATTTACACTAGCTAACATTAGGGCAGTCCATCCATCTTCCTTCTGAATATTAACATCTGCATTCTCTTTTTGTAGTAGTTCAACAACTTGGGTATGACCATTTTGACTAGCTATCATTAGGGCAGTCACTCCATCTTCCTTCTGAATATTAACATCTGCATTCTCTTTAATTAGTAGTTCAACAACTTGGGTATGACCATTTTGACTAGCTAACATTAGGGCAGTCCATCCATCTTCCTTCTGAATATTAACATCTGCATTCTCTTTAGTTAGTAGTTCAACAACTTGGGTATGACCATTTAGACTAGCTATCATTAGGGCAGTCCATCCATCTTCCTTCTGAATATTAACATCTGCATTCTCTTTAATTAGTAGTTCAACAACTTGGGTATGACCATTTTGACTAGCTATCATTAGGGCAGTCACTCCATTTTCATCCTGAATATTAACATATGCATTCTCTTTAATTAGTAGTTCAACAACTTGTGTATGACCATTTAGACTAGCTAACATTAGGGCAGTCACTCCATTTTCCTTCTGAATATTAACATCTGCAATCTCTTTAAGTAGTAATTTAACAACCTTAGTATTGCCTATCTTTGCAGCTTCAATAATTGGGATGGTCAATTCATTAGAGTTTTGCAACTGTTGCTCCTCCTCCTTTTCTTTTTGTATTGTATTTAAAACATTAAATTGTTCTAACAATTTACAGATATCTTCTCTTCCTTCTTCTCTTACTTTGACAGCAATACTCTGGCCATTAATAAAGACATTAGGTTGAGCACCAGCTTTAAGTAGTAGTTCTATAACTTGAAGTGACTTGTGTCCTGTTACAGCATATACTAGTGGACTGTACCCATCATTGTCTGTATTGTTGACATTAGCACCACTTTGTAAGAGGACTTCTACTGTCTCTGTATGTCCACAAGATGAGGCTATCATAAGAGGAGTAATATCATTGACTAGTGTACAATCAACATCAACAGTAGAGTCAAAAATATGACTTGTTGTAGAGATGTAATCTCCTTCAGCACTTAATACAAAAAGTTGGAATTCTTCTTCTGTAAAATAGTCTAGTAAGTGCACTAATAAACTAATAATGAGCTGAGAGTGTCCATATCGACATGCTGTGGTGAGAGCTGTTACTACTAAACTTGCTTTCTGGTTCTCTGGCTGTTTATCAAGTAACATTTCCACAATCTCAGTGGAGTTTACATGTACAGATACAGTGAGAGCTGTGTCATTATTTGTTGTTGTAATTAGTGGATCAGCATTAAATTGAAGTAATAGCTTCACAATATCTGAGTGATTATTTTGACATGCTATTATGATAGCTGTATCTCCATTGTCTCTTTGTATATCAGGATTAGCTCCAGTCTGGAGTAGGTAGTTGACTATATTGTAGGAGTTTGTATTACATGCCAACATCAATGCAGTATAACCATTGTTATCTTGAATGTTAGGATTAGCTCCAGCTAATATTAGTGTTTGTACAACTTGTTCATGTCCACCTTTACTAGCTAACATAAGTGCTGTTCTACCTTTGTTGTTACAATGGTTTACATCTTTTATAAATTTGAGGAGGAACTGCACAGCTTCATCATGACCAACTTTTGCTGCTTCTAGAAGAGCTGACTCAAAAGTGAAGTTCATATTCTCATCATCATTGAGGATAGGTTCACCATTAATTGTTAGACCAAAGATACCAATGAGACGCATAAACTGTAACTTGCCTTGAGCATGAGCTATGAGACAATCAGCTTTTGATTCATGAACAATGTATTTGATGATAACTGAGCCTGTTTTAATCTCAATGTACTTTAGAATTGGTTGCTTTGCTTTGTGAGGTAGTAGATGTCTAACCAGTAGGTAAAGTCCTTCAATAGTAGCTTCATTCCATGGATTATGTAACTCGATATAGATTTTGGGCATCTGTGACAAGTCTTCTAAATATGGAAAGTATATGTTTTCTAAGTCTTTGTTGAGTTGTTTCACAGTAAATGAGGAACGAAAGTCCTCAGTTTTATTCAAATGTTCTTTGAGGTCACTAACAAGGTTTTTATTATCTTTTCCAAAGCACTCATCATTGAGAAACTGTTCACTCATATCCACAATTAATTCACAGTCTATGAAGTCAAAATATGGATGTAGTTTCTTGAAAACCTCGTCTAAATCAACAATGTCTTTTAATTCACCAACCCATTTCATTCGATGTTCAATCCATCTAATAAAGTCCACTAGTACTAGTTGTTGATGTTGTAGTTTATGATCAAGAGATGATCGAACAGCAACCATTAATACACTAAAGGTTTTGTCTAGACTTTTTAAAGTAGTTTTTATTTCTTTTTCTTCCTCTTTACTTCGAAACTTAAGTGTTTCTACAAGTTCTCGAGAGCCTACACAAAATGATAAATAAGTAAGTTATTATAACTGTTATAAATACCATAGGATGTGGTTGAAGCTGTTGATAAAGTTGTGTTAAGCTTTTGGTACACTTTTGAAGCTAGAGTATGTTCTTCTGATTTTTCTAGTGCGTACAGTACATCCTGCCACGATGCCTCAGGATGAACACTGAGCCATTTTGAAAAAAGAGCAGATTTTTGTTTGTCAATTCTTGTATTTTCGTGTTCAATTACTTGAATATGTTCACTCTTAATTCCAGGTAAGAAAGTGCCAAACTTTTGCCAATTAACTAGAGTATCTAGTAATTCTATTAACTGGTCATACTCTGGTCTAACAGAAATAATAGGATCTACTGACATTATTAACTACTAGTACTTTATAATATAGACTACTGACAACAACTACTGGTAAAG
The DNA here is from genome assembly GCA_963693285.1 of Xestospongia muta. NCBI lineage: Eukaryota > Metazoa > Porifera > Demospongiae > Haplosclerida > Petrosiidae > Xestospongia > Xestospongia muta. The sequence continues at coordinate 5,104,153 of OY848930.1, forward strand.
TGTAGCAACTTGATCTTTTTATATTTTCTTGGTTGCTATGGAATGCAGTGGTTGTCACAATAACTGAATAACCTTATTTTTCTTTATAAGGCAATGATTATTATGAATATACTTTTAGACTGACACTCATGTGGTGTTTTTGGCTAATAACTGTGGGAACATTGAATATCATTAATATATCATGTGAGGTGTGGTCAATATTATTCATAGCATGACTCAGTTAGTGGATGGAGAAAGGTTATAATTTTGACCAAATATGTACAAAATGGTTTAAATCATGAATATTATGTTTTATGAATAATAAATACATAATGATAGTTAGTGTAGTGATTGGATAGAATTTAGTCCTAAGCTATACATTACAATGCTATACTCATACAATGTACAAATAATTTAAAAGTTCTTGACAAAATACAGAGATGATGTAAAAATCATTACATACAAGAATACTAGCTACATTATCTTCACTTATGATGTTATAATAATGATGTTTTATTTAGACCAGTAAGACTACAGTACGTGTGAGAGAGAAGGTGATTGAAGATCAAACCTCAACTATCAAACAATTAAAAGAGGTGAGTACAATTAAGCCATCCATTGATACATTTGTCCATCCATCCACATTTACATCCATCCATTCATTCATCTATTGATAGGAAATATCAGCATTAAAAGCTAAGCTCTCATCAAACCAGTCTGACTGGTTAAGCAAACTTGATGTACTACATAATGATTTAGAGCAGGAACAATCATGTAGACAAGATCTTAATGAACAACTTGATATTATTACTGAACAAAAAATGATATGTGAACAACAAATATATGAGAGTAAAGAAAATGAAAAGAAATGGAAAGAAAAATATAGGTATCACCTGTCTGTCTCTGTCTGTCTCTCTGCTTGTATATCTGTCTCTCTGTCTGTATGTCTGTCTGTCTGTATATATATGTATGTATCTTCATCTTTCTCTCTCTGTCTAGTAAATTAAAGGGACAATGGGAGGAGAGAGTGGGATTAATAGCTAGTCTAGAGAACAGTGTACACCAGTTACAAGAGAAAGCTAAACAACGTGAACAAGATTTGATAAAAGAGAGAGATCAAGCTGTTTTAGAATCCAAGTATGTGAACTGTATTGATCATTTTAATACACCATCCATTATGTATTCATTCATCTGTCCATTTATCCATCCACTAGACAATCTCTTGAGCAGTTACAACAAGTCAAGATATCTTTAAGTAATCATTTAACAAACCAACAAAAGTTGATTGAAGAGAGAGTTAGACAGTCATTAAGAGATAAAGACATTGAGATATTAGAAGCTCATAGAAAAGTGGCAACAGTTGAAGAAGAAATGAGACAAGTATTAACAGAGACAACTAAAGAAAGGAAAGCTATGGAGGCCAAATTTCAACGACTATCAAAAACATTTCATGACTTGCAGAAAGAATTGACCTAAAATATTGTACCATAATTATCTAATTATACGAAAAGTAATTAATATTGAAATTAAAAGTTAATTTTTAGTTCCTGCCCTACACTGATGCTACCACAGGAGATAACAGGTTAGTTATTATTTTATTTACAGTTCAATCACTCTCCTTTAGTTATAATGGATCATGTGTGTTAATGTTTACTGACCTGTTTTAGGTCCAGGGTTAAGTTCAATACCTCCTTATAAAATGAGAAGTAAGAGAAACAAGACTAGAGAGAAGGTCAGGTTAACATCACCTTCATCTCCTGATGTCACTGGTGACTTCATCCATCCAGGGCTATTAGTGGTAGAGGGAGTCCTTTTAGTAATATATGGTATCTGATGACAATACCATAACCCAATACTAGCTCTCCATTGAGAGATATCAATCATATTGACCTACAAACAATCTCTATATCGAAAGCCAACTTCCTCTGCAAATTGTATAATTGGGAGTGGTAACCCCGCCCACGCATTCCAGTACAATTGTCTTAGAATAAAATCAGTCTTCAATTCTGTATATAAAATAATGGAACAATTGCAGTAAACAGTGATAAACTAACTAACACAAGAGTACTTTATCTTTCACTGTCAAACTAAATGTACAGTTTGCTACAAGTTCAAAAGTCCTTATAGTATAAGTACTTCAGCAAAAAGTCTCCACTGAATTTACAATAATTTTATAATCTATTAATATAAACAAAACATATACAAATATAACATGATAGTCAATAGAAACGAACTTGATTCTTTAAGTACTGCATGAAAATCTGCTTCAAATATGCTTACTTCACACTTCAAGGTAATAAAACTTGTTGAAGCATTTTTGAGTAGATTATTTGAAATTAAAATATACACACGAGGACAATTATGAGGACTGAATGTTTTCTCCTATGTATTTATATTAGTTTGATCACCATCTACCTGTCCACTTATTGTGATCTAAATGATTTAGGACATAGAATGTATGGACAAGAGATTTAACTAACATAAATATTCCAGATATAAGTTGTCTAGTTCATAGTCTCATAATGAAGTATTTAACAAAGGAAAATAATACCAAGATATAAGGCTATCAAGTTCAAAGAAGCCATCTATTATAATATTAATAATATGATATAAAATGTAAGGAGAAGGTTAAAATTGATATCACCAGCTGGCAACTGACCCTTTCTTTCTTGTTATATTAAAAATACATGTAATCCTTGTCAATTAACTAATATGAATCTATTATGACTTTTTATTATAATAACTGTAGTAACATTGATGTCATTATGATGTCACGATCTATATTATAAGTATTATAACTCAATTAGTGGATCTAAGTAGGTTGTCCAAATATGTACAAAATGTCTTGAACCACAAACACAATATACCAGTCTTAAAATGATACATTTATAATATAACAAGTAATTAAAATTTCTAATAAAGTTAATGGAATACCAAAATATTATACTAATTATCAAACACACTGTAGCACTACATATCAAAATGTATTACTAAATACTTTGTCCAAAGGTGATCATAATCTCTTATAATGTCTTTCTATGATAATAACTAATTAATGACTGACACTAGCTATTACTACTGTCTCTTATCACAAGTCAGTCATAACACACCTCTTTTTCCCTATTTAAAAAGGCTTCAAGCAGGTTAAAAACCCTCAGATTTAGATGTAATATTTAGATAACTTTATAGAAAAAAACAAAGAAAATAAGACAATAATAATAACATCTCTACATGATAAAATAAGGACTATACAAAAGGGACTACAAACAAGTACATAAAAATGTCAACATAAAAGATACACAACATTTTAGTATATAATAGGAATAAGATAGTCTTCTTGACCTTCTTCCTTGTTGTTTTGTTTTATTCCTTTCTTGTTGTCTTGTTTTAAACTGATATCTTTAAATGTATGAGTAGGATTTAAGATATGTGAAGTGAATGAACTAAATATGGACTTGAAATTTGGCACTCTTTTTCTCTTTGTCTGTTTCTTGTTAGCTTTATTTATCAATTCACTGATTGTTAGTGAAGATGTAGCTATGGTCATTGTCTCACTAGATGTTTGTGATGATGACTTTATAGTCTGTTCTGAAGATTGCTTTGTGTCCTGTAAGTGTGATGCTGTTTGACCTCCATATTTAATTAATAGTTCAATAATGGTTCCATCTTCATTCTCATTAGCTACATCTAATGGAGTTTTATTCATAAAAATAACGTTAGGATTAGCACCATTTTCTAAGAGCATCTCTACTATTGAAGTGGATTTACCTCCTTCTATTGCAAAGTACAAAGGAGATAATCTCCAATAACTTTCTTGTTTATTGACATCAGCTCCAGCTTGTATGAGAGCATCCACTATATCATCATGTCCACATGATGAAACTACCATGAGTGGAGTAAGACCAAGTACCAGTGGAGTATCTGGACTATCTAATGTCTTCATTACAACTGTACCTAAATCTCCTTTAACACATGAGTCTAGTAGTTCTCTTTGGTCATTAGTGAGGTATGGAAGTTTGTTTGAGAGGAAGGTAATGAGAGTAGGGTGACCACCATAACATGATATTACTACTGCGTTTTCAATCTCATCAGTAGTGGGTTCACTTTTGTCTATGAGCACTTTAATGATGTCTCTGTTACCCGTAAGAACTGCTAAAAGAAGTGCTGTTATTTCAATCTTTTCCAAATGAAGTGCTATATGAGGATCTGCTTTTGATTGTAGTAAGCGTTCAACTACTTCATAATGCTCATTCACAATCGCTACCATTAGTGCAGTCACTCCGTCTTTATTCTGAATGTTAACATCTGCATTCTCTTTTTGTAGTAGTTCAACAACTTGGGTATGACCATTTTGACTAGCTATCATTAGGGCAGTCCATCCATCTTCATTCTGAATATTAACATCTGTATTCTCTTTAATTAGTAGTTCGACAACTTGGGTATGACCATTTAGACTAGCTAACATTAGGGCAGTCCATCCATTTTTATTCTGAATATTAACATCTGCATTCTCTTTAAGTAGTAGTTCAACAACTTGGGTATGACCATTTTCACTAGCTATCATTAGGGCAGTCCATCCATTTTTATTCTGAATATTAACATCTGCATTCTCTTTAAGTAGTAGTTCAACAACTTGGGTATGACCATTTTCACTAGCTATCATTAGGGCAGTCCATCCATTTTTATTCTGAATATTAACATCTGCATTCTCTTTTAGTAGTAGTTCAACAACTTGGGTATGACCATTTTGACTAGCTATCATTAGGGCAGCCCATCCATCTTCCTTCTGAATATTAGCATCTGCATTCTCTTTAAGTAGTAGTTCAACAACTTGGGTATGACCATTTTGACTAGCTAACATTAGGGCAGTCCATCCATCTTCATTCTGAATATTAACATCTGTATTCTCTTTAATTAGTAGTTCGACAACTTGGGTATGACCATTTAGACTAGCTAACATTAGGGCAGTCCATCCATTTTTATTCTGAATATTAACATCTGCATTCTCTTTAAGTAGTAGTTCAACAACTTGGGTATGACCATTTTCACTAGCTATCATTAGGGCAGTCCATCCATTTTTATTCTGAATATTAACATCTGCATTCTCTTTTAGTAGTAGTTCAACAACTTGGGTATGACCATTTTGACTAGCTAACATTAGGGCAGTTACTCCATCTTCCTTCTGAATATTAATATCTGCATTTTCTTTAAGTAATAGTTCAACAACTTGGTTATGACCATTTTGACTAGCTAACATTAGGGCAGTTACTCCATCTTTGCTCTGAATATTAACATCTGCATTCTCTTTAATTAGTAGTTCAACAACTTGGGTATGACCATTTTGACTAGCTAACGTTAGGGCAGTCCATCCATTTTTATTGTGAATATTAACATCTGCATTCTCTTTAAGTAGTAGTTCGACAACTTGGGTATGACCATTTTGACTAGCTATCATTAGGGCAGTACATCCATTTTCACCCTGAATATTAACATCTGCATTCTCTTTTAGTAGTAGTTCAACAACTTGGGTATGACCATTTTGACTAGCTAACATTAGGGCAGTTACTCCATCTTCCTTCTGAATATTAATATCTGCATTTTCTTTAAGTAATAGTTCAACAACTTGGTTATGACCATTTTGACTAGCTAACATTAGGGCAGTTACTCCATCTTTGCTCTGAATATTAACATCTGCATTCTCTTTAATTAGTAGTTCGACAACTTGGGTATGACCATTTAGACTAGCTAACATTAGGGCAGTCACTCCATCTTCCTTCTGTATATTAACATCTGTATTCTCTTTAAGTAGTAATTTAACAACCTCAGTATTGCCTATCTTTGCAGCTTCAATAATTGAGATGGTAAATTCACTAGAGTATTGTAACTGTTGTTCCTCCTCCTTTTCTTTTTGTGTTGTATTTAAAACATTAAATTGTTCTAACAATCTATAGATATCTTCTCTTACTTCTTCTCTTACTTTGTCAGCAATACTCTGGTCATTAATAAAGACATTAGGTTGAGCACCAGCTTTAAGTAGTTGTTCTATAACTTGAAGTGACTTGTGTCCTGTTATAGCATACACTAACGGACTGTACCCATCATTGTCTGTACTGTGTACATTAGCTCCTGCTTGTAGGAGGACTTGTACTGTCTCTGTATGTCCACAAGATGAGGCTATCATAAGAGGAGTTATATCATTGACTAATGTACAATTGACATCAACAATTGAGTCAAAAATATGACTTGTTGTAGAGATGTAATCTCCTTCAGCACTTAATATAAAAAGTTGGAATTCTTCTTCTGTAAAATAGTCTAGTAAGTGCACTAATAAACTAATAATAAGTTGAGAGTGTCCATATCGAGATGCTGTAGTAAGAGCTGTTACTACTAAACTTGCTTTCTGGTTTTCTGGCTGTTTATCAAGTAACATTTCCACTATCTCAATGGAGTTTACATGTACAGATACAGTGAGAGCTGTGTCATCATTTCTTGTAGTAATTAGTGGATCAGCATTAAATTGAAGTAATAGCTTCACAATATCTGAGTGGTTATTTTGACATGCTATTATGATAGCTGTATCTCCATTGTCACTTTGTATATCAGGATTAGCTCCAGACTGGAGTAGGTAGTTGACCATATTGTAGGAGTTTGTATCACATGCTAACATCAATGCAGTATAGCCATTGTTATCTTGAATGTTAGGTTTAGCTCCAGCTAATATTAGTGTTTGTACAACTTGTTCATGTCCACCTTTACTAGCTAACATAAGTGCTGTTCTACCTTTATTGTTACAATGGTTTACATCTTTTATAAATTTGAGGAGGAACTGCACAGCTTCATCATGACCAGTTTTTGCTGCTTCTAGAAGAGCTGACTCAAAAGTGAAGTTCATATTCTCATCATCATTGAGGATGAGTTGACCATTAATAGTTAGACCAAAGATACCAATGAGACGCATAAACTGTAACTTGCCTTGAGCATGAGCTATGAGACAATCAGCTTTTGATTCATGAACAATGTATTTGATGATAACTGAGCCTGTATCAATCTCTATATACTTAAGGATTGATTGCTTTGATTTGTGAGGTAGTAGATGTCCTATTAGTAGATAAAGTCCTCCAATAGTAGCTTCATTCCATGGATTAAGTAACATGATTTGAATTGTAGGCATATTAGATAAATTTATTAGTTGTGGAGAATATATCTGTCTTAGTTTATTTTTAAGTTCTTTTACTGTAGACGAGCAACGAAGGGTCTCAGCTTTGAGCATATGTTCTTTAAGTTCACTAACAAGATTTTTATTATCTTCTCCAAAGCATTCATTTTTGAGAAACTGTTCACTCATATCCACAATTAATTCACAGTCTATGAAGTCAAAATATGGATGTAGTTTCTTGAAAACCTCATCTAAATCAACTGTGTCTTTTAATTCTCCAACCCATTTCATTCGATGTTCAATCCATCTAATAAAGTCCACTAGTACTAGTTGTTGATGTTGTAGTTTATGATCAAGAGATGATCGAACGGCAACCATTAATACACTAAAGGTTTTGTCTAGATTTTTTAAAGTAGTATTAATTTGTTTTTCTTCCTCTTCATTTTGTAATGTTAGTACTTTTACAAGTTTTTGAGAACCTACATGAAATAATAAATCATTAAGCATTGTGTTGCTTAATATGGAGGGATGGGCCTGAAAAATGGCTGCCTCATTCACTCTACTGATTTAACTATGATGCTTTTAAATAACTGTTAAAGTTGACTTATAGACTTATTTAAGCACCCACTTCTTTTATTGAGCTCTTTCACAATTTCTATAAAGTTAAAAACCATGAACTAGCTAAACTAACTGCAGCCAAATTGTTCTTCTATACAAAGTGTCAAACATTCAGCAATGTGTCTTGTATGTGCAATGCCTAAATTGACCAATCAGATTGCTCCATTTTGGGTCAATAAATGGCTTAACACACCTCTCAGAGACTAGACTGTATCCTTTAATTGTTTTAATATAATATTATTATATGTGACTTTTGAGAGTGACAAATGAAACTAAACTCTATCCTTTAACTGTTGACTGATTCATAGACCAACTAATGATCCATTAATCTTAATGACAAGTTTGTGACTGACAATGCTCGAAGCTTCTTGCTAACTTGCTTCTTTACACATATTTCTAGCATTCTGTGACTATAGTCTTTTATAGACACTGCTGCTAATTTTCCGATCTTTGTAGCTCTAGTCAGTGTTTTACTGTGAAGTCAGTATCTTCTGAAACAATTATAGGATAATTTTTTCAATTGTAATCTTGTTTTTAATTGTTCTACTTGTGTGTATCTTGGTATAATTATGACTCCTTGTAATTACATACCAACACCTACAATATTTATTATATTAATTGACTGATTCATAGTCTCTAGGTTCCATTCATGCTTACAATGAACAGTATTTACAACATATATTGTTTTGATTGCTAATTACTATGGAATTGCACAGTTTATATAGTTCAACAATGTGATCTAGTGACACAGCTGGCCATGTATGTATAGTATGAATTCCATAGTAACTGCACTGACCCGACAGCTTATTTAACCAAACTTGTCATAGTTCTAACAAACAGTTACATGAACAGTCAATTATATAGTACATTTATTACATATTATGGTATGTTCTATTTTTCTTTTTATTACAATTGACATACCATATATCATATGATAGTTCTAATAATTAGTTTCAATTCCATCATATATTAGCAATCAAACTATATGATAATACTAATAAATTTAGCTAGTGTGAGATCAACTTCAACCATTGTTCTGGACCATGTGGACTTTATTAAATAATCAATTAATTATAATATACTCATGAATAAATAATATCATGAGCTTGTTCAGATAATCCAAGAGTTTGGATTAAAGATGTTTACATATGTGAGGATCCATTATAGCACAGCTAACACAATTTTAAATGGTCATATAAAATTTACTATTACAGTACAAAAAGAGAAGAGCACACATTTAGTGCTTCATTTAAAATTATAATACTGACCTTGTTGTTTTATATCCTGTTGTATAAGATCATCACATGTAAGATCTAGTGAGATATTACGTTGCTTTTTGACTTCATCAATCCAGTCTTGACATAACTTTTGAGCAGTTAATTTAGTAGGGCCACCTTCACTGGAGAGACATTGTAAGAAAAGTTGACAATGCTCTTGTAACTTTAAAATATTGTTTGCTAATCTCATTCCACTTTTAAATTCACCAATGACATTGTAAACAGTTGGAGAATCTCTAACTGATTCACTTATCAGTCTTTTAGAATACATTGCTGCAGAAACTCGTAGTAAACATCTACTTAACTGGTTACTTAAGTCAGCAAAATGACTTGTCAATACACTCTTTAACACTTTGCAAACTTCATTTTTTTCTGTAGCATTGGTACTTGCTGTATTACTAGAAAGATCTACAGAGTTACCACAGGAAGGGCCTCTAGCTTGGTCACTTATTTCTTCTGTCTTTCTTTCTGTTTGTCCTTGGTAAAGAAAGGAAAGGAATTAACTGTCAAGCCATTTCCACTTTCTGAGAGTAAAGCTTCACTACTATACTTATACTTTTATACTTTACTAATATATTATACTACATTGATAATTATTATAATGAACTATAAATAGTAGATACCTTCATCTTTAATATCTAGCTGTCTTCTCAGTGTAGTAGCTACATCCATATCACCACAACTTTCAACAGCTGAGATAAGTTCTTCCCAAGAGGGTGCAGTACCATTTGTAATCCACCATTGTAAACCTTCCTCTAAAGCAGAGTGAAAGTCTTGATCACTGGTGGCCATTGTCTTGAGTCTTTTCCTCTCCTCCAGTGAGACACCTAAAAGACTAATGAGTTTAGTCCATTTATCTTCAATGATAAAACCACTCTTAGCAAGAAGTCGTAGAGCATTACTTGATGTTAATTCTATTGAAATAAATAAAACATCAGTTATGTGTGTTAATGTTTACTGACTTGTTTGAGGTCCAGGGTTAAGTTCAATATCTCCTGATAAAATGAGGAGAAGCAAGAGAAACAAAACTAGAGAGAATATCAAAGTACCACCACCCTCATCTTCTGACATCAATAGTGACTTTATCCATCCATAGGTATCAGTGGTAGAAGGAGTCTTTTTAGTAGTATATGGTATCTGATGACAATACCATAACCCAATGCTAGCTCTCCATTGACTGGTGTCGATCATAATGATCTAGAACTATTCCTAGCAAACGAGCACTTAGTTTGTCCCTGTAGTCTTGTTTTCTATTTCCTGTAGAGTACTTTTGTGTATATCTAGACCGTGTGGTGGGTGGTTTTGCTTATAATAACTAGTGCTGTGAATGTTATTATTAAATATCATGTGATGTGTGTCATGTGAATGAACAAATGTTATAATTTTGTTAAAATAGAGTATGTACAAAAATGACTCAACTGTTGTCCCATGTATAATTATGATCTAGATCTATTAGTGTCTATATGTTAAGACTATAAATTGATCTTGTCCCTAGACATCTTTTTGTACTGTTAAATAATATAATTATAGTCATCTACTGTCAATGTACATAGTATTGACAGTAGCCACATCGTAGAACAATTAGTTTTAAACACCAACAAACATGAAAATCAGATTCTGTTGTTTAAATGGTTACTATGTAAGGATTATTGTATTCCATTAGCTTTGTCATAAAATTGTTCATTTTAGACCAGTAAGACTACAGTACGTGTGAGAGAGAAGGTGATTGAAGATCAAACTTCGACTATCAAACAATTAAAAGAGGTGGGTACTTTCTATATTATTATTAAACTAATTTAACCAATTAATTAATTAACTACTTTATATTCTATATAATAACTATATAGTTCTTATAACAGTTACTATAAGGGAAATTATGATAAGTAACTAAATAAAGCTATGACAGGTGTGTACTCCCTCACAGACACATATGTATGATATATACCTTATTTTAGCATAGATCATATTTTATTATATTGTGTGTATTAAAATATATACCACTTTATTAGATGTAAACATCATATACTGTCATCATTGAGGGAGTGTATACTTACTGTAGTGTTCAGAGTATTGGTTTGTTTCTTGTCATAGCTTCACTCTAATCAGCTATGACAATAATATATATATAGATATGACTGGATTTGTAAAAAGGGACCATTTCAGTCAAAATATTTGTGACCTGATTTGTGAAAAAATCTACTGTTAAAACATCAAAACAGTTTTGTATACATATAGAATAGTTATGCATATATAGCAACTTTATGTATACAAAACTGTTTTTGATATGTTTTAACAGTTGATTTTTTCACAAGTCAGGTCACAAATGTTTTGACACAAGTAGTCCCTTTTTGTAAATAAGGTCACAATTATTTTCATTATTGTATTGTGTTGATAGGAAATATCAGTATTAAAAGCTGAGCTCTCATCAAACCAGTCTGACTGGTTAAACAAACTCGATGTTCTATATAATGATTTAGAACAGGAACAATCATGTAAACATGATCTTAATGAACAACTTGATATTATTACTGAACAAAAAATAATATGTGAACAACAAATATATGAGAGTAAAGAAAATGAAAAGAAATGGAAAGAAAAATATAGGTATCACCTGTCTGTCTCTCTGTCTGTCTCTATGCCTGCCTGTCTGTCTGTCTGTCTGTCTGTCTGTCTCTATGCCTGTCTGTCTATCTGTCTGTATGTATGTATGTATCTTCATCTTTCTTTCTCTGTCTAGTAAATTAAAGGGACAATGGGAGGAGAGAGTGGGATTAATAGCTAGTCTAGAAAACAGTGTACACCAGTTACAAGAGAAAGCTAAACAACGCGAACAAGATTTGATAAAAGAGAGAGATCAAGCTGTTTTAGAATCCAAGTATGTGAACTGTATTGATCATTTTAATCCACCATCCATTCATCCATCCATCCATCCATCCATCCATCCATCGACCCATTATGTATTCATTCATCCCTCCATTTATCCATCCACTAGACAATCTTTTGAGCAGTTACAACAAGTCAAGATATCTTTAAGTAATCATTTAACAAACCAACAAAAGTTGATTGAAGAGAGAGTTAGACAGTCATTAAGAGATAAAGACATTGAGATATTAGAAGCCCATAGAAAAGTGACAACAGTTGAAGAAGAAATGAGACAAGTATTAACAGAGACAACTAAAGAAAGGAAAGCTATGGAGGCCAAATTTCAACGACTATCAAAAACATTTCATGATTTGCAGAAAGAATTGACCTAAAATATTGTACCATAATTATCTAATTAAGTAATTAATATTGAAATTAAAAATTAATTTTTAGTTCCTGCCCTAAACTGATGCTACCATAAGAGATAGTAGGTTAGTTACTATTTTATTTACAGTTCAATCACTCTCCTTTAGTTATAATGGATCATGTGTGTTAATGTTTACTGACCTGTTTGAGGTCCAGGGTTAAGTTCAATACCTCCTTATAAAATGAGAAGTAAGAGAAACAAGACTAGAGAGAAGGTCAGGTTAACATCACCTTCATCTCCTGATGTCACTAGTGACTTCATCTATCCAGGGGTATCAGTGGTAGAGGGAGTCGTTTTAGTAATATATGGTATCTGATGACAATACCATAACCCAATACTAGCTCTCCATAGTACTTTATCTTTCACTGTCAAACTAAATGTACAGTTTGCTACAAGTTCTAAAGTCCTGAAAGTATAAGTACTTCAGCAAAAGTCTCCACTGAATTTACAATAATTTTATAATCTATTAATATAAACAAAACATATATAAATATAACATGATAGTCAATAGAAATGAACTTGATTCTTTAAGTACTGCATGAAAATCTGCTTCAAATATGCTTACTTCACACTTCAAGGTAATAAAACTTGTTGAAGCATTTTTGAGTAGATTATTTGAAATTAAAATATACACACGAGGACAATTATGAGGACTGAATGTTTTCTCCTATGTATTTATATTAGTTTGATCACGATCTACCTGTCCGCTTATTGTGATCTAAATGATTTAGGACATAGAATATATGGACAAGAGATTTAACTAACATAAATATTCCAGATATAAGTTGTCTAGTTCATAGTCTCATAATGAAGTATTTAACAAAGGAAAATAATATCAAGATATAAGGCTATCAAGTTCAAAGAAGCCATCTATTATAATATTAATAATATGATATAAAATGTAAGGAGAAGGTTAAAATTGATATCACCAGCTGGCAACTGACCCTTTCTTTGTTGTTATATTAGTAATACATGAAATCCTTGTCAATTAACTAATATGAATCTATTGTGACTTTTTATTATAATAACTGTAGTAACATTGATGTCATTATGATGTCATGATCTATATTATAAGTATTATAACTCAATTAGTGGATCTAAGTAGGTTGTCCAAATATGTACAAAATGTCTTGAACCACAAACACAATATACCAGTCTTAAAATTATACATTTATAATATAACAAGTAATTAAAATTTCTAATAAAGTTAATGGAATACCAAAATATTATACTAATTATCAAACACACTGTAGTACTACATATCAAAATGTATTACTAAATACTTTGTCCAAAGGTGATCATAATCTCTTATAATGTCTTTCTATGATAATAACTAATTAATGACTGACACTAGCTATTACTACTGTCTCTTATCACAAGTCAGTCATAACACACCTCTTTTTCCCTATTTAAAAAGACTTCAAGCAGGTTAAAAACCCTCAGATTTAGATGTAATATTTAGATAACTTTATAGAAAAAAACAATGAAAATAAGACAATAATAATAACATCTCTACATGATAAAATAAGGACTACACAAAAGGGACTAAAAACAATTGCAAATACATAAAAATGTCAACATAAAAGATACACAACATATTATGATATAATAGGAATAAGATAGTCTTCTTGACCTTCTTCCTTGTTGTTTTGTTTTATTCCTTTCTTGTTGTCTTGTTTTACACTGATATTTTTAAATGTATGAGTAGGATTTAAGATATGTGAAGTGAATGAGCTAAATATGGACTTGATATTTGGCACTCTTCTTCTCTTTGTCTGTTTCTTGTTAGCTTTATTTATCAAATCACTGATTGTTAGTGAAGATGTAGCTATGGTTATTGTCTCACTAGATGTTTGTGATGATGACTTTATAGTCTGTTCTGAAGATTGCTTTGTGTCCTGTAAGTGTGATGCTGTTTGACCTCCATATTTAATTAATAGTTCAATAATGGTTCCATCTTCAGTCTCATTAGCTACATCTAATGGAGTTTTATTCATAAAAATAACATTAGGATAAGCACCATTTTCTAAGAGCATCTCTACTGTTGAAGTGAATTCTCCACCAATTACTGCAAAGAACAAAGGAGTTAATCCATAATAACTTTCTTGTTTATTGACATCAGCTCCAGCTTGTATGAGAGCATCCACTATATCAACATGTCCACATGATGAAGCTACCATGAGTGGAGTAAGACCAAGTACCAGTGGAGTATCTGGACTATCTAATGTCTTCATTACAACTGTACCTAAATCTCCTTTAACACATGAGTCTAGTAGTTCTCTTTGGTCATTAGTGAGGTATGGAAGTTTGTTTGAGAGGAAGGTAATGAGAGTAGGGTAACCACCATAACATGATATTACTACTGCTTTTTCAATCTCATCAGTAGTGGGTTCACTTTTGTCTATGAGCACTTTAATGATGTCTCTGTTACCCCTAAGAACTGCTAAAAGAAGTGCTGTTATTTCAATCTTTTCCAAATGAAGTGCTATATGAGGATCTGTTTTTGATTGCAGTAAGCATTCAACTACTTCATAATGCTCATTCACAATCGCTACCATTAGTGCAGTCACTCCGTCTTTATTCTGAATGTTAACATCTGCATTCTCTTTAAGTAGTAGTTCAACAACTTGGGTATGACCATTTTCACTAGTTACAATTAGGGCAGTCCATCCATCTTCATCTTGAATATTTACATCTGCATTCTCTTTAAGTAGTAGTTCAACAACTTGGGTATGACTATTTTGACTAGCTAACATTAGGGCACTCCATCCATTTTTATTCTGAATATTAACATCTGCATTCTCTTTTTGTAGTATTTTAACAACTTGTGTATTACCATTTAGACTAGCTAACATTAGGGCAGTCCATCCATTTTTATTCTGAATATTAACATCTGCATTCTCTTTAAGTAGTAGTTCAACAACTTGTGTATGACCATTTTCACTAGCTATCATTAGGGCAGTCCATCCATTTTTATTCTGAATATTAACATCTGCATTCTCTTTAAGTAGTAGTTCAACAACTTGTGTATGACCATTTTCACTAGCTATCATTAGGGCAGTCCATCCATTTTTATTCTGAATATTAACATCTGCATTCTCTTTAAGTAGTAGTTCAACAACTTGTGTATGACCATTTTCACTAGCTATCATTAGGGCAGTCCATCCATTTTTATTCTGAATATTAACATCTGCATTCTCTTTAAGTAGTAGTTCAACAACTTGTGTATGACCATTTTCACTAGCTATCATTAGGGCAGTCCATCCATTTTTATTCTGAATATTAACATCTGCATTCTCTTTTAGTAGTAGTTCAACAACTTGGGTATGACCATTTTGACTAGCTATCATTAGGGCAGTACATCCATTTTCACCCTGAATATTAACATCTGCATTCTCTTTTAGTAGTAGTTCAACAACTTGGGTATGACCATTTTGACTAGCTATCATTAGGGCAGTACATCCATTTTCACCCTGAATATTAACATCTGCATTCTCTTTTAGTAGTAGTTCAACAACTTGGGTATGACCATTTTGACTAGCTAACATTACGGCAGTTACTCCTTCTTTGCTCTGAATTTTAACATCTGCATTCTCTTTTAGTAGTAGTTCAACAATTTGGGTATGACCATTTTGACTAGCTAACATTAGGGCAGTTACTCCATCTTCCTTCTGAATATTAATATCTGCATTTTCTTTAAGTAATAGTTCAACAACTTGGTTATGACCATTTTGACTAGCTAACATTAGGGCAGTTACTCCTTCTTTGCTCTGAATATTAACATCTGCATTCTCTTTAATTAGTAGTTCAACAACTTGGGTATGACCATTTTGACTAGCTACCATTAGGGCAGTTACTCCTTCTTTGCTCTGGATTTTAACATCTGCATTCTCTTTTAGTAGTAGTTCAACAACTTGTGTATGACCATTTTCACTAGCTAACATTAGGGCAGTCCATCCATTTTTATTCTGAATATTAATATCTGCATTCTCTTTAAGTAGTAGTTCGACAACTTGTGTATGACCATTTTCACTAGCTATCATTAGGGCAGTCCATCCATTTTTATTCTGAATATTAACATCTGCATTCTCTTTTAGTAGTAGTTCAACAACTTGGGTATGACCATTTTGACTAGCTAACATTAGGGCAGTTACTCCATCTTCCTTCTGAATATTAATATCTGCATTTTCTTTAAGTAATAGTTCAACAACTTGGTTATGACCATTTTGACTAGCTACCATTAGGGCAGTTACTCCTTCTTTGCTCTGGATTTTAACATCTGCATTCTCTTTTAGTAGTAGTTCAACAACTTGTGTATGACCATTTTCACTAGCTAACATTAGGGCAGTCCATCCATTTTTATTCATAATATTAATATCTGCATTCTCTTTAAGTAGTAGTTCGACAACTTGTGTATGACCATTTTCACTAGCTATCATTAGGGCAGTCCATCCATTTTTATTCTGAATATTAACATCTGCATTCTCTTTTAGTAGTAGTTCAACAACTTGGGTATGACCATTTTGACTAGCTAACATTAGGGCAGTTACTCCATCTTCCTTCTGAATATTAATATCTGCATTGTCTTTAAGTAATAGTTCAACAACTTGGTTATGACCATTTTGACTAGCTAACATTAGGGCAGTTACTGCATCTTTGCTCTGAATATTAACATCTGCATTCTCTTTAATTAGTAGTTCAACAACTTGGGTATGACCATTTTGACTAGCTACCATTAGGGCAGTTACTCCTTCTTTGCTCTGAATTTTAACATCTGCATTCTCTTTTAGTAGTAGTTCGACAACTTGGGTATGACCATTTAGACTAGCTATCATTAGGGCAGTCCATCCATTTTTATTCTGAATATTAACATCTGCATTCTCTTTTAGTAGTAGTTCAACAACTTGGGTATGACCATTTTGACTAGCTAACATTAGGGCAGTTACTCCTTCTTTGCTCTGAATTTTAACATCTGCATTATCTTTTAGTAGTAGTTCGACAACTTGGGTATGACCATTTAGACTAGCTAACATTAGGGCAGTCACTCCATCTTCCTTCTGAATATTAACATCTGTATTCTCTTTAAGTAGTAGTTCAACAACCTCAGTATTGCCTATCTTTGCAGCTTCAATAATTGAGATGGTAAATTCACTAGAGTATTGTAACTGTTGTTCCTCCTCCTTTTCTTTTTGTGTTGTATTTAAAACATTAAATTGTTTTAGCAATCTATAGATATCTTCTCTTACTTCTTCTCTTACTTTGTCAGCAATATTCTGGTCATTAATAAAGACATTAGGTTGAGCACCAGCTTTAAGTAGTTGTTCTATAACTTGAAGTGACTTGTGTCCTGTTATAGCATATACTAGTGGACTGTACCCATCACTATCTGTACTATGTACATTAGCTCCTGCTTGTATGAGGACATCTACTGTCTCTGTATGTCCACAAGATGAGGCTATCATAAGAGGAGTTATATCATTGACTAATGTACAATTGACATCAACAATTGAGTCAAAAATATGACTTGTTGTAGAGATGTAATCTCCTTCAGCACTTAATATAAAAAGTTGGAATTCTTCTTCTGTAAAATAGTCTAGTAAGTGCATTAATAAACTAATAATAAGTTGAGAGTGTCCATATCGAGATGCTGTAGTAAGAGCTGTTACTACTAAACTTGATTTCTGGTTTTCTGGCTGTTTATCAAGTAACATTTCCACTATCTCAATGGAGTTTACATGTACAGATACAGTGAGAGCTCTGTCATTATTTCTTGTAGTAATTAGTGGATCAGCATTAAATTGAAGTAATAGCTTCACAATATCTGAGTGGTTATTTTGACATGCTATTATGATAGCTGTATCTCCATTGTCACTTTGTATATCAGGATTAGCTCCAGACTGGAGTAGGTAGTTGACCATATTGTAGGAGTTTGTATCACATGCTAACATCAATGCAGTATAGCCATTGTTATCTTGAATGTTAGGATTAGCTCCAGCTAATATTAGTGTTTGTACAACTTGTTCATGTCCACCTTTACTAGCTAACATAAGTGCTGTTCTACCTTTGTTGTTACAATGGTTTACATTTTTTTTAAATTTGAGGAGGAACTGCATAGCTTCATCATGACCAGTTTTTGCTGCTTCTAGAAGAGCTGACTCAAAAGTGAAGTTCATATTCTCGTCATCATTGAGGATGAGTTGACCATTAATAGTTAGACCAAAGATACCAATGAGACGCATAAACTGTAACTTGTCTTGAGCATGAGCTATGAGACAATCAGCTTTTGATCCATGAACAATGTATTTGATGATAACTGAGCCTGTATCAATCTCTATATACTTAAGGATTGATTGCTTTGATTTGTGAGGTAGTAGATGTCCTATTAGTAGATAAAGTCCTCCAATAGTAGCTTCATTCCATGGATTAAGTAACATGATTTGAATTGTAGGCATATTAGATAAATTTACTAGTTGTGGAGAATATATCTGTCTTAGTTTAGTTTTAAGTTCTTTTACTGTAGAAGAGCAACGAAGGATCTCAGCTTTGAGTATATGTTCCTTAAGTTCACTGACAAGGTTTTTATTATCTTCTCCAAAGCATTCATTTTTGAGAAACAGTTCACTCATATCCACAATTAATTCACAGTCTAAGAAGTCAAAATATGGATGTAATTTCTTGAAAACCTCATCTAAATCAACAATATCTTTTAATTCCCCAACCCATTTCATTCGATGTTCAATCCATCTAATAAAGTCCACTAGTACTAGTTGTTGATGTTGTAGTTTATGATCAAGAGATGATCGAACGGCAACCATTAATACACTAAATGTTTTGTCTAGATTTTTTAAAGTAGTATTAATTTGTTTTTCTTCCTCTTCACTTTGTAATGTTAGTATTTTTACCAGTTTTTGGGAACCTACATGAAATGATAAATCATTAAGCATTGTGTTGCTAAACAATTATAGGATAATTTTTTCAATTATAATTTTGTTTTTAATTGTTCTACTTGTGTGTATCTTGGTATAATTATGACTCCTTGTAATTACATACCAACACCTACAATATTTATTATATTAATAGACTGATTCATAGTCTCTAGGTTTCATTCATGCTTACAATGAAAAGTATTTACAACATATATTGTTTTGATTGCTAATTACTATGGAATTGCACAGTTTATATAGTTCAACAATGTGATCTAATGACACAGCTGGCCATGTATGTGTAATATGAATTCCATAGTAACTGCACTGACCCGGCAGCTTATTTAACCAAACTTGTCATAGTTCTAACAAACAGTTACATGAACAGTCAATTATATAGTACATTTATTACATATTATGGTATGTTTTATTTTTCTTTTTATTACAATTGACATACCATATACCATATGATAGTTCTAATAATTAGTTTCAATTCCATCATATATTAGTAATCAAACTATATGATAATACTAATAAATTTAGCTAGTGTGGATCAACTTCAACCATTATTCTGGACCATGTGGACTTTATTAAATAATCAATTGATTATAATATACTCATGAATAAATAATATCATGAGCTTGTTCAGCTGATCCAAGAGTTTGGATTAAAGAGGTTTACATATATGAGGATCCATTGTAGCACATCTAACACAATTTTAAATGGTCACATAAAGTTTACTATTACTGTACAAAAAGAGAAGAGCACACATTTAGTGCTTCATTTAAAAATGTCTAATCATTTTATAATACTGACCTTGTTGTTTTATATCCTGTTGTATAAGATCATCACATGTAAGATCTAGTGAGATATTACATTGCTTTTTGACTTCATCAATCCAGTCTTGACATAACTTTTGAGCAGTTAATTTAGTAGGACCACCTTCACTGGAGAGACATTGTAAGAAAAGTTGACAATGTTTCTGTAACTTTGAAATGTCTTCTCTGATACATTCCATTGCATTTTCAAATTCATTAATCACAATGTGAACAGTTGGAGAATCTCGGACTGATTTACTTATCAGTTTATAGGAATACATCTCTGCAGCAACTTGTGGGAGACATGATTTTAACTGTTCACTTAAACGAGCAAAATGGCTTGTCAATACACTCTTCAATATTTTATGAACTTGATTTTTTTCTGTAGCATTGGTACTTTCTGTATTATTAGAAAGATCTACAGAGTTATCACAGGAAGGGCCTCTAGCTTGGTCACTTGTTTCTTCTGTCTGTCTTTCTATTTGTCCTTGATAAAGAAAGGAAAGAACTGTCAAGCCATTTCCACCACTTTCTGAGAGTAAAGCTTCACTATCTACTATATACTTCACTAATATATTATACTACATTGATAATTATTATAATGAACTATTAATAGTAGATACCTTCATCTTTAATATCCAGTTGTCTTCTCAGTGTAGTAGCTACATCAACTTCACCACAACTTTCAACAGCTGAAATGAGTTCTTCCCAAGAAGGGGCAGTACCATTTGTAATCCACCATTGTAAACCTTCTTCTAAAGCAAAGTGGTAGTCTTGATCACTACTGGCCATTTTCTTGAGTCTTCTTCTCTCCTCCAATGACCCAACTAGAAGAATAGTGAGTTCGGTCCATTTATCTTTAACATCAAAACGACTCTTAACAAGAAGTCGTAGAGCGTTAATTGCTGTCAACTCTATTGAAGTAAATCGAAATATCATTCCATCAGTAATATGTTTTAATGTTTACTGACCTGTTTGAGGTCCAGGGTTAAGTTCAATATCTCCTGATAAAATGAGGAGAAGTAAGAGAAACAAAACTAGAGAGAATATCAAAGTACCACCACCCTCATCTCCTGACATCAATAGTGGCTTTATCCATCCAGGGGTATCAGTGGTAGAAGGAGTCTTTTTAGTAGTATATGGTATCTGATGACAATACCATAACCCAATGCTAGCTCTCCATTGACTGGTGTCGATCATAATGATCTAGAAACTATTCCTAGTAAATGAGCACTTAGTTTGTCCCTGTAGTCTTGTGTTCTATTTCCTGTAGAGTAATTGTCTGTATATCTAGACCATGTGGGTGGTTTTGCTTATAATAGCTAGTGCTGTGAATGTTATTATTAAATATCATGTGATGTGTGTCATGTGAATGAAGAAATGTCATAATTTTGATCAAATAGAGTGTATGTACAAAATGACTCAACTGTTGTGCCATGTATAATTATGATTTAGATCTATTAGTGTCTATATGTTAAGACTATAAATTGATCTTGTCCCTAGACATCTTTTTGTACTGTTAAATAATATAATTATAGTCATCTACTGTCAATGTACATAGTATTGACAGTAGCCACATTGTAGAACAATTAGTTTTAAACAACAACAAACATGAAAATCAGATTCTGTTGTTTATATGGTTACTATGTAAGGATTATTGTATTCCATTAACTTTGTCATAAAATTGTTCATTTTAGACCAGTAAGACTACAGTACGTGTGAGAGAGAAGGTGATTGAAGATCAAACTTCAACTATCAAACAATTAAAAGAGGTGGGTACTTTCTATATCATTATTAAACTAATTTAACCAATTAATTAATTAACTACTTTATATTTTATATAATAACTATATAGTTCTTATCACAGTTACTATAAAGGAAATTATGATAAGTAACTAAATAAAGCTATGACAGGTGTGTACTCCCTCACAGACACATATGTATGATATTTGCCTGAATTAAACATAGATCATATTTTATTATATTGTGTGTATTAAAATATATACCACTTTATTAGATGTAAACATCATATACTGTTATCATTGAGGAGTATATACTTACTGTAGTGTTCAGAGTATTGGTTTGTTTCTTGTCATAACTTCACTCTATGACAGTAATATATATATATATATTGTTATTATATCCATTATTGTATTGTGTTGATAGGAAATATCTAATCAGCTATGACAATAATATATATATATATGACTGGATTTGTAAAAAGGGACCACTTCTGTCAAAATATTTGTGACCAGATTTGTGAAAAAATCTACTGTTAAAACATCAAAACAGTTTTGTATACATATAGAATAGTTATGCATATATAGCAACTTTATGTATACAAAACTGTTTTTGATATGTTTTAACAGTTGATTTTTTCACAAATCAGGTCACAAATGTTTTGACACAAGTAGTCCCTTTTTGTAAATAAGGTCACAATTATTTCATTATTGTATTGTATTAATAGGAAATATCAGCATTGAAAGCTGAGCTCTCATCAAACCAGTCTGACTGGTTAAACAAACTCAATGTTCTACATAATGATTTAGAGCAGGAACAATCATGTAAACAAGATCTTAATGAACAACTTGACATTATTACTGAACAAAAAATGATATGTGAACAACAAATATATGAGAGTAAAGAAAATGAAAAGAAATGGAAAGAAAAATATAGGTATCACCTGTCTGTCTCTATGCCTGTCTGTCTATCTGTCTGTATGTATGTATGTATCTTCATCTTTCTCTCTCTGTCTAGTAAATTAAAGGGACAATGGGAGGAGAGAGTGGGATTAATAGCTAGTCTAGAGAACAGTGTACACCAGTTACAAGAGAAAGCTAAACAACGCGAACAAGATTTGATAAAAGAGAGAGATCAAGCTGTTTTAGAATCCAAGTATGTGAACTGTATTGATCATTTTAATCCACCATCCATCCATCCATCCATCCATCATGTATTCATTCATTCATCCATTTATCCATCCACTAGACAATCTCTTGAGCAGTTACAACAAGTCAAGATATCTTTAAGTAATCATTTAACAAACCAACAAAAGTTGATTGAAGAGAGAGTTAGACAGTCACTAAGAGATAAAGACATTGAGATATTAGAAGCTCATAGAAAAGTGGTAACAGTTGAAGAAGAAATGAGACAAGTATTAACAGAGACAACTAAAGAAAGGAAAGCTATGGAGGCCAAATTTCAACGACTATCAAAAACATTTCATGATTTGCAGAAAGAATTGACCTAAAATATTGTACCATAATTATCTAATTAAGTAATTAATATTGAAATTAAAAGTTAATTTTTAGTTCTTGCCCTAAACTGATGCTACCATAGGAGATAGTAGGTTAGTTATTATTTTATTTACAGATCAATTACTCTCCTTTAGTTATAATGGATCGTGTGTGTTAATGTTTACTGACCTGTTTGAGGTCCAGGGTTAAGTTCAATACCTCCTTATAAAATGAGAAGTAAGAGAAACAAGACTAGAGAGAAAGTCAGGTTAACATCACCTTCATCTCCTGATGTCACTAGTGACTTCATCTATCCAGGGGTATCAGTGGTAGAGGGAGTCGTTTTAGTAGTATATGATATCTGATGACAATACCATAACCCAATACTAGCTCTCCACTGAGAGATATCAATCATATTGATCTACAAACAATCTCTATATCGAAAGACAACTTCCTCTACAAATTGTATAATTGGGAGTGGTAACGTCCATGCACTTTCAGTACACTTGTCCTAGAATAAAATCAGTTTTCAATTCTGTATATAAAATAATGGAGCTATTGCAGTAAACAGTGATAAACTAACTAACACAATAGTACTTTATCTTTTACTGTCAAACTAAATGTACAGTTTGCTACAAGTTCTAAAGTCCTGAAAGTATAAGTACTTCAGCAAAAAGTCTCCACTGAATTTACAATAATTTTATAATGTATTAATATAAACAAAATATATACAAATATAACATGATAGTCAATAGAAATGAACTTGATTCTTTAAGTATGAAAATCTGTTTCAAATATGCTTACTTCACACTTCAAAGTAATAAAACTTGTTGAAGCATTTTTTAATAGATTATTTGAAATTAAAATATACACACAAGGACAATTATGAGGATTGAATGTTTTCTCCTATGTATTTATATTAGTTTGATCACTATCTACCTGTCCACTATTGTGATCTAAATGATTTAGGACATAGAATGTATGGACAAGAGATTTAACTAACATAAATATTCCAGATATAAGTTGTCTAGCTCATAGTCTCATAATGAAGTATTTAACAAAGGTAAATAATACCAAGATATAAGGCTATCAGGTTCAAAAAAGCCATCTATTATAATATTAATAATATGATATAAAATGTAAGGAGAAGGTTAAAATTGATATCACCAGCTGGCAACTGACCCTTTCTTTGTTGTTATATTAAAAATGAAATCCTTGTCAATTAACTAATATGAATCTATTATGACTTTTTATTATAATAACTGTAGTAACATTGACGTCATTATGATGTCATGATCTATATTATAAGTATTATAACTCAATTAGTGGATCTAAGTAGGTTGTCCAAATATGTACAAAATGTCTTGAACCACAAACACAATATAGCAGTCTTAAAATTATACATTTATAATATAACAAGTAAATAAAATTTCTAAAAAGTTAATGGAATACCAAAATATTTATAGAAAAAAACAAAGAAAATAAGACAATAATAATAACATCTCTACATGATAAAATAAGAACTACACAAAAGGAACTAAAAACAAATACATAAAAATGTCAACATAAAAGATACACAGCATATTATGATATAATAGGTATAAGATAGTCTTCTTGACCTTCTTCCTTGTTGTTTTGTTTTATCCCTTTCTTGTTGTCTTGTTTTACACTGATATCTTTAAATGTATGAGTAGGATTTAAGATATGTGAAGTGAATGAACTAAATATGGACTTGAAATTTGACACTCTTTTCCTCTTTGTCTGTTTCTTGTTAGCTTTATTTATCAAATCACTGATTGTTAGTGAAGATGTAGCTATGGTCATTGTCTCACTAGATGTTTGTGATGATGACTTTATAGTCTGTTCTGAAGATTGCTTTGTGTCCTGTAAGTGTGATGCTATTTGACCTCCATATTTAATTAATAGTTCAATAATGATTTCATCTTCATTCTCATTAGCTACATCTAATGGAGTATCATTCATAAAAATAACGTTAGGATTAGCACCATTTTCTAAGAGCATCTCTACTATTGAAATGGATTTACCTCCTTCTACTGCAAAAAACAAAGGAGTTAATCCATAATAACTTTCTTGTTTATTGACATCAGCTCCAGCTTGTATGAGAGCATCCACTATATCAACATGTCCACATGATGAAGCTACCATGAGTGGAGTAAGACCACATACCAGTGGAGTATCTGGACTATCTAATGTCTTCATTACAACTGTACCTAAATCTCCTTTAACACATGAGTCTAGTAGTTCTCTTTGGTCATTAGTGAGGTATGGAAGTTTGTTTGAGAGGAAGGTAATGAGAGTAAGGTGACCACCATAACATGATGTTACTACTGCTTTTTCAATCTCATCAGTAGTGGGTTCACTTTTGTCTATGAGCACTTTAATGATGTCTCTGTTACCACTAAGAACTGCTACAAATAATGCTGTCATTTTAATCCCATTAAAACATGCTACTGTATAAAGATCTGATTTTGATTGTAGTAAGCATTCAACTACTTCATAATGCTCATTCACAATCGCTACCATTAGTGCAGTCACTCCATCTTTATTATGAATGTTAACATCTGCATTCTCTTTAAGTAGTAGTTTGACAATTTGGGTATGATCATTTAGACTAGCTATCATTAAGGCAGTCACTCCATTTTCATCCTGATTATTAACATCTGCATTCTCTTTAATTAGTAGTTCAACAACTTGGGTATGATCATTTTCACTAGCTAACATTAGGGCAGTCCATCCATTTTCATTTTGAATATTAACATCTGCATTCTCTTTAATTAGTAGTTCGACAACTTGGGTATGACCATTTTGACTAGCTAACATTAGGGCAGTCCATCCATTTTTTTTCTGAATATTAACATCTGCATTCTCTTTAAGTAGTAGTTCCACAACTTGGGTATGACCATTTAGACTAGCTAACATTAGGGCAGTCGATCCATTTTTTTTCTGAATATTAACATCTG
The DNA here is from genome assembly GCA_963693285.1 of Xestospongia muta. Classification (NCBI taxonomy): domain Eukaryota; kingdom Metazoa; phylum Porifera; class Demospongiae; order Haplosclerida; family Petrosiidae; genus Xestospongia; species Xestospongia muta. The sequence continues at coordinate 5,130,430 of OY848930.1, forward strand.
CATTCTCTTTAATTAGTAGTTCGATAACTTGGGTTTGACCATTTTGACTAGCTAACATTACGGCAGTCCATCCATTTTTTTTCTGAATATTAACATCTGCATTCTCTTTAATTAGTAGTTCGACAACTTGGGTATGACCATTTTGACTAGCTAACATTAGGGCAGTCCATCCATTTTTTTTCTGAATATTAACATCTGCATTCTCTTTAAGTAGTAGTTCCACAACTTGGGTATGACCATTTTGACTAGCTAACATTAGGGCAGTCGATCCACTTTTTGTCTGAATATTAACATCTGCATTCTCTTTAAGTAGTAGTTCCACAACTTGGGTATGACCATTTTGACTAGCTAACATTAGGGCAGTCTTTTCATTTTTTGTCTGAATATTAATATCTGCATTATCCTTAAGTAGTAGTTCCACAACTTGGGTATGACCATTTTGACTAGCTAACATTAGGGCAGTCTTTTCATTTTTTGTCTGAATATTAATATCTGCATTCTCTTTAAGTAGTAGTTCAACAACTTGGGTATGACCATTTTGACTAGCTATCATTAGGGCAGTCGCTCCATCTTCATTCTGAATATTAACATCTGCATTCTCTTTAAGTAGTAGTTCAACAACTTTAGTATAACCAATTAGACTAGCTAACATTAGGGCAGTCCATCCATATTTATTCTGAATGATAACATCTGCATTCTCTTTAAGTAGTAGTTCAACAACTTGGGTATGACCATTTTGACTAGCTAACATTAGGGCAGTCCATCCATATTTATTCTGAATGATAACATCTGCATTCTCTTTAAGTAGTAGTTCAACAACTTGGGTATGACCATTTAGACTAGCTAACATTAGGGCAGTCAGTCTATTTTCATCCTGAATATTAACATCTGCATTCTCTTTTTGTAGTAGTTCGACAACTTGTGTATGACCATTTTGACTAGCTAACATTAGGGCAGTCCATCCATTTTTATTCTGAATATTAACATCTGCATTCTCTTTTTGTAGTAGTTCTACAACCTGTGTATGACCATTTTGACTAGCTAACATTAGGGCAGTCCATCCATCTTCATTCTGAATATTAACATCTGCATTCTCTTTAAGTAGTAGTTCAACAACTTGGGTATGACCATTTTGACTAGCTAACATTAGGGCAGTCCATCCATATTTATTCTGAATGATAACATCTGCATTCTCTTTAAGTAGTAGTTCAACAACTTGGGTATGACCATTTACACTAGCTAACATTAGGGCAGTCAGTCTATTTTCATCCTGAATATTAACATCTGCATTTTCTTTTTGTAGTAGTTCGACAACTTGGGTATGACCATTTTGACTAGCTAACATTAGGGCAGTCCATCCACTTTTTTTCTGAATATTAACATCTGCATTCTCTTTAAGTAGTAGTTCAACAACTTGGGTATGACCATTTTGACTAGCTAACATTAGGGCAGTCCATCCATATTTATTCTGAATGATAACATCTGCATTCTCTTTAAGTAGTAGTTCAACAACTTGGGTATGACCATTTACACTAGCTAACATTAGGGCAGTCAGTCTATTTTCATCCTGAATATTAACATCTGCATTTTCTTTTTGTAGTAGTTCGACAACTTGGGTATGACCATTTTGACTAGCTAACATTAGGGCAGTCCATCCACTTTTTTTCTGAATATTAACATCTGCATTCTCTTTAAGTAGTAGTTCAACAACTTGGGTATGACCATTTTGACTAGCTAACATTAGGGCAGTCCATCCATTTTTTTTCTTAATATTAACATCTGCATTCTCCTTAATTAGTAGTTCCACAACTTGGGTATGATAATTTTGACTAGCTAACATTAGGGCAGTCGATCCATTTTTTTTCTGAATATTAACATCTGCATTCTCTTCAAGTAGTAGTTCCACAACTTGGGTATGACCATTATGACTAGCTAACATTAGGGCAGTCCATCCATTTTCATTTTGAATATTAACATCTGTATTCTCTTTAATTAGTAGTTCGACAACTTGGGTATGACCATTTTGACTAGCTAACATTAGGGCAGTCCATCCATTTTTTTTCTGAATATTAACATCTGCATTCTCTTTAATTAGTAGTTCCACAACTTGGGTATGAATATTTTGACTAGCTATCATTAGGGCAGTCGATCCATTTTCATTTTGAATATTAACATCTGCATTCTCTTTAATTAGTAGTTCGACAACTTGGGTATGACCATTTTGACTAGCTAACATTAGGGCAGTACATCCATTTTTTTTCTTAATATTAACATCTGCATTCTCTTTAATTAGTAGTTCAACAACTTGGGTATGATAATTTTGACTAGCTAACATTAGGGCAGTCGATCCATTTTTTTTCTGAATATTAACATCTGCATTCTCTTCAAGTAGTAGTTCAACAACTTGGGTATGACCATTATGACTAGCTAACATTAGGGCAGTCCATCCATTTTTTTTCTGAATATTAACATCTGCATTCTTTTTAAGTAGTAGTTCCACAACTTGGGTATGACCATTTTGACTAGCTAACATTAGGGCAGTCGATCCACTTTTTTTCTGAATATTAACATCTGCATTCTCTTTAAGTAGTAGTTCCACAACTTGGGTATGACCATTTTGACTAGCTAACATTAGGGCAGTCTTTTCATTTTTTGTCTGAATATTAATATCTGCATTCTCCTTAAGTAGTAGTTCCACAACTTGGGTATGACCATTTTGACTAGCTAACATTAGAGCAGTCTTTTCATTTTTTGTCTGAATATTAATATCTGCATTCTCTTTAAGTAGTAGTTCCACAACTTGGGTATGACCATTTTGACTAGCTATCATTAGGGCAGTCGCTCCATCTTCATTCTGAATATTAACATCTGCATTCTCTTTAAGTAGTAGTTCAACAACTTTAGTATAACCAATTAGACTAGCTAACATTAGGGCAGTCCATCCATATTTATTCTGAATGATAACATCTGCATTCTCTTTAAGTAGTAGTTCAACAACTTGGGTATGACCATTTACACTAGCTAACATTAGGGCAGTCAGTCTATTTTCATCCTGAATATTAACATCTGCATTCTCTTTTTGTAGTAGTTCAACAATTTGGGTATGACCATTTCGACTAGCTAACATTAGGGCAATCCATCCATTTTTATTCTGAATATTAACATCTGCATTCTCCTTTTGTAGTAGTTCTACAACCTGTGTATGACCATTTTGACTAGCTAACATTAGGGCAGTCCATCCATCTTCATTCTGAATATTAACATCTGCATTCTCTTTAAGTAGTAGTTCAACAACTTGGGTATGACCATTTAGACTAGCTAACATTAGGCCAGTCCATCCATATTTATTCTGAATGATAACATCTGCATTCTCTTTAAGTAGTAGTTCAACAACTTGGGTATGACCATTTTGACTAGCTAACATTAGGGCAGTCCATCCATATTCATTCTGAATGATAACATCTGCATTCTCTTTAAGTAGTAGTTCAACAACTTGGGTATGACCATTTACACTAGCTAACATTAGGGCAGTCAGTCTATTTTCATCCTGAATATTAACATCTGCATTTTCTTTTTGTAGTAGTTCGACAACTTGGGTATGACCATTTTGACTAGCTAACATTAGGGCAGTCCATCCATTTTTATTCTGAATATTAACATCTGCATTCTTTTTAAGTAGTAGTTCCACAACTTGGGTATGACCATTTTGACTAGCTAACATTAGGGCAGTCCATCCACTTTTTTTCTGAATATTAACATCTGCATTATCTTTAAGTACTAGTTCAACAACTTGGGTATGATCATTTACACTAGCTAACATTAGGGCAGTCCATCCATTTTCATTTTGAATATTAACATATGTATTCTCTTTAATTAGTAGTTCGACAACTTGGGTATGACCATTTTGACTAGCTAACATTAGGGCAGTCCATCCATTTTTTTTCTGAATATTAACATCTGCATTCTCTTTAAGTAGTAGTTCCACAACTTGGGTATGATAATTTTGACTAGCTAACATTAGGGCAGTCGATCCACTTTTTTTCTGAATATTAACATCTGCATTCTCTTTAATTAGTAGTTCCACAACTTGGGTATGACCATTTACACTAGCTAACATTAGGGCAGTCACTCCATCTTCATTCTGAATATTAATATCGGCATTCTCTTTAAGTAGTAGTTCCACAACTTGGGTATGACCATTATGACTAGCTAACATTAGGGCAGTCCATCCATTTCTTTTCTGAATATTAACATCTGCATTCTCTTTAAGTAGTAGTTCCACAACTTGGGTATGACCATTTTGACTAGCTAACATTAGGGCAGTTGATCCACTTTTTTTCTGAATATTAACATCTGCATTCTCTTTAAGTAGTAGTTCCACAACTTGAGTATGACCATTTTGACTAGCTAACATTAGGGCAGTCTTTTCATTTTTTGTCTGAATATTAATATCTGCATTCTCCTTAAGTAGTAGTTCCACAACTTGGGTATGACCATTTTGACTAGCTAACATTAGAGCAGTCTTTTCATTTTTTGTCTGAATATTAATATCTGCATTCTCTTTAAGTAGTAGTTCAACAACTTGGGTATGACCATTTTGACTAGCTATCATTAGGGCAGTCGCTCCATCTTCATTCTGAATATTAACATCTGCATTCTCTTTAAGTAGTAGTTCAACAACTTGGGTATGACCATTTAGACTAGCTAACATTAGGGCAGTCCATCCATATTTATTCTGAATGATAACATCTGCATTCTCTTTAAGTAGTAGTTCAACAACTTGGGTATGACCATTTAGACTAGCTAACATTAGGGCAGTCCATCCATATTTATTCTGAATGATAACATCTGCATTCTCTTTAAGTAGTAGTTCAACAACTTGGGTATGACCATTTAGACTAGCTAACATTAGGGCAGTCAGTCTATTTTCATCCTGAATATTAACATCTGCATTCTCTTTTTGTAGTAGTTCGACAATTTGGGTATGACCATTTTGACTAGCTAACATTAGGGCAGTCCATCCATTTTTATTCTGAATATTAACATCTGCATTCTCTTTTTGTAGTAGTTCAACAACCTGTGTATGACCATTTTGACTAGCTAACATTAGGGCAGTCCATCCATCTTCATTCTGAATATTAACAATTGCATTCTCTTTAATTAGTAGTTCAACAACTTGTGTATGACCATTTAGACTAGCTAACATTAGGGCAGTCCATCCATCTTCCTTTTGAATATTAACATCTGCATATACAATATTCGAGTGATTATTTTGACATGCTATTATGATAGCTGTATCTCCATTGTCTCTTTGTATATCAGGATTAGCTCCAGTCTGAAGTAGGTAGTTGACTATATTGTAGGAGTTTGTATCACATGCTAACATCAATGCAGTATAACCATTGTTATCTTGAATGTTAGGATTAGCACCAGCTGACATTAGTGTTTGTACAACTTGTTCATGTCCACATTCACTAGCTAATATAAGTGCTGTTCTACCTTTATTGTCACAATGGTTTACATCTTTTATAAATTTGAGTAGGAACTGCACAGCTTCATTATGACCAGCTTTTGCTGCTTCTAGAAGAGCTAACTCAAAAGTGAAGTTCATATTCTCGTCATCATTGAGGATGAGTTGACCATTAATAGTTAGACCAAAGATACCAATGAGACGCATAAACTGTAACTTGCCTTTAGCATGAGCTATTAGACAATCAGCTTTTGATTCGTGAACAATGTATTTGATGATAACTGAGCCTGTATCAATCTCTATATACTTAAGGATTGATTGCTTTGACTTGTGAGGTAGTAGATGTCCTATTAGTAGATAAAGTCCTCTAATAGTAGCTTCATTCCATGGATTTAGCAACATGATTTGAATTGTAGGCATATTAGATAAATTTACTAGTTGTGGAGAATATATCTGTCTTAGTTTAGTTTTAAGTTCTTTTACTGTAGACGAGCAACGAAGGGTCTCAGCTTTGAGCATATGTTCCTTAAGTTCACTGACAAGATTTTTATCATCTTTTCCAAAGCATTCATCATTGAGAAACTGTTCACTCATATCCACAATTAATTCACAGTCTATGAAGTCAAAATATGGATGTAGTTTCTTGAAAACCTCATCTAAATCAACAATGTCTTTTAATTCCCCAACCCATTTCATTCGATGTTCAATCCATCTAATAAAGTCCACTAGTACTAGTTGTTGATGTTGTAGTTTATGATCAAGAGATGATCGAACGGCAACCATTAATACACTAAATGTTTTGTCTAGATTTTTTAAAGTAGTTTTTATTTCTTTTTCTTCCTCTTTACTTTGTAATGTTAGTACTTTTACAAGTTTTTGAGAACCTACATGAAATGATAAATCATTAAGCATTGTGTTGCTTAATATGGAGGGATGGGCCTGGAAAAATGGCTGCCTCGTTCACTCTACTGATTTAACTATAATGCTTTAAATAACTGTTAAAGTTGACTTATAGACTTATTTAAGCACCCACTTCTTTTATTGAGCTCTTTCACAATTTCTATAAAGTTAAAAACCATGAACTAGCTAAACTAACTGCAGCCAAATTGTTCTTCTATACAAAGTGTCAAACATTCAGCAATGTGTCTTGTACATGCAATACCTAAATTGACCAATCAGATTGCTCCATTTTGGGTCAATAAATGGCTTAACACACCCCTCAGAGACTAGACTGTATCCTTTAATCGCTGACTGACTCATAGACCAACTAATGATCCATTAATTTTAATGACAAACGTGCGACTGACAATCTCAAAGCTTCTTGCTAGCTTGCTTCTTTACACATATTTCTAACATTCTATAGCTATAGTCTTCCATAGACACTACTGCTAATTTTCCAATCTTTGTAGCTCTAGTCAGTGTTTCACTGTGAAGTCAGTATCTTCTGAAACAATTATAGGATAATTTTTTCAATTATAATCTTGTTTTTAATTTTTCTACTTGTGTGTATCTTGGTATAATTATGACCCTTTGTAATTACATACCAACACCTACAATACATATTATATTAATTGACTGATTCATAGTCTCTAGGTTCCATTCATGCTTACAATGAAAAGTATTTACAACATATATTGTTTTGATTGCTAATTACTATGGAATTGCACAGTTTATATAGTTCAACAATGTGATCTAATGACACAGCTGGCCATGTATGTATAGTATGAATTCCATAGTAACTGCACTGACCCGGCAGCTTATTTAACCAAACTTGTCATAGTTCTAACAAACAGTTACATGAACAGTCAATTATATAGTACATTTATTATATATTATGGTATGTTCTATTTTTCTTTTTATTACAATTCACGTACCATATATCATATGATAGTTCTAATAATTAGTTTCAATTCCATCATATATTAGTAATCAAACTATATGATAATACTAATAAATTTAGCTAGTGTGGATCAACTTCAACCATTATTCTGGACTATGTGGACTTTATTAAATAATCAATTAATTATAATATACTCATGAATAAATAATATCATGAGCTTGTTCAGCTAATCCAAGAGTTTGGATTAAAGATGTTTACATATATGAGGATCCATTGTAGCACATCTAACACAATTTTAAATGGTCACATAAAGTTTACTATTACAGTACAAAAAGAGAAGAGCACACATTTAGTGCTTCATTTAAAAATGTCTAATCATTTTATAATACTGACCTTGTTGTTTTATATCCTGTTGTATAAGATCATCACATGTAAGATCTAGTGAGATATTACATTGCTTTTTGACTTCATCAATCCAGTCTTGACATAACTTTTGAGCAGCTAATTTAGTAGGACCACCTTCACTGGAGAGACATTGTAAGAAAAGTTGACAATGTTCTTGTAACTTTGAAATGTCTTCTCTGATACATTCCATTGCATTTTCAAATTCATTAATCATATTGTGAACAGTTGGAGAATCTCGGACTGATTTACTTATCAGTTTATAGGAATACATCTCTGCAGCAACTTGTGGGAGACATGGTTTTAACTGTTCACTTAAACGAGCAAAATGGCTTGTCAATACACTCTTCAATATTTTATGAACTTGATTTTTTTCTGTAACATTGGTACTTTCTGTTTTATTAGAAAGATCTACAGAGTTATCACAGGAAGGGCCTCTAGCTTGGTCACTTGTTTCTTCTGTCTGTCTTTCTATTTGTCCTTGATAAAGAAAGGAAAGAACTGTCAAGCCATTTCCACCACTTTCTGAGAGTAAAGCTTCACTATCTATTATATACTTTACTAATATATTATACTACATTGATAATTATTATAATGAACTATTAATAGTAGATACCTTCATCTTTAATATCTAGCTGTCTTCTCAGTGTAGTAGCTACATCAACATCACCACAACTTTCAACAGCTGAGATAAGTTCTTCCCAAGAGGGTGCAGTACCATTTGTAATCCACCATTGTAAACCTTCCTCTAAAGCAAAATGATAATCTTGATCACTGCTGGCCATTGTCTTGAGTCTTCTCCTCTCCTGTAATGATACACCAAGAAGACTAGTGAGTTTAGTCCATTTATCTTCAATGATAAAACTACTCTTAGCAAGAAGTCGTAGAGCATTACTTGATGTCAACTCTATTGAAATAAATGATACATCAGTTATGTGTGTTAGTGTTTACTGACCTGTTTTAGGTCCAGGGTTAAGTTCAATATCTCCTGATAAAATGAGGAGAAGTAAGAGAAACAAAACTAGAGAGAATATCAAAGTACCACCACCTTCATCTCCTGACATCAATAGTGACTTTATCCATCCAGGAGTGTCAGTGGTAGAAGGAGTCTTTTTAGTAGTATATGGTATCTGATGACAATACCATAACCCAATACTAGCTCTCCATTGACTGGTGTTGATCATAATGATCTAGAAACTATTCCTAGCAAATGAGCACTTAGTTTGTCCCTGTAGTCTTGTTTTCTATTTCCTGTAGAGTACTTTTCTGTATATCTAGACCGTGTGGGTGGTTTTGCTTATAATAACTAGTGCTGTGAATATTGTTATTAAATATCATGTGATGTGTGTTATGTGAATGAAGAAATGTTATAATTTTGATCAAATACAGTGTATGTACAAAAATGACTCAACTGTTGTGCCATGTATAATTATGATCTAGATCTATTAGTGTGTATATGTCAAGACTATAAATTGATCTTGTCCCTAGACATCTTTTTGTACTGTTAAATAATATAATTATAGTCATCTACTGTCAATGTACATAGTATTGACAGTAGCCACATCGTAGAACAATTAGTTTTAAACAACAACAAACATGAAAATCAGATTCTGTTGTTTATATGGTTACTATGTAAGGATTATTGTATTCCATTAGCTTTGTCATAAAATTGTTCATTTTAGACCAGTAAAACTACAGTACGTGTGAGAGAGAACATGATTGAAGATCAAACTTCAACTATCAAACAATTAAAAGAGGTGGGTACTTTCTATATCATTATTAAACTAATTTAACCAATTAATTAATTAACTACTTTATATTCTATATAATAACTATATAGTTCTTATCACAGTTACTATAAGGGAAATTATGATAAGTAACTAAGTAAAGCTATGACAGGTGTGTACTCCCTCACAGACACATATGTATGATATTTGCCTGAATTAAACATAGATCATATTTTATTATATTGTGTGTATTAAAATATATACCACTTTATTAGATGTAAACATCATATACTGTTATCATTGAGGGAGTGTATACTTACTGTAGTGTTCAGTATATTAATTTGTTTCTTGTCATAGCTTCACTCTATGACAGTAATATATATATATATATTGTTATTATATCTATTATTGTATTGTGTTGATAGGAAATATCAGCATTAAAAGCTGAGCTCTCATCAAACCAGTCTGACTGGTTAAGCAAACTTGATGTACTACATAATGATTTAGAGCAGGAACAATCATGTAGACAAGATCTTAATGAACAACTTGATATTATCACTGAACAAAAAATGATATGTGAACAACAAATATATGAGAGTAAAGAAAATGAAAAGAAATGGAAAGAAAAATATAGGTATCACCTGTCTGTCTGTCTGTCTGTCCGTATGTCTGTCTGTCTCTCTGTCTGTATATCTGTCTGTCTGTCTCTCTGTCTGTCTATCTGTCTGTATATATGTATGTATCTTCATCTTTCTCTCTCTGTCTAGTAAATTAAAGGGACAATGGGAGGAGAGAGTGGGATTAATAGCTAGTCTAGAAAACAGTGTACACCAGTTACAAGAGAAAGCTAAACAACGTGAACAAGATTTGATAAAAGAGAGAGATCAAGCTGTTTTAGAATCCAAGTATGTGAACTGTATTGATCATTTTAATACACCATCCATTCATCCATCCATCCATCCATCCATCCATTATGTATTCATTCATCTGTCCATTTATCCATCCACTAGACAATCTCTTGAGCAGTTACAACAAGTCAAGATATCTTTAAGTAATCATTTAACAAACCAACAAAAGTTGATTGAAGAGAGAGTTAGACAGTCACTAAGACATAAAGACATTGAGATATTAGAAGCTCATAGAAAAGTGGCAACAGTTGAAGAAGAAATGAGACAAGTATTAACAGAGACAACTAAAGAAAGGAAAGCTATGGAGGCCAAATTTCAACGACTATCAAAAACATTTCATGACTTGGAGAAAGAATTGACCTAAAATATTGTACCATAATTATCTAATTAAGTAATTAATATTGAAAGTAAAAGTTAATTTTTAGTTCCTGCCCTAAAATGATGCTACCATAGGAGATAGTAGGTTAGTTATTATTTTATTTACAATTCAATCACTCTCCTTTAGTTATAATGGATCGTGTGTGTTAATGTTTACTGACCTGTTTGAGGTCCAGGGTTAAGTTCAATACCTCCTTATAAAATGAGAAGTAAGAGAAACAAGACTAGAGAGAAGGTCAGGTTAACATCACCTTCATCTCCTGATGTCACTAGTGACTTCATCCATCCAGGGCTATCAGTGGTAGAGGGAGTCGTTTTAGTAATATATGGTATCTGATGACAATACCATAACCCAATACTAGCTCTCCATAGTACTTTATCTCTTACTGTCAAACTAAATGTACAGTTTGCTACAAGTTCTAAAGTCCTGAAAGTATAAGTACTTCAGCAAAAAGTCTCCACTGAATTTACAATAATTTTATAATGTATTAATATAAACAAAACATATATAAATATAACATGATAGTCAATAGAAATGAACTTGATTCTTTAAGTACTGCATGAAAATCTGTTTCAAATATGTTTACTTCACACTTCAAGGTAATAAAACTTGTTGAAGCATTTTTGAGTAGATTATTTGAAATTAAAATATACACACGAGGACAATTATGAGGACTGAATGTTTTCTCCTATGTATTTATATTAGTTTGATCACTATGTACCTGTCCACTTATTGTGATCTAAATGATTTAGGACATAGAATGTATGGACAAGAGATTTAACTAACATAAATATTCCAGATATAAGTTGTCTAGTTCATAGTCTCATAATGAAGTATTTAACAAAGGAAAATAATACCAAGATATGAGGCTATCAAGTTCAAAGAAGCCATCTATTATAATATTAATAATATGATATAAAATGTAAGGAGAAGGTTAAAATTGATAACACCAGCTGGCAACTGACCCTTTCTTTCTTGTTATATTAGTAATACATGAAATCCTTGTCAATTAACTAATATGAATCTATTATGACTTTTTATTATAATAACTGTAGTAACATTGATGTCATTATGATGTCATGATCTATATTATAAATATTGTAACTCAATTAGTGGATCTAAGTAGGTTGTCCAAATATGTACAAAATGTCTTGAACCACAAACACAATATACCAGTCTTAAAATTATACATTTATAATATAACAAGTAATTAAAATTTCTAATAAAGTTAATGGAATACCAAAATATTATACTAATTATCAAACACACTGTAGCACTACGTATCAAAATGTATTACTAAATACTTTGTCCAAAGGTGATCATAATCTCTTATAATGTCTTTCTATGATAATAACTAATTAATGACTGACACTAGCTATTACTACTGTCTCTTATCACAAGTCAGTCATGACACGCCTCCTTTTCCCTATTTAACCAAGACTGCAAACAAGTAAACATTTTTCAGATTTAGATAACTTTATAGAAAAAACAATGAAAGTAGCACATGTAGAGATAACAATAACATTATCTCTACATAACAATACAAACACTACTCAAAAGGGACTAAAACAAATACATAAAAAGTTTCAACATAACAGATACACAACATATTAGGACATAATAGGAATAAGATAGTCTTCTTGACCTTCTTTCTTGTTGTTTTGTTTTATTTTTTCTTGTTGTCTTCTTTTACACTGATATCTTTAAATGTACGGGTAGGATTTAAGATGTATTGAGATAAATTAAATTTGGTCTTGTTGTTTGGCACTCTTTTTCTCTTTGTCTGTTTCTTGTTAGCTTTATTTGTCAATTCACTGATTTTCAGTGAAGATGTAGCTATGGTCATTGTCTCACTACATGTTTGTGATGATGACTTTATAGTCTGTTCTGAAGATTGCTTTGTGTCCTGTAAGTGTGATGCTGTTTGACCTCCATATTTAATTAATAGTTCAAAAATGGCTTCATCTTCATTCTCATTAGCTACATCTAATGGAGTTCTATTTGTAAAAATAGCGTTAGGATTAGCAACTTTTTCTAAGAGCATCTCTACTATTGAAGTGGATTTACCTCCTTCTACTGCAAAAAACAAAGGAGTTAATCCATAATGACTTTCTTGTTTATTGACATCAGCTCCAGCTTGTATGAGAGCATCCACTATATCAACATGTCCACATGATGAGGCTACCATGAGTGGAGTAAGACCACATACCAGTGGAGTATCTGGATTATCTAATGCCTTCATTACAACTTCACCTAAATCTCCTTTAACACATGAGTCTAGTAGTTCTCTCTGATCATTAGTTAGGTGAAGTTTGTTTGAGAGGAAAGTAATTAGATTAAGGTGACCACCAAAACATGATATTGCTACTGCTTTTTCAATTTCAACAGAAGTCAGTTCACTTTTGTCTATGAGCATCTTAATGACATCTCTGTTACCAAAAAGAGCTGCTACAAGAAGTGCTGTCAATTCAATCCCTTTATTACATGCTACTATATAAGGATCTGCTTTTGATTGTAGTAAACATTCAACTACTTCAGAATGATCATTCCTACTAGCTGCCATTAGGGCAGTCAATCCATTTTCATCCTGAATGTTAACATCTGGATTCTCATTAAGTAGTAGTTCAACAACTTGGGTATGACCATTTAGACTAGCTATCATTAGGGCAGTTACTCCTTTTTTGCTCTGAATGTTAACATCTGCATGCTCTTTGAGCAGTAGTTCAACAATCTGTGTATGACCATTTAGACTAGCTAGTATTAGAGCAGTCACTCCATCTTCCTTCTGAATATTAACATCTACCTTCTCTTTGAGTAGTAGTTCAACAATCTGTGTATGACCATTTTGACTAGCTGCCATTAGGGCAGTCACTCCTTTTTTACTTTGAACATTAACATCTGTATTCTCTTTGACTAGTAGTTTAACAACCTGTGTATGACCATTTAGACTAGCTAGTATTAGGGCAGTCACTCCATCTTCCTTCTGAATATTAACATCTGCCTTCTCTTTGAGTAGTAGTTCAACAATCTGTGTATGACCATTTTGACTAGCTGCCATTAGGGCAGTCACTCCTTCTTTACTTTGAACATTAACATCTGTATTCTCTTTGACTAGTAGTTTAACAACCTGTGTATGACCATTTAGACTAGCTAGTATTAGGGCAGTCCATCCATCTTCTTTCTGAATATTAACATCTGCCTTCTCTTTGTGTAATAGTTCAACGATATGTGTATGACCATTTCGACTAGCTATCATTAGGGCAGTCCATCCTTCTTCTTTCTGAATATTAACATCTACATTCTCTTTGAGTAGTAGTTCAATAATATGTGTATGACCGTTTAGACTAGCTGCCATTAGGGCAGTCGCTCCTTTTTTGCTCTGAATGTTAACATCTACATTCTCTTTGAGTAGCAGTTTGACAACCTGTGTATGACCATTTAGACTAGCTAGCATTAGGGCAGTCCTTCCATCTTCTTTCTGAATATTAACATCTGCATTCTCTTTAAGTAGTAGTTCAACAATCTGTGTATGACCATTTTGACTAGCTGCCATTAGAGCAGTCACTCCTTCTTTGTTCTGAATGTTAACATCTGCATTTTCTTTAAGTAGTAGTTCAACAACTTTAGTATGACCATTTAGACTAGCTAACATTAGGGCAGTCCGTCCATTTTCCTTCTGAATATTAACATCTGCATTCTCTTTAAGTAGTAGTTCGACAACTTGGGTATGACCATTTAGACTAGCTAACATTAGGGCAGTCACTCCATCTTCATCCTGAATATTAACATTTACATGCTCTTTGAGTTGTAATTTAACAACCTCAATATTGCCTATCTTTGCAGCTTCAATAATTGGGATGGTCAAATATCCACTAGAGTGTTGTAACTGTTGGTCCTCTTCCTTTTCTTTTTGTGTTGTATTTAAAACATTAAATTGTTCTAACAATCTATAGATATCTTCTCTTCCTTCTTCCTTTGCTTTGTCAGCAATATTCTGGCCATTAATAAAGACATTAGGTTGAGCACCAAATTTAAGTAGTAGTTCTATAACTTGAAGTGACTTGTGTCCTGTTATAGCATATAGTAGTGGACTGTACCCATCACTATCTGTGTTGTTGACATTAGCTCCACCTTGTAAGAGGACTTCTACTGTCTCTGTATGTCCACAAGATGAGGCTATCATAAGAGGAGTAATATCATTGACTAGTCTACAATTGATATCAACAGAAGAGTCAAAAATATGACTTGTTGTAGAGATGTGATCTCCTTCAGCACTTGATACAAAAAGTTGGAATTCTTCTTCTGTAAAATAGTCTAGTGAGTGCATTAATAAACTAATAATAAGTTGAGAGTGTCCATATCGACATGCTGTAGTGAGAGCTGTTACTACTAAACTTGATTTCTGGTTCTCTGCCTGTTTATCAAGTAACATTTCCACTATCTCAATGGAGTTTACATGTACAGATACAGTGAGAGCTGTGTCATCATTTCTTGTCGTAATGAATGGATCAGCATTAAATTGAAGTAACAACTTCACAATATCTGAGTGATTATTTCGACATGCTATTATGATAGCTGTATCTCCATTGTCTCTTTGTATATCAGGATTAGCTCCAGTCTGGAGTAGGTAATTGACTATAGTGTAGGAGGTTGTATCACATGCTAACATCAATGCAGTATAACCATTGTTATCTTGAATGTTAGGATTAGCTCCAGCTGATATCAGTGTTTGTACAACTTGTTCATGTCCACATATACTAGCTAACATAAGTGCTGTTCTACCTTTATTGTTACAATGGTTTACATCTTTTATAAATTTGAGGAGGAACTGCACAGCTTCATCGTGACCAGCTTCTGCTGCTTCTAGAAGAGCTGACTCAAAAGTGAAGTTCATATTCTCGTCATCATTGAGGATGAGTTGACCATTAATAGTTAGACCAAAGATACCAATGAGACGCATAAACTGTAACTTGTCTTGAGCATGAGCTATGAGACAATCAGCTTTTGATTCATGAACAATGTATTTGATGATAACTGAGCCTGTATCAATCTCTATATACTTAAGGATTGATTGCTTTGATTTGTGAGGTAGTAGATGTCCTATTAGTAGATAAAGTCCTCCAATAGTAGCTTCATTCCATGGATTAAGTAACATGATTTGAATTGTAGGCATATTAGATAAATTTACTAGTTGTGGAGAATATATCTGTCTTAGTTTAGTTTTAAGTTCTTTTACTGTAGACGAGCAACGAAGGGTCTCAGCTTTGAGCATATGTTCCTTAAGTTCACTAACAAGGTTTTTATTATCTTTTCCAAAGCACTCATCATTGAGAAACTGTTCACTCATATCCACAATTAATTCACAGTCAATGAAGTCAAAATAAGGATGTAGTTTCTTGAAAACCTCATCTAAATCAACAATGTCTTTTAATTCCCCAACCCATTTCATTCGATGTTCAATCCATCTAATAAAGTCCACTAGTACTAGTTGTTGATGTTGTAGTTTATGATCAAGAGATGATCGAACAGCAACCATTAATACACTAAATGTTTTGTCTAGATTTTTTAAAGTAGTATTAATTTGTTTTTCTTCCTCTTCGCTTTGTAATCTTAGTAATTTTACAGGTTTTTTAGAACCTACATGAAATGATAAATCATTAAGCATTGTGTTGCTTAATATGGAGGGATGGGCCTGAAAAATGGCTGCCTCATTTACTCTACTGATTTAACTATGATGCTTTCAAGTAACTGTTAAAGTGACTTATAAACTTATTCAAGCAGCTAATTCTTTTATTGAGCTCTTTCACAGTTTCTAAAGTTGAAAACCATGAACTAGCTAAACTGACTGTAGCCAATTTGTTTTTCTATACAAAGTGTCAAACGTTCAGCACTGTGTCTTGTACATGCAATGCCTAAAATGACCAATCAGATTGGTCTATTTCAGGTCAATAAATAAGTTAATACACCTCCTAGAGATGGTGTGTAAGTATATAGACTCTTTTTTGAGGCTATCACTTCCATGGTTAAGATCCAACATAACTGTTACCATTAATTATTAGTGCCTGGCACATATAGTTCTGTATTTATTTTGGACCATGTGTTATAACTGGTTGTGATTTTCATCGTTTTAATATAATATTATTATATGTGACTTTTGAGAGTGACAAATGGAACTAAACTGTATCCTTTAACTGTTGACTGATTCATAGACCAACTAATGATCCATTAATCTTAATGACAAGTTTGTGACTGACAATGCTCGAAGCTTCTTGCTAACTTGCTTCTTTACACATATTTCTAACATTCTATGGCTATAGTCTTTCATAGACACTGCTGCTAATTCTCTAATCATTGTAGCTCTAGTCAGTGTTTCACTGTGAAGTCAGTATCTTCCAAAACAATTATAAGATGATTTTTCAATTATAATCTTGTTTTTAATTGTTCTACTTGTGTGTATCTTGGTATAATTATGACTCCTTGTAATTACATACCAACACCTACAATATATATTATATTAATCAACTAATTCATAGCTCTAGGTTCCATTTATGCTTACAATGAAAAGTATTTACAACATATATTGTTTTGATTGCTAATTACTATGGAATTGCACAGTTTATATAGTTCAACAATGTGATCTAGTGACACAGCTGGCCATGTATGTATAGTATGAATTCCATAGTAACTGTACTGACCCGACAGCTTATTTAACCAAACTTGTCATAGTTCTAACAAACAGTTACATGAACAGTCAATTACATAGTACATTTATTACATATTATGGTATATTTTATTTTTCTTTTTATTACAATTGACATACCATATACCATATGATAGTTCTAATAATTAGTTTCAATTCCATCATATATTAGTAATCAAACTATATGATAATACTAATAAATTTAGCTAGTGTGGATCAACTTCAACCATTATTCAGGACCATGTGGACTTTATTAAATAATCAATTAATTATAATATACTCATGAATAAATAATATCATGAGCTTGTTCAGATAATCTGAGTTTGAATTAAAGTGGTTTACATATATGAGGATCCATTGTAGCACATCTAACACAATTTTAAATGGTCACATAAAGTTTACTACTACTGTACAAAAAGAGAAGAGCACACATTTAGTGCTTCATTTAAAAATGTCTGATCATTTTATAATACTGACCTTGTTGTTTTATATCCTGTTGTATAAGATCATCACATGTAAGATCTAGTGAGATATTACATTGCTTTTTGACTTCATCAATCCAGTCTTGACATAACTTTTGAGCAGCTAATTTAGTAGGACCACCTTCACTGGATAGACATTGTAAGAAAAGTTGACAATGTTCTTGTAACTTTGAAATGTCTTCTCTGATACATTCCATTGCATTTTCAAATTCATTAATCATATTGTGAACAGTTGGAGAATCTCGGACTGATTTACTTATCAGTTTATAGGAATACATCTCTGCAGCAACTTGTGGGAGACATGATTTTAACTGTTCACTTAAACGAGCAAAATGGCGTGTCAATACACTTTTCAATATTTTGCGAACTTCATTTTTTTCTGTAGCATTGGTACTTGTTGTATTACTAGAAAGATCTACAGAGTTACCACAAGAAAGTCCTCTAGCTTGGTCACTTATTTCTTCTGTTTGTCTTTCTGTTTGCCCTTGGTAAAGAAAGGAAAGGAACCATCAAGCCATTTCCACTTTCTGAGAGTAAAGCTTCACTATCTATTATATACTTTACTAATATATTATACTACATTGATAATTATTATAATGAACTATTAATAGTAGATACCTTCATCTTTAATATCTAGCTGTCTTCTCAGTGTAGTGGCGACATCCATATCACCACAACTTTCAACAGCTGAGATAAGTTCTTCCCAAGAGGGGGCAGTACCATTTGTAATCCACCATTGTAAACCTTCCTCTAAAGCAGAGTGAAAGTCTTGATCATTGCTGGCCATTTTGTTGAGTCTTCTCCTCTCCTGCAATGATACACCTAAAAGACTATTGAGTTTAGTCCATTTATCTTCAATGACAAAACCACTCTTAACAAGAAGTTGTAGAGCATTATTTGATGTCAACTCTATTGAAATAAATAATACATCAGTTATGTGTGTTAGTGTTTACTGACCTGTTTGAGGTCCAGGGTTGAGTTCAATATCTCCTGATAAAATGAGAAGTAAGAGAAACAAAACTAGAGAGAATATCAAAGTACCACCACCCTCATCTCCTGACATCAATAGTGATTTTATCCATCCAGGAGTGTCAGTGGTAGAAGGAGTCTTTTTAGTAGTATATGGTATCTGATGACAATACCATAACCCAATGCTAGCTCTCCATTGAGAGATATCAATCATATTGATCTACAAACAATCTCTATATCGTAAGACAACTTCCTCTACAAATTATATAATTGGGAGTGGTAACGCCCACGCACTTCAGTAACTTGTCCTGAATAAAACCAGGGGTGGTTCTTGGTATAACTTGCCTATGATGACATCATGTGAGTCACTACTGTCATTTAATAATGAATATCTATATATAAAAATACTGGTATGGTAATATTGCTGGTAATACTAGTATTGTTGATAATACTAGTATTGTTGATAATACTGGTATTATAGGTAATACTGGTATTGTGGGTAATACTGGTATTGTTGATAATACTGGTATTATAGGTAATACTGGTATTACTGGTAATACTGGTATTATAGGTAATACTGGTATTGTAGGTAATACTAGTATTGTAGGTAATACTGGCATTGTATGAAAATCTGCTTTAAATGTGCTTACTTCACACTTCAAGGTAATAAACTTGTTAAAGTGTTTTTGAGTAGATTATTTGAAATTGAAATATATACACATGAGGACAATTAATGAGGACTGAGTGTTTTCTCCTGTTTGATCACTATCTACCTGTCCACTTATTGTGATCTAAATGATTTAGGACATAGAATGTATGGACAAGAGACTTAACTAACATAAATATTCCAGATATAAGCTATCTAGTACATAGCCTCATACTCAGGCATTTGGCAAAGGGAAAATAATACCAAGTTACAATGCTATCAAGTACAAAGAAGCCATCTACATAACGCGTCTCCTTTTGATACTTCAAAGACTGCAAACAAATAAACAATTTTTCTTCAGATTTAGCAATAAATGTAATATTTAGATGGCTTTATAGAAAAATCAATGAAAATATGACAACAATAGTAGCATTATCTCTACATAACAATACAAGGATTACTCAAAAGGGACTAAAAACAAGTACATAAAAAGTGTCAACATTAAAGATACACAACATATTAGGACATAATAGGAATGAGATAGTCTTCTTGACCTTCTTCCTTGTTGTTTTGTTTTATTCCCTTCTTGTTGCCTTGCTTTACACTGATATCTTTAAATGTATGTGTAGGATTTAAGATATGTGAAGTGAATAAATTAAATATGGACTTGAAATTTGGCACTCTTTTTCTCTTGGTGTGTTTCTTGTTAGCTTCATTTGTCAATTCGCTTGTTGTTAGTGAAGATGTAGCTATGGTCATTGTCTCACTAGATGTTTGTGATGATGACTTTATAGTCTGTTCTGAAGATTGCTTTTCCTGTAAGTATGATGCTGTTTGACCTCCATATTTAATCAATAGCTTAAAAACAGTGTCCCGTTTAACCTCATTAGCTAAATCTAGTGGAGTTTCATTGTTAACAATAGCATTAATATTGGCACCATTTTCTAAGAGCATCTCTGCTATTGTGGTTTTTCCACCAAATACTGCAAAAAATAAAGGAGTTAATCCACAATAACTTTCCTGTTTATTGACATCAGCTCCAGCTTGTATAAGAGCATCCACTATATCATCATGTCCAAATGATGAAGCTACCATGAGTGGAGTAAGACCAAGTACCAGTGGAGTATCTGGACTATCTAATGTTTTCATTATAACTTTACCTAAATCTCCTTTAACACATGAGTCTAGTAGTTCTCTCAGGTCACTAGTGAGGTGTGGAAGTTTGTTTAAAAGAAAAGTAAATAGAGCAGGATCACCATCATAACATGATGTTACTATTACTTTTTCAATCTCATGAGTACTGAGTTCACTTTTGTCAATGAGCACATTAATAATGTCTCTGTTACCTTTACCAATTGCTAAAAAAAGGGGAGTTATTTCAATTCCTCTAAAATATGCTACTATATGAGGATCTGCTTTTGATTGTAGTAAGGATTCGATTATTTCAAGATGCTCATTTCCAATAGCTCCCATCAGGGCAGTCATTCCTCCTTTGCTCTGAATGTTAGCATCTGCATTCTCTTTGAGTAGTAGTTCAACAACCTGTGTATAACCATATTGACTAGCTGCCATTAAGGCAGTCTGTCCATCTTCATTCTGAATGTTAACATCTGCATTCTCTTTAAGTAGTAGTTCAACAATCTGTGTATATCCAAATAGACTAGCTGTCGCTAGGGCAGTCACATCCATTTTTATTTTGAATATTAACATCTGCATTCTCTTTGAGTAGTAACTCAACAATCTGTGTGTGACCATTTTGACTAGCTAACATTAGAGCAGTGAATCCTTCCTTATCCTGAATATTAACATCTGCGTTCTCTTTGAGTAGTAGTTCAACAATCTGTGTATTTTGACTAGCTAGCATTAGAGCAGTCCATCCTTCCTCATCCTGAATATTAACATCTGCATTCTCTCTGAGTAGTAGTTCAACAACCTGTGTATGACCGACCATGTTGACTAGCTACCATTAGGGCAGTCATTCCTTGTATGTTCTTAATATTAACATCTGCATTCTCTTTGAGTAGTAGTTCAGCAATCTGTGTATGACTATTTAGACAAGCTAGTATTAGGGCAGTCACTCCTTTTTCATTCTGAAGATTAACATCTGCATTCTCTTTGAGTAGTAGTTCAACAACCTGTGTATGACCATTTAGACTAGCTATCATTAGGGCAGTCACTCCTTTTTTATCCTGAATATCTGCATTCTTTTTGACTCTGAGCAATAGTTTGACAACCCATGTATGACCATTTTCACTAGCTAGCATTAGAGCAGTCCATCCTTCCTCATTCTGAATATTAACATCTGCATTGTCTCTGAGTAGCATTTCAACAACCTGAGTATGACCATGTTGACTAGCTAACATTAGGGCAGTCCATCCATCTTCTTTCTGAGTATTAACATCTGCATTCTCTTTGAGAAGTAGTTCAACAACCTGTGTATGACCATTTTGACTAGCTACCATTAGGGCAATCCATCCATCGTCTTACTGAATATTAACATCTGCATTGTTTTTGATTAGTAGTTCAACAACCTGTACATGACCATTTTCACTAGCTCCAACTAGGGCAGTCAGTCTATCCTTTTTCTGAATATTAACATCTGCATTCTCTTTGAGTAGTAGTTCAACAATCTGTGTGTGACCTTTTAAGCTAGCTAGCATTAGGGCAGTCACTCCATTTTTATCCTGAATATTAACATTTGCATTGTCTTTGAGTAGTAGTTCAACAACATGTGTATGACCTTTTAGACTAGCTAGATTTAGGGCTGTCATTCCTTGTTTGTTTTTAATATTAACATCTGCATTCTCTTTGAGTAGTAGTTCAACAACATGTGTATGACCATTTAGACTAGCTAGCATTAAGGCAGTCACTCCATTTTTATCCTGAATATTAACGTCTGCATTCTCTTTGAGTAATAATTTAACAACTTCAATATTACCTTTATTTGCAGCTTCAATAATAGAGATGGCCAATCTACCACTGAACTGTAACTGTTGTAACTGTTGTAACTGTTGCTCCTCCTCCTTTTGTTTTTGTATTGTATTTAAAACATTTAATTGTTCTAACAATTTACAGATATCTTCTCTTCCTTCTTCTCTTACTTTGTCAGCAATACTCTGGCCATTAATAAAGACATTAGGTTGAGCACCAGCTTTAAGTAGTTGTTCTATAACTTGAAGTGACTTGCGTCCTGTTATAGCATATACTAGTGGACTGTACCCATCACTATCTGTATTATGTACATTAGCTCCTGCTTGTAAGAGGACATCTACTGTCTCTGTATGTCCACAAGATGAGGCTATCATAAGAGGAGTAATATCATTGACTAGTATACAATTGACATCAATAGTAGAGCCAGAAATATGACTTGCTATAGAAATCTCATCTCCTTCAGCATTTAATACGAAAAGTTGGAATTCATCTTCTGTAAAATAGTCTAGTAAGTGCACTAATAAATTAATAATGAGCTGAGAGTGTCCATATCGACATGCTGTAGTGAGAGCTGTTACTACTAAACTTGCTTTCTGGTTCTCTGCCTGTTTATCAAGTAACATATCCACAATCTCAATGGAGTTTACATGTACAGATATAGTGAGAGCTGTGTCATCATTTCTTGTAGTAATAAATGGATCAGCATTAAATTGAAGTAACAACTTCACAATATCTGAGTGATTATTTTGACATGCTATTATGATAGCTGTATCTCCATTGTCTCTTTGTATATCAGGATTAGCTCCAGTCTGGAGTAAGTAGTTAACTATATTGTAGGAGTTTGTATCACATGCTAACATCAATGCAGTATAGCCATTGTTATCTTGAATGTTAGGATTAGCTCCAACTGATACTAGTGTTTGTACAACTTGTTCATGTCCACCTTTACTAGCTAACATAAGTGCTATTCTACCTTCTTCATTTTGAAAATTGATATTATCAATTAAGTCAAGTAAGAACTGAACAGCTTCATTATTGCCAAGTCTTGAAGCTTCTTGTAATGCTTGGTCAAAAGAAAATTGTGTTTCTTCTTTCTCTTTCAAGATAAGTTGATCATTGACAGTTAGTTCAAAGATTCCAACATGTGATGCGAAATGTTTTCTTAGAGTGGCAATTTCCAAGATGAAGTCTAATCTAGATCGAGGTACAAGTAGAGTAACACATACTGACCCTTCCTCCACACGTATATGAGTCATTCTCTGATGAAACATGTAGTTAATTAGCGTTTTAAAGTTCTCCAATGTTTTTTTTCCCCATTCACGATTAAGTTTTATAACCACTTCACAAGTGATTGATGTGACTTCCGGATTTGGTATCAATGCTTCTGTAACTGTATTCTTGAATCTTTCAAGTGTTGTAGATTGCTTAAACTCTTGAAGATGTTGTTTGTAAGTACAAATGTCCTTCTGTATCTTCTCATCAATTAGGAAGTCCTCATTGTCAACAATAACTTCTAATACCTCAACATCAAGGTAGCTGTAATAAGGCCAAAGTCGCTGAAATAGTTTTGGAATATCTGTAGCATCTGTTAATCCTTCTATTCTAAAATATTCTCCAAGATAATCAGAAATGTCAATAAGTTCAAGTGTTCCATTATCAATTAGTTTACGTAGGGCACTTTTAATATTTTTAACTAAATCATTATATTCTTTGTGAAGACTCTTCAAATTTTCAGCTACAGGATAATCTGGGGTAATTATTACTTCTTGATTTTTAATTCCTACACAAATGGAAAGCACTAATGAAGCAGAGTCCTTGTTCAGTCTAGATTAGCAACTTAAAAAAGATAACAAAAGCATCAAAACTAACTATATATATATATATATATCAGGTATATACAAATCAAAAATGGAACCAATAACTTTGTCTTATTGCTGCATGGAGTTCAGTTATGACCCCAAACCTACACACCTTTAGTAAAATTTAGAGTTGATTTTTGTAGGAATGTGACACAAGAGTTGGTATACAATATTATGAGTGTTGTGAAATAGTTAACTAGAATCTCTCAAATAATTAATCAGTTGGGCAGCCAGTTAAGTCTCAACAAATAAAGTAAGAAATGGAGACCCTATGTTGGCTCCACCCACTAAACAGCTAGTAGTCCCACCCTCGTTGTATAATTTATATGGTTCACTCATTACATATGTACACTAAGTATGATTGGAAAATCAAATATTTATTAGTTATAAATAATTAATTAGCTAATATTGTAGCCCTCTCCCTCATAATGTCAATTCTGTAACTATCACTGAACAAGCAATAGCTATACTAATTAAATATATTTTATAATTTATTGTGAAGGAGTTATTTTTGCCAAGCAATGTGTATTTGTTTTGTAAGACCAAATTTTAAACTTTTTTGCAGTAGACAACATCAACTTTCATTTGCTAAGTCTTTACCTGATAAAATACATTGTTGTAGTCAACATTATGTAACTAAAGAAAGTCTTAAAGTGATACTGTCTGTTTCATTGCTCATCATTGACTAAGTTATGTGCAAATAACATTATGTATAATTATTTATTATTGTTTCAACAGCACCAGTATATGGCAATTGAATGACTATGAAGTCATTATGACTATTGGTTACTATGGAATTAACAGTCCCTCTAGCTCAACTAATGGCATTGCAATGAGTGGGCAAGCCTGAGCAAGAACTGGATGTGTTTCATATACATCATGTATTGACATGAATAGACACGTCAAAGGTGTTGTTTCTTGAAGTGTTTTGGTGAAGAGAGTGTTGAAAAAATCTGAAGGTGTTTTGATATTTGAAAAAGCTCTGGAGCGATTATACATGGGATGGTTTCTAAGTTATCTCAAACTTCCATCATGTTTCTGCCGTACCCTGTCATTTTCCAATTTCTGTCTATCTTTTACACTTTCACCATCTTGCCTAAGTTTTTGCTGTTACCTTTCAATCTCCAACCGCCTTTGTTTATTTTGTAAGCCTAATTTATGATGTCTGCATCTCTGGCATTCTCATGCTTGTTTCAATCTTCTTGCTGTCTCCACTTCTCTCTGCTCCTTTCATTGCTCTGATAATTATTATAATGAACTATTAATAGTAGATACCTTCATCTTTAATATCTAGCTGTCTTCTCAGTGTAGTAGCTACATCAACATCACCACAACTTTCAACAGCTGAGATAAGTTCTTCCCAAGAGGGTGCAGTACCATTTGTAATCCACCATTGTAAACCTTCCTCTAAAGCAAAGAGATAGTCTTGATCATTGTTGGCCATTGTCTTCAGTCTTCTCCTCTCCTCCAGTGATACACCAAGAAGACTAATGAGTTTAATCCATTTATCTTCAATGACAAAACCACTCTTAGCAAGAAGTCGTAGAGCATTACTTGATGTTAACTCTATTGAAATAAATGATACATCAGTTATGTGTGTTAATGTTTACTGACCTGTTTGAGGTCCAGGGTTTAGTTCAATATCTCCTGATAAAATGAGGAGAAGTAAGAGAAACAAAACTAAAGAGAATGTCATGTTCCCACCACCTTCATCTGATGTCAATAGTGACTTTATCCATCCAGGGATATCAGTGGTAGAAGGACTCTTTTTAGTGGTACATGGTATATGATGACAATACCATAACCCAATGCTAGCTCTCCATTGATTAATGTCAATCATAATGATCTGCAAACTATTCCTAGCAAATGAGCACTTAGTTTGTCTCTGTAGTCTTATGTTCTATTTCCTGTAGAATAATTTTCTGCATATTTAGACCATGTGGTGGGTGGTTTTGCTTATAATAACTAGTGCTGTGAATATTGTTATTAATTATCATGTGATGTGTGTCATGTGAATGAAGAAATGTTATAATTTTGATGAAATAGAGTGTATGTACATAAAAGACTTAACTGTTGTGCCATGTATAATTATGATTTAGATCTATTAGTGTGTATATGTCAAGACTATAAATTGATCTTGTCCCTAGACATCTTTTTGTACTGTTAAATAATATAATCATAACCATCTACTGTCAATGTACATAGCATTGACAGTAGCCACATAGTAAAACATTAAGTTTTAAACAACAACAAACATGAAAATCAGATTCTGTTGTTTATATGGTTACTATGTAAGGATTATTGTATTCCATTAGCTTTGTCATAAAATTGTTCATTTTAGACCAGTAAAACTACAGTACGTGTGAGAGAGAAGGTGATTGAAGATCAAACTTCAACTATCAAACAATTAAAAGAGGTGGGTACTTTCTATATCATTATTAAACTAATTTAACCAATTAATTAATTAACTACTTTATATTCTATATAATAACTATATAGTTCTTATAACAGTTACTATAAGGGAAATTATGATAAGTAACTAAATAAAGCTATGACAGGTGTGTACTCCCTCACAGACACATATGTATGACATATGCCTGAATTAAACATAGATCATATTTTTTTATATTGTGTGTATTAAAATATATACCACTTTATTAGATGTAAACATCATATACTGTTATCATTGAGGAGTGTATACTTACTGTAGTGTTCAGAGTATTGGTTTGTTTCTTGTCATAACTTCACTCTATGACAGTAATATATATATATATATTGTTATTATATCCATTATTGTATTGTGTTGATAGGAAATATCAGCATTAAAAGCTGAGCTCTCATCAAACCAGTCTGACTGGTTAAGCAAACTTGATGTACTACATAATGATTTAGAGCAGGAACAATCATGTAGACAAGATCTTAATGAACAACTTGATATTATTACTGAACAAAAAATGATATGTGAACAACAAATATATGAGAGTAAAGAAAATGAAAAGAAATGGAAAGAAAAATATAGGTATCACCTGTCTGTCTGTCTGTCTCTCTATCTGTCTCTATGCCTGTCTGTCTATCTGTCTGTAAGTATGTATGTATCTTCATCTTTCTCTCTCTGTCTAGTAAATTAAAGGGACAATGGGAGGAGAGAGTGGGATTAATAGCTAGTCTAGAGAACAGTGTATACCAGTTACAAGAGAAAGCTAAACAACGTGAACAAGATTTGATAAAAGAGAGAGATCAAGCTGTTTTAGAATCCAAGTATGTGAACTGTATTGATCATTTTAATCCACCATCCATTCATCCATCCATCCATCCATCCATCATGTATTCATTCATCCGTCCATTTATCCATCCACTAGACAATCTCTTGAGCAGTTACAACAAGTCAAGATATCTTTAAGTAATCATTTAACAAACCAACAAAAGTTGATTGAAGAGAGAGTTAGACAGGCATTAAGAGATAAAGACATTGAGATATTAGAAGCTCATAGAAAAGTGGCAACAGTTGAAGAAGAAATGAGACAAGTATTAACAGAGACAGCTAAAGAAAGGAAAGCTATGGAGGCCAAATTTCAACGACTATCAAAAACATTTCATGACTTGCAGAAAGAATTGACCTAAAATATTGTACCATAATTATCTAATTAAGTAATTAATATTGAAATTAAAAGTTAATTTTTAGTTCCTGCCCTAAAATGATGCTACCATAGGAGATAGTAGGTTAGTTATTATTTTATTTACAATTCAATCACTCTCCTTTAGTTATAATGGATCGTGTGTGTTAATGTTTACTGACCTGTTTGAGGTCCAGGGTTAAGTTCAATACCTCCTTATAAAATGAGAAGTAAGAGAAACAAGACTAGAGAGAAGGTCAGGTTAACATCACCTTCATCTCCTGATGTCACTAGTGACTTCATCTATCCAGAGGTATCAGTGGTAGAGGGAGTCATTTTAGTAGTATATGGTATCTGATGACAATACCATAACCCAATAATAGCTCTCCATTGAGAGATATCAATCATATTGACCTACAAACAATCTCTATATCGAAAGACAACTTCCTCTACAAATTGTATAATTGGGAGTGGTAATGTCCACGCACTTCCAGTACACTTGTCTTAGAATAAAATCAGTCTTCAATTCTGCATATAAAATAATGGAGCTATTGCAGTAAACAGTGATAAACTAACTAACACAACAGTACTTTATCTTTCACTGTCAAACTGAATGTACAGTCTGCTACAAGTTCTAAAGTCCTGAAAGTATAAGTACTTCAGCAAAAAGTCTCCACTGAATTTACAATAATTTTATAATGTATTAATATAAACAAAACATATATAAATATAACATGATAGTCAATAGAAATGAACTTGATTCTTTAAGTACTGCATGAAAATCTGCTTCAAATATGCTTACTTCACACTTCAAGGTATAAAACTTGTTGAAGCATTTTTGAGTAGATTATTTAAAATTAAATATATACACACGAGGGCAATTATGAGGACTGAATGTTTTCTCCTATGTATTTATATTAGTTTGATCACTATCTACCTGTCCACTTATTGTGATCTAAATGATTTAGGACATAGAATGTATGGACAAGAGATTTAACTAACATAAATATTCCAGATATAAGTTGTCATGTAGCTAGCCTTGTAAAGAGGTATTTGACAAAGGAAAATAATACCAAGATACAAGGCTATCAAGTTCAAATAAGCCATTTATTATAACAGATATTTTCCTGGATTTTCAAGACTACTCTAGTGATAATAAAAAGGTGGGTGTGGCCAAAATAATATACAAGGAGTATCTCACATTATAGTCGTGTTACTTTTTCAATTCATACAGGAGGAGACAATAAAGACACCACACATTGACAAAGTCTTGCAACAATATCATAATCATATTGGGAAAAAGGGCAGTGTTTCTAAAACTAATGAACAAAAAAGGGGTGTATCTGTATCTTTGTATCCTAGCAACAGTGAATATGACGTAAGGTTGGGTGCACTAGAACGTCAGTTAACAGAATTAATGCAAAAAATGAAGTAAGAAAATAAAAATAAAATTACGTTATTAGATAATTGTAAAGGGTGTGGTCAAGTCTACATCGTCAAAGAAACCTAAAAAAACTAGTAAATATAATTATTAATGGGTGTGGCTTATGACATATAATTTTTTATAGAGAAAAAGGTTATTGTTAGTGATTCTGAAAGTAGTCCATCACATCATGAGAATGTAGAAAGAAACAAAGGAAAAACAAAGAAAGTGACTAAATCCAGTGGTATGTACACTGTCTAACTGAACATCTTTATATATTCATTTCTCTATAGTAAGTAGTGTCACTGAAGATAAAAAAACTAAAAGTTAACTTTATACCACACCTACTGACTGCACCCACTCTTATATTAGACCAGAACCACTACAAACTAAGGTATCTCCTGTATCAGATAACATACCACATTATTTATTGTATTATAAAGAAAGAGACAAGGAGAGAAGTAGAAGAAGAGAGAGAACGAAAATGGAAAGCTGAACAAGCAGCTGTAAAACTAGCTGAACATGTCAGGAACCTACAATTACAAGGTAGGATCTGAAAATTAACTGCATTTTAAAATAGTTCTAGCTACAAAATATAGAATGATTTTGAATGTAATATTTTCTTTTATTTTTGCTGTAGTTGAAGAGTGGCAGAAGAAACTTGAAGTGTCTATCTCTCGTGGTAATCAGTTGGAAATTGCACTGATAAAAGAAAAAGAAAAAATAGTTAGATTGAATGAGGAGAAAGAAAAGTTTCAAGTATGTTTCTTCAAATATTAACACAAATATCAGTTTGTTATTTCAGACTGTACAAAGTGACAAACAAAATGAAATAGAACAGTTACAAAAAAGATGTACAGATCAAAACAATCGACTTCGAAATTTAGAAGAACAAATTGACAAATTAGAGAAAGCGAGATCACAAGTTTATAATGATATGGTAAATCAGTCTTATTAGAAGAGGACTTAGAGTTCACATACAAACCAAACACAATTTATATATGATAATATTATTTTCAGAGTGAGAAATTACGAGAAGTTGAAGTCAGAGCAGGTGCCAGTGATCGTGAGGTCACTCTTCAACATCAGGTGGTAAGAAAATTATAACAACAACTTCAAGAGTTACAAGAGTTACTGGCTACTAGAGAACAAGAGCATCAGTAAGATGTCATGTGACTGTCATGTGATGTGTGTACTTGTCTGTAATTTTAGCAAAGAATTAGAACGATTGAAACCTCCTGATAGTCGAGATGTACGTGAGATAGTGGAGAAAGAGATTGAGAGAGAGAGAATGAGATTAGAAACAACAATAGTACAATATAAAGAAAGGTTTAATAAATCTTTATTGAGTAGTTCATTATGACTTGTTAACAGACTGGATCAACAGAAGAAATCATATTATGATCTTGAGGAGGAATTCCAAGCTGCTTTGAGAATTGAAGCAGCTCGTTATCAACAAGTGAGTACATAAATATGGACAGAAATGATTCTCTCTCTCTCTCTTTCTCTCTCTCTCTCTCTCTCTCTCTGCAGTTAGAATCAATTCATGACAAATTAACTGATGACCTCACTACATGTCAAGAAGAGCTAACAATATTAAGAGACAAAGAAAGTAAAGCTACTAAATTAGTCAGTGAACTCTCTACAGTTAAGACATAGCAGCTGTGACTCTTTGTTTAGCTCCACCCATTTTAGATTGTTAAAGAACAAAAGAGTCGTATCACAGAATTAACAACAAATCAACAACAAATACTCTCACAATACAGAGAAAAGATGGAACAATTAGACACTGAAATGACTACAAGAACTAAACTAGAATCAAGAGTAGCCACATTACAGGAAGTTAGTGATAACCAGTTAATACTGGACATATCAGAATATTGTCTAGGACAATGCTGGTCTATTGGCTAAGTTGTCAGCTCAAGAGTCTCTTGTTAAGGGTCTTCGTGAAGAACAAAAACTTTGGAGTCAAGAACTAGCTAGTCAAGGAGCTAGTCTGGCTCAGGATCGAGGCAGATTGGAGTCTCAAATTGAGTCTTTAACAAGAGAAGTGTCTGAGCTTCAAGATTTATATCAGGTAAGTGAAATATTACATGTGATCATTGATGTCATTATGATGTCATGATCTATATTATAAGTATTATAACTCAATTAGTGGATCTAAGTAGGTTGTCCAAAAATGTACAAAATGTCTTGAACCACAAACACAATATACCAGTCTTAAAATTATACATTTATAATATAACAAGTAATTAAAATTTCTAATAAAGTTAATGAAATACCAAAATATTATACTAATTATCAAACACACTGTAGCACTACATATCAAAATGTATTACAGTACTAAATACTTTGTCCAAAGGTGATCATAATCTCAATTAGTGTCTTTTTATGAAAATAACTAACAACAGACACTATTGTTACTGTCTCTTATCACAAGTCAGTCATAACACACCTCTTTTTCTCTATTTAACAAAGACTGCAAACAAGTAAATAATTGTTTTTAGATTTAGATGGCTTTATAGAAAAAAAAACAATGAAAATAAGACAATAACAATAATAACATCATTTCTACTTAACAATACAAGGATTACTCAAAAGGGACCAAAAATAAGTACATAAAAATGTCAACATAAAAGATACACAACATATTATGATATAATAGGAATAAGATAGTCTTCTTGACCTTCTTCCTTGTTGCTTTGTTTTATTTCCTTCTTGTTGTCTTGTTTTACACTGATATCTTTAAATGTACGAGTAGGATTTGACATATGTGAAGTGAATAAATGAAATATGGACTTCAAATTAGGCACTCTTTTTCTCTTTGTCTGTTTCTTGTTAGCTTTATTTGTCAATTCACTGATTTTCAGTGAAGATGTAGCTATGGTCATTGTCTCACTAGATGTTTGTGATGATGACTTTATAGTCTGTTCTGAAGATTGCTTTGTGTCCTGTAAGTGTGATGCTGTTTGACCTCCATATTTAATTAATAGTTCAATAATGGTTCCATCTTCATTATCATTAGCTACATCTAATGGAGTGTCATTCATAAAAATAACATTAGGATTAGCACCATTTTCTAAGAGCATCTCTACTATTGAAGTGGACTGTTGACCAGATACTGCAAAGTACAAAGGAGTTAATCCATAATAACTTTCTTGTTTATTGACATCAGCTCCAGCTTGTATGAGAGCTTCCACTATATCAACATGTCCACATGATGAAGCTACCATGAGTGGAGTAAGACCAAGTACCAGTGGAGTATCTGGACTATCTAATGTCTTCATTACAACTGTATCTAAATCTCCTTTAAAACATGAGTCTAGTAGTTCTCTTTGGTCATTAGTGAGATATGGAAGTTTGTTTGAGAGGAAGATAATGAGAGTAGGGTAACTACATAAACATGATATTACTACTGCTTTTTCAATCTCATCAGTAGTGGGTTCACTATTGTCTATGAGCACTTTAATGATGTCTCTGTTACCACTAAGAACTGCTACAAATAATGCTGTCATTTTAATCCCATTAAAACATGCTAATGTATAAGGATCTGCTTTTGATTGTAGTAAACATTCAACCACTTCAAGATGTTGATTCATAATTGCTACCATTAGGGCAGTTACTCCTTCTTTGCTCTGAATATTATTATCTGCATTCTCATTAAGTAGTAGTTCAACAACTTGGGTATGACCATTTAGACTAGCTAACATTAGGGCAGTCCATCCATCTTCCTTCTGAATATTAATATTTGCATTCTCTTTAATTAGTAGTTCAACAACTTGGGTATCACCATTTTCACTAGCTAACATTAGGGCATTTACTCCATCTTCATTCTGAATATTAATATCTGCATTCTCTTTAATTAGTAGTTCCACAACTTGGGTATGACCATTTACACTAGCTAACATTAGGGCAGTCCATCCATTTTTTTTCTGAATATTAACATCTGCATTCTCTTTAATTAGTAGTTCGACAACTTGGGTATGACCATTTTGACTAGCTAACATTAGGGCAGTCACTCCATCTTCATCCTGAATATTAACATCTGCATTTTCTTTAATTAGTAGTTCAACAACTTGGGTATGACCATTTTGACTAGCTAACATTAGGGCAGTCCATCCATCTTCATGCTGAATATTAACATCTGCATTCTCTTTAATTAGTAGTTCGACAACTTGGGTATGACCATTTTCACTAGCTAACATTAGGGCAGTCGATCCACTTTTTTTCTGAATATTAACATCTGCATTCTCTTTAATTAGTAGTTCCACAACTTGGGTATGACCCTTTTGACTAGCTAACATTAGGGCAGTCCATCCACTTTTTTTCTGAATATTAACATCTGCATTCTCTTTAATTAGTAGTTCCACAACTTGGGTATGACCGTTTACACTAGCTATCATTAGGGCAGTCCATCCATCTTCATTCTGAATATTAACATCTGCATTCTCTTTAATTAGTAGTTCGACAACTTGGGTATGACCCTTTTGACTAGCTAACATTAGGGCAGTCGATCCACTTTTTTTCTGAATATTAACATCTGCATTCTCTTTAATTAGTAGTTCAACAACTTGGGTATGACCATTTACACTAGCTAACATTAGGGCAGTCACTCCATCTTCCTTCTGAATATTAACATCTGCATTCTCTTTAAGTAGTAGTTGAACAACTTGGGTATGACAATTTTCACTAGCTAACATTAGGGCAGTCACTCCATCTTCATTCTGAATATTAACATCTGCATTCTCTTTAATTAGTAGTTCGACAACTTGGGTATGACCCTTTTGACTAGCTAACATTAGGGCAGTCGATCCACTTTTTTTCTGAATATTAACATCTGCATTCTCTTTAAGTAGTAGTTGAACAACTTGGGTATGACAATTTTCACTAGCTAACATTAGGGCAGTCACTCCATCTTCATTCTGAATATTAACATCTGCATTCTCTTTAATTAGTAGTTCAACAACTTGGGTATGACCATTATGACTAGCTAACATTAGGGCAGTCACTCCATCTTCCTTCTGAATATTAACATCTGCATTCTCTTTAATTAGTAGTTCAACAACTTGGGTATGACCGTTTTCACTAGCTAACATTAGGGCAGTTGATCCACTTTTTTTCTGAATATTAACATCTGCATTCTCTTCAAGTAGTAGTTCCACAACTTGGGTATGACCCTTTTGACTAGCTAACATTAGGGCAGTCTTTCCATTTTTTGTCTGAATATAAGTATCTGCATTCTCTTTAAGTAGTAGTTCCACAACTTGGGTATGACCATTTAGACTAGCTAACATTAGGGCAGTCGCTCCATCTTTATTCTGAATATTAACATCTGCATTCTCTTTAAGTAGTAGTTGAACAACTTGGGTATGACAATTTTCACTAGCTAACATTAGGGCAGTCCATCCATATTTATTCTGAATGATAAAATCTGCATTTTTTTTAAGTAGTAGTTCAACAACTTGGGTACGACCATTTTGACTAGCTGACATTAGGGCAGTCCATCCATATTCATTTTGAATATTAACATCTGCATTCTCTTTAAGTAGTAGTTCAACAACTTGGGTATGACCATAGTAACTAGCTAATTTTAGGGCAGTCTCTCCATTTTTATTCTGAATATTTACATCTGCATATACAATATCTGAGTGATTATTTTGACATGCTATTATGATAGCTGTATCTCCATTGTCTCTTTGTATATCAGGATTAGCTCCAGTCTGAAGTAGGTAGTTGACCATATTGTAGGAGTTTGTATTACATGCTAACATCAATGCAGTATAGCCATTGTTATCTTGAATGTTAGGATTAGCTCCAGCTAATACTAGTGTTTGTATAACTTGTTCATATCCACCTTCACTAGCTAACATAAGTGCTGTTCTACCTTCTTCATCTTGATAATTGATATTATCAATTAAGTGAAATAAGAACTGAACAGCTTCATTATTGCCAAGTCTTGAAGCCTCTTGTAATGCTTGGTCAAAAGAAAATTGTGTTTCTTCTTTCTCTTTCAAGATAGGTTGATCATTAATAGTTAGTTCAAAGATTCCAACATGTGATGCAAAATGTTTTTTTAGAGTGGCAATTTCTAAGATGAAGTCTAATCTAGATCGAGGTACAAGTAGAGTAACACATACTGACCCTTCCTCCACTCGTATATGAATCAATCTCTGATGAAACATGTAGTTAATTAGTGTTTTAAAGTTCTCCAATGTTTTCTTTCCCCATTCACGATTAAGTTTGATAACCACTTCACAAGTAATTGATGTGACTTCTGGATTTGGTATCGATGCTTTTGTAACTGCATTCTTGAATTTTTCAAGTGTTGTAGATTGTTTAAATTCTTGAAGATGTTGTTTGTAAGTACAAATGTCCTTCTGTATCTTCTCATCAATTAGGAAGTCCTCATTGTCAACAATAACTTCTAATACCTCAACATCAAGGTAACTGTAATAAGGCCAAAGTCGCTGAAATAGTTTTGGAATATCTGTAGCATCTGTTAATCCTTCTATTCTAAAATATTCTCCAAGATAATCAGAAATGTCAATAAGTTCAAGTGTTCCATTATCAATTAGTTTACGTAGGGCACTCTTAATATTTTTAACTAAATCATTATATTCTTTGTGAAGA
Organism: Xestospongia muta; assembly: GCA_963693285.1. NCBI lineage: Eukaryota > Metazoa > Porifera > Demospongiae > Haplosclerida > Petrosiidae > Xestospongia > Xestospongia muta. The sequence goes on from OY848930.1 coordinate 5,166,410, forward strand.
CTCTTCAAATTTTCAGCTACAGGATAATCTGGGGTAATTATTACTTCTTGATTTTTAATTCCTACACAAATGGAAAGCACTAATGAAGCAGAGTCCTTGTTCAGTCTAGATTAGCAAATTAAAAAAAGATAACAAAAGTATCAAAACTAACTAGACTATATAACTATATATATATATATCAGGTATATATACAAATCAAAAATGGAACCAATAACTTTGTCTTATTGCTGCATGGAGTTCAGTTATGATCCCAAACCTACACACCTTTAGTGAAATTAGATCAGATGATTTGAGTTGATTTTTGTAGGAATGTGACACAAGAGTTTGTATACAATATTATGAATGTTGTGAAATAGTTAACTAGAATCTCTCAGATAATTAATCAGTTGGGCGGCCAGTTAAGTCTCAACAAATAAAGCAAGAAATGGGGACCCTATGTTGGCTCCACCCACTAAACAGCTAGTAGTCCCACCCTCGTTGTATAATTTATATGGTTCACTCATTACATATGTACACTATGTGTGATTGGAAAATCAAATATTTATTAGTTATAAATAATTAATTAGCTAATATTGTAGCCCTCTCCCTCATAATGTCCATTCTGTAACTATCACTGAACAAACAATAGCTATACTAATTAAATATATTTTATAATTTATTGTGAAGGAGTTATTTTTGCCAAGCAATGTGTATTTGTTTTGTAAGACCAAATTTTAAACTTTTTTGCAGTAGACAACATTGCCTTTCATTTGCTAAGTCTTTACCTGATAAAATACATTGTTATAGTCAACATAATGTAACTAAAGAAAGTCTAAAAGTGATACTGTCTGTTTCATTGCTCATCATTGACCTAAGTTATGTGCAAATAACAATATGTATAATTATTTATTATTGCTTCAACAGCACCAGTATATGGGAATTGAATGACTATGAAGTCATTATGACTATTGGTTACTATGGAATTAACAGTCCCTCTAGCTCAACTAATGGCATTGCAATGAGTGGGCAAGCCTGAGCGAGAACTGGATGTGTTTCATATACATCATGTATTGACATGAATAGACGTCAAAGGTGTTGTTTCTTGAAGTGTTTTGGTGAAGAGAGTGTTGAAAAAATTTGAAGGTGTTTTGATATTTGAGAAAGCTCTGGAGCGATTATACATGGGATGGTTTCTAAGTTATCTCAAACTTCCATCATCTCACCTATGTTTCTGCCGTACCCTGTCATTCTACAATTTCTGTCTATCTTTTACACTTTCACCATTTCACCTAAGTCTTTCCTCTTACCTTTCAATATCCAACTGCCTTTGTTTATCTTGTAAGCCTAATTTATGATGTCTGCGTCTCTGACATTCTCGTGCTTGCATTGTTTCAATCTTCTTGCTGTCTCCTCTTCACTTCTCTCTGCTCCTTTAATTTTCATTGCTTCACTTTGTAACTCCATTGTCTATTTCAAACTTTCGCAACTCTTTTAAACACATGGTATTACACAACACAAATAGCACAGAGTTGAATAACATAATAAGGTCAAAGAAACAAACAAACCGAGTAAAACTAATAATGTCACATCATTAGTTATAAGGTCACATTATTAGTTATGAAATGATGTTATGTTCTATTTTTCTTTTTGTTATGTTGACATGCCATACCCTCACCATTGCTCAGGCTCATCCCAATTATGCAGCTGGATGTGATTATGCAATATGAATTCCATAGAAAACAGCATCTTATTTACAAAATCATGATAGTTCTAATAATTAGCTACATGGACAGTCAATTCCATCATTTATTAGCAATCAAACAATAATTATGACATATACTACTTATATTAGTAAAGCTAGCTAGCGTGCAACTCAAGTGATTGTAAATTGGTTGAAGTGCATATACTCTTGATAGATATTTATTATTTACAAGAGTTTAAAGTTATCAGTGTATACATCATTGTCAAATAGATTGATTGTTTTAACCTATTCCTATAAAATACAATGATAAGTATTAACAGCAGATATTGTTTTGATAACAAATTACTATGGAATTGTCAGGTTTGTGTAATTCAATAAATGACTTCTTAGTAAGGACATGTTTGTAGTATGTGGGAATGTTCTATTATAAATCTCATAGTAACAGCCCTCACCCATGAGGCTAGCATCCATGAAATTTATTTTTTCTTAACTAAATAGACGTCAAATAGAATCTTTCTACCTCTGATAATACATGACAGCAATCACTATATCAGTTATGAAAACAGACTATTTCTCAATATCTTATGATGTATTGTATGTCACCTCAATAACTATATATTGGTTAAATTAACCAATTAATTTTTTTAGTGATATGGTTAGTATATGTGTCCTAGACTGCTTTGACTAACTCCTTTATTTAGGCAATCTAATATCTTTATCTTGAATTCCAGAGACAATATCTGTCTTTGTGTTCAAATGCACAAGGTGTGCTAGCAACATCGGCTTCAACCATTGTTCTGGGACCATGTGGACTTTAAGAGTCAATTAATTATTATATACTTATGAATAAATAATATCATATGTTTGTTCAGATAATCTGAGAGCTCAAATTAAAGAGGTTTAGATATGTGAGGATCCATTGTAGCACATCTAACACAATTTTACATTGTCATATAAAATTACTATAATAGACAAAACTGAACAGCACGTGTTTGTGCTTCATTTAAAAAATGTCTAATCATTTTATAATACTGACCTTGTTGTTTCATATCCTGTTGTATAAGATCATCACATGTAAGATCTAGTGAGATATTACATTGCTTTTTGACTTCACCAATCCAGTCTTGACATAACTTTTGAGCAGCTAATTTAGTAGGACCACCTTCACTGGAGAGACATTGTAAGAAAAGTTGACAATGTTTCTGTAACTTTGAAATGTCTTCTTTAATAAATTGCATCACATTTTCAAATTCATTAATCACACTGTGAACAGTTGGAGAATCTCGGACTGATTTACTTATCAGTTTATAGGAATACATCTCTGCAGCAACTTGTGGGAGACATGGTTTTAACTGTTCACTTAAACAAGCAAAATGGCGTGTCAATACACTCTTCAATATTTTATGAACTTCATTTTTTTCTGTAGCATTGACACTTGCTATATTACTAGAAAGATCTACAGAGTTATCACAGGAAGGCCTTCTAGCTTGGTCACTTGTTTCTTCTGTCTGTCTTTCTATTTGTCCTTGATAAAGAAAGGAAGGAACTATTAAGCCATTTCCACTTTCTGAGAGTAAAGCTTCACTGTCTATTATATATTTTACTAATATATTATACTACATTGATAATTATTACAATGAACTATAAATAGTAGATACCTTCATCTTTAATATCTAGCTGTCTTCTCAGTGTAGTAGCTACATCAACATCACCACAACTTTCAACAGCTGAGATAAGTTCTTCCCAAGAGGAGACAGTACCATTTGTAATCCACCATTGTAAACCTTCCTCTAAAGCAAAGAGATAGTCTTGATCACTGTTGGCCATTGTCTTGAGTCTTCTCCTCTCCTCCAGTGATACACCAAGAAGACTATTGAGTTCAGTCCATTTATCTTTAACAACAAAACCACTCTTAACAAGAAGTCGTAGAGCATTACTTGATGTTAACTCTATTGAAATAAATAAGACATCAGTTATGTGTGTTAATGTTTACTGACCTGTTTTAGGTCCAGGGTTAAGTTCAACATCTCCTGATAAAATGAGGAGAAGTAAGAGAAACAAAACTAGAGAGAATGTCAGGTTCCCACCACCCTCATCTGATGTCAATAGTGACTTCATCCATCCAGGGATATCAGTGGTAGAAGGACTCTTTTTAGTGGTACATGGTATATGATGACAATACCATAACCCAATGCTAGCTCTCCATTGATTAATGTCAATCATAATGATCTGCAAACTATTTCTAGCAAATGAGCACTTAGTTTGTCTCTGTAGTCTTATGTTCTATTTCCTGTAGAGTAATTTTCTGCATATTTAGACCATGTGGTGGGTGGTTTTGCTTATAATAACTAGTGCTGTGAATATTGTTATTAATTATCATGTGATGTGTGTCATGTGAATGAAGAAATGTTATAATTTTGATCAAATAGAGTGTATGTACAAAAATGACTCAACTGTTGTGCCATGTATAATTATGATCTAGATCTATTAGTGTGTATATGTTAAGACTATAAATTAATCTTGTCCCTAGACATCTTTTTGTACTGTTAAATAATATAATTATAGTCATCTACTGTCAATGTACATAATATTGACATTAGCCACATTGTAAAACAATTAGTTTTAAACAACAACAAACATGAAAATCAGATTCTGTTGTTTATATGGTTACTATGTAAGGATTATTGTATTCCATTAGCTTTATCGTAAAATTGTTCATTTTAGACCAGTAAAACTACAGTACGTGTGAGAGAGAAGGTGATTGAAGATCAAACTTCAACTATCAAACAATTAAAAGAGGTGGGTACTTTCTATATCATTATTAAACTAATTTAACCAATTAATTAATTAACTACTTTATATTCTATATAATAACTATATAGTTCTTATCACAGTTACTATAAAGGAAATTATGATAAGTAACTAAATAAAGCTATGACAGGTGTGTACTCCCTCACAGACACATATGTATGATATATGCCTGAATTAAACAAAGATCATATTTTATTATATTGTGTGTATTAAAATATATACCACTTTATTAGATGTAAACATCATATACTGTTATCATTGAGGAGTGTATACTTACTGTAGTGTTCAGAGTGTTGGTTTGTTTCTTGTCATAACTTCACTCTATGACAGTAATATATATATATATATATTGTTATTATATCTATTATTGTATTGTGTTGATAGGAAATATCAGTATTAAAAGCTGAGCTCTCATCAAACCAGTCTGACTGGTTAAGCAAACTTGATGTACTACATAATGATTTAGAGCAGGAACAATCATCTAGACAAGATCTTAATGAACAACTTGATATTATTACTGAACAAAAAATGATATGTGAACAACAAATATATGAGAGTAAAGAAAATGAAAAGAAATGGAAAGAAAAATATAGGTATCACCTGTCTGTCTCTCTGTCTCTCTCTGTCTGTCTCTATGCCTGTCTGTCTATCTGTCTGTATATATGTATGTATCTTCATCTTTCTCTTTCTGTCTAGTAAATTAAAGGGACAATGGGAGGAGAGAGTGGGATTAATAGCTAGTCTAGAGAACAGTGTACACCAGTTACAAGAGAAAGCTAAACAACATGAACAAGATTTGATAAAAGAGAGAGATCAAGCTGTTTTAGAATCCAAGTATGTGAACTGTATTGATCATTTTAATACACCATCCATTCATCCATCCATCCATCCATTCATCATGTATTCATTCATCCGTCCATTTATCCATCCACTAGACAATCTCTTGAGCAGTTACAACAAGTCAAGATATCTTTAAGTAATCATTTAACAAACCAACAAAAGTTGATTGAAGAGAGAGTTAGACAGTCATTAAGAGATAAAGACATTGAGATATTAGAAGCTCATAGAAAAGTTGCAACAGTTGAAGAAGAAATGAGACAAGTATTAACAGAGACAACTAAAGAAAGGAAAGCTATGGAGGCCAAATTTCAACGACTATCAAAGACATTTCATGACTTGCAGAAAGAATTGACCTAAAATATTGTACCATAATTATCTAATTATACGAAAAGTAATTAATATTGAAATTAAAAGTTAATTTTTAGTTCCTGCCCTACACTGATGCTCCCATAGGAGATAACAGGTTAGTTATTATTTTATTTACAGTTCAATCACTCTCCTTTAGTTATAATGGATCATGTGTGTTAATGTTTACTGACCTGTTTGAGGTCCAGGGTTAAGTTCAATACCTCCTTATAAAATGAAAAGTAAGAGAAACAAGACTAGAGAGAAGGTCAGGTTAACATCACTTTCATCTCCTGATGTCACTAGTGACTTGATCCATCCAGAGGTATCAGTGGTAGAGGGAGTCTTTTTAGTAATATATGGTATCTGATGACAATACCATAACCCAATACTAGTTCTCCATTGAGAGATATCAATCATATTGATCTACAAACAATCTCTATATCGAAAGACAACTTCCTCTACAAATTGTATAATTGGGAGTGGTAACGCCCACGCACTTCCAGTACACTTGTCCTAGAATAAAATCAGTCTTCAATTCTGCATATAAAATAATGGAACTATTGCAGTAAACAGTGATAAACTAACTAACACAATAGTACTTTATTTTTACCTGCCAAGGCTATCAAGTTTAAAGAAGCCATCTATTATAATATTAATAATATGATATAAGATGTAAGGAGAAGGTTAAAATTGATATCACCAGCTGGCAACTGACCCTTTCTTTCTTGTTATATTGAAAATACATGAAATTCTTGTCAATTAACTAATATGAATCTATTATGACTTTTTATTATAATAACTGTAGTAACATTGATGTCATTATGATGTCATGATCTATATTATAAGTATTATAACTCAATTAGTGGATCTAAGTAGGTTGTCCAAATATGTACAAAATGTCTTGAACCACAAACACAATATACCAGTCTTAAAATTATACATTTATAATATAACAAGTAATTAAAATTTCTAATAAAGTTAATAGAATACCAAAATATTATACTAATTATCAAACACACTGTAGTACTACATATCAAAATGTATTACTAAATACTTTGTCCAAAGGTGATCATAATCTCTTATAATGTCTTTCTATGATAATAACTAATTAATGACTGACACTAGCTATTACTACTGTCTCTTATCACAAGTCAGTCATAACACACCTCTTTTTCCCTATTTAAAAAGACTTCAAGCAGGTTAAAAACCCTCAGATTTAGATGTAATATTTAGATAACTTTATAGAAAAAAACAATGAAAATAAGACAATAATAATAACATCTCTACATGATAAAATAAGGACTACACAAAAGGAACTAAAAACAAGTACATAAAAATGTCAACATAAAAGATACACAACATATTATGATATAATAGGAATAAGATAGTCTTCTTGACCTTCTTCCTTGTTGTTTTGTTTTATTCCTTTCTTGTTATCTTGTTTTACACTGATATCTTTAAATGTATGAGTAGGATTTAAGATATGTGAAGTGAATGAACTAAATATGGACTTGAAATTTGGCACTCTTTTTTTCTTTGTCTGTTTCTTGTTAGCTTCATTTGTCAAATCACTGATTGTTAGTGAAGATGTAGCTATGGTCATTGTCTCACTAGATGTTTGTGATGATGACTTTATAGTCTGTTCTGAAGATTGCTTTGTGTCCTGTAAGTCTGATGCTATTTGACCTCCATATTTAATTAATAGTTCAATAATGGTTCCATCTTCATTCTCATTAGCTACATCTAATGGAGTTTCATTCATAAAAATAACGTTAGGATTAGCACCATTTTCTAAGAGCATCTCTACTATTGAAGTGGATTTACCTCCTCTTACTGCAAAAAACAAAGGAGTTAATCCATAATAACTTTCTTGTTTATTGACATCAGCTCCAGCTTGTATGAGAGCATCCACTATATCAACATGTCCACATGATGAAGCAACCATGAGTGGAGTAAGACCAAGTACCAGTGGAGTGTCTGGACTATCTAATGTCTTCATTACAACTGTACCTAAATCTCCTTTAACACATGAGTCTAGTAGTTCTCTTTGGTCACTAGTGAGGTATGGAAGTTTGTTTGAGAGGAAGGTAATTAGAGCAGGATGGTCATCATAACATGATATTACTACTGCTTTTTCAATCTCATCAGTAGTGGGTTCACTATTGTCTATGAGTATCTTAATGATATCTCTGTTACCACTACAAACTGCTAAATAAAGTGCTGTTATTTCTATATTTCCCCAATGAAGTACTATATGAGGATCTGCTTTTGATTGCAGTAAGCATTCAACTACTTCAAGATGTTCATTCACAATGGCTACCATTAGAGCAGTCACTCCTTCTTTTTCCTGAATATTAACATCTGCATTCTTTTTAAGTAGTAGTTCAATAACTTGGGTATGACCATTTAGACTAGCTATCATTAGAGCAGTCCATCCATTTTTATCCTGAATATTAACATCTGCATTCTCTTTAAGTAGTAGTTCGACAACTTGGGTATGACCATTTAGACTAGCTATCATTAGGGCAGTCATTCCATTTTCATTTTGAATATTAACATCTGCATTTTCTTTAAGTAGTAATTCGACAACTTGGGTATTATGACCATTTAGACTAGCTGACATTAGGACAGTCCATCCATTTTCCTTTTGAATGTTAACATCTGCATTCTCTTTGAGTAGTAGTTTGACAACTTGAGTATGACCATTTAGACTAGCTATCATTAGGGCAGTCCATCCATCTTCATCCTGAATGTTAACATCTGCATTTGCTTTAAGTAGTAGTTCAACAACCTGGCTATGACCATTTAGACTAGCTAACATTAGGGAAGTCCATCCATTTTCATTCTGAATATTAACATCTGCATTCTCTTTAAGTAGTAATTTAACAACCTCAGTATTGCCTATCTTTGCAGCTTCAATAATTGAGATGGTCAATTTACTAAAGTATTGTAACTGTTGTTCCTCCTCCTTTTCTTTTTGTGTTGTATTTAAAACATTAAATTGTTCTAACAATCTATAGATATCTTCTCTTCCTTCTTCTCTTACTTTGTCAGCAATACTCTGGCCATTAATAAAGACATTAGGTTGAGCACCAACTTTAAGTAGTTGTTCTATAACTTGAAGTGACTTGTGTCCTGTTATAGCATATACTAATGGACTGTACCCATCAATATCTGTATTGTTGACATTAGCTCCTACTTGTAAGAGGGCTTCTACTATCTCTGTATGTCCACAAGATGAGGCTATCATAAGAGGAGTAATATCATTGACTAGTGTACAATTGACATCAATAGTAGAGTCAGAAATATGACTTGTTGTAGAGATGCGATCTCCTTCAGCACTTGATACAAAAAGTTGGAATTCTTCTTGTGTAAAATAGTCTAGTGAATGCATTAATAAATGAATAATAAGTTGAGAGTGTCCATATCGACATGCTGTAGTAAGAGCTGTTATTACTAAACTTGCTTTCTGGCTCTCTGGCTGTTTATCAAGTAACATTTCCACAATCTCAATGGAGTTTACATGTACAGATACAGTGAGAGCTGTGTCATCATTTCTTGTAGTAATAAATGGATCAGCATTAAATTGAAGTAATAGCTTTACAATATTTGAGTGATTATTCTGACATGATATTATGATAGCTGTATCTCCATTGTCTCTTTGTATATCAGGATTAGCCCCAGACCAGAGTAGGTAGTTGACCATATTGTAGGAGTTTGTATCACATGCTAACATCAATGCAGTATAGCCAGTGTTATCTTGAATGTTAGGATTAGCTCCAACTGATATTAGTGTTTGTACAACTTGTTCATGTCCACCTTTACTAGCTAACATAAGTGCTGTTCTACCTTTGTTGTTACAATGGTTTACATCTTTTATAAATTTGAGGAGGAACTGCACAGCTTCATTATGACCATCTTTTGCTGCTTCTAGAAGAGCTGACTCAAAAGTGAAGTTCATATTCTCGTCATCATTGAGGATGAGTTGACCATTAATAGTTAGACCAAAGATACCAATGAGACGCATAAACTGTAACTTGCCTTGAGCATGAGCTATGAGACAATCAGCTTTTGATTCATGAACAATGTATTTGATGATAACTGAGCCTGTATCAATCTCTATATACTTAAGGATTGATTGCTTTGATTTGTGAGGTAGTAGATGTCCTATTAGTAGATAAAGTCCTCCAATAGTAGCTTCATTCCATGGATTTAGCAACATGATTTGAATTGTAGGCATATTAGATAAATTTACTAGTTGTGGAGAATATATCTGTCTTAGTTTAGTTTTAAGTTCTTTTACTGTAGACGAGCAACGAAGGGTCTCAGCTTTGAGCAGATGTTTCTTAAGTTCACTGACAAGGTTTTTCTTGTCTTCTCCAAAGCATTCATTTTTGAGAAACTGTTCACTCATATCCACAATTAATTCACAGTCTATGAAGTCAAAATATGGATGTAGTTTCTTGAAAACCTCATCTAAATCAACTGTGTCTTTTAATTCACCAACCCATTTCATTCGATGTTCAATCCATCTAATAAAGTCCACTAGTACTAGTTGTTGATGTTGTAGTTTATGATCAAGAGATGATCGAACGGCAACCATTAATACACTAAATGTTTTGTCTAGATTTTTTAAAGTAGTATTAATTTGTTTTTCTTCCTCTTCACTTTGTAATGTTAGTATTTTTACAAGTTTTTGAGAACCTACATGAAATGATAAATCATTAAGCATTGTGTTGCTTAATATGGAGGGATGGGCCTGGAAGAATAGCTGCCTCATTCACTCTACTGATTTAACTATGATGCTTTTAAATAACTGTTAAAGTTGACTTATATGCTTATTTAAGCACCTACTTCTTTTATTGAACTCTAAAGTTGAAAACCATGAACTAGCTAAACTGACTGCAGCCAATTTGTTCTTCTATACAAAGTGTCAAATGTTTAGCACTGTGTCTTGTACATGCAATGCCTAAAATGAGCAATCAGATTGCTCCAAATTTCAGGTCAATAAATAGCTTAATGCACCTCCCAGAGTGGTGTGTGAGTTTACAGACTCTTTTCTGAGGCTATCATTTCTGTGGTTACAGCAAGCTGCAATTTAGCTACCATATGTTTTTATTCTATACAGATGAGTCATTTATTATGACAAACAATTTTTAATCATTGCAATAGATGACATAGCCTTTCATAATCCAAGTCTTAACTTGATAAAGTATTTAGTCAACATATAGTAATTAAAGAAAAACTGAAAGTTCACTGACATATGATGTTGTCTATTTTATTACCTGAATTATGTGTAAGTAAGATCCTACATAATTGCTACCATTCATTATTACTGCCTGACACATATAGTTCTGAAACTTGTTTTGGACTATGTGTTATAACAGGTTGTATTTGTTTTCATTGTTTTAATATATTGTTATATGCAACTGTTGAGAGCGACAAATGGAACTAAACTGTATCCTTTAACTGTTGACTGATTTATAGAGCAACTAATGATCCATTAATCTTAATGACAAGTTTGTGACTGACAATCTCGAAACTTCTTGCTAGCTTGCTTCTTTACATATATTTCTAACATTCTATGGCTATAGTCTTCAATAGACACTGCTGCTAATTTTCCAGTCTTTGTAGGTCTAGTCAGTGTTTCACTGTGAAGTCAGTATCTTCCAAAACAATTATAGGATGATTTTTTCCATTGTAATCTTGTTTTTAATTGTTTTACTTGTATATATCTTAGTGTAATTATGACTCTTTATAATTACATACCAACACCTACAATATATATTAAAATAATTGAACAATTCATAGTCTCTAGGTTCCATTTATGCTTACAATGAAAAGTATTAACAACATATAGGTTATGTTCTATTTTTTCTTTTTGTTACAATTGACATACCAAACACCATATGATAGTTCTAATAATTAGTTTAATGAACAGTCAATTCCACTGTAAAAATTGATTTGTTGATTTAACCAATATATTGTTATACAGGTTTCCTATAGCAAACTTAGTATGATGCAAAAGTAAACATAACACTGTTTCTATTACTAATATACTATTAGTTACATAAACAGTAGTATATTAGTAATCAAAACAGTGTTATGTTTACTTTCACATTACACTAAATTTGCTACAGGCAACATGTATAACAATATATTGGTTAAATCAACAAATCAATTTTTACAGTGTCCATCATATATTAGTAATCAAACTATATGATAATACTAACAAATTTAGGTAGTGTAGATCAACTTCAACCATTGTTCTGAACCATGTGGACTTTATTAAATAATCAATTAATTATAATATACTCATGAATAAATGAAAGGCACTAAAGTGCCGAACCTCGCTGTAGTTTCCAAGTTATTTATAAATTCTATGCCAGCTTATGCCCAGCTATGATGTTGTTATTGCAAGAAAATTTATTAACATTCCAGAAGGTGTGGTTATAAAATGGTAATTTTTGTCATTCTGTATATGCTCATTAATTGTTGCTTGATTTCTAGCTTTGCCATGTTTGTGAAGCAGTAACTGAGTAAGTGATAGTATCATTCAATTGCCAAGCGAGATTAAGCGCTACTTTCGTGATGAAAAGTTTCTCTGAGTCTTTACATGACCCTTTAAAATGTATCAATATTTCATATATAAAATTTATTGTAACTTGAAGATGAAACGTTCTTTGGAAACGTCCCGTAGTACTAATATAAATCAATATATTATCTATTAGTAGCAGTCTTTTCAGTGCTTGGAGACGTTTCCTGAATGCGTTACTTTGCTCCAAGTCCACAAAACATTTTTCAGAACTTTTCTAACGATTACTTCGACCAACGGCCTTCTATCTTGCTGATCCGTATTCCTCTGAGATTGTTTACAACATACTAAAAAATCTCCACGTTAATTTTTTTACTTTTCGAGAAACGGCACTTGACCTCTGCAGCCTGAAAATTCTTTTGCGAGTTTTAAGCTTCTGTTTTCCTTGACGATGTTCTTGATACTACTGTTGTAAAGTCCACATGTTTTTCTATTCGTTGCTAAACGTTGGTAGCTGCTAATGCTTCGGTTGCCAAGTTATAGCAGTTCAAAAAAACAGGCAGTGCAGACACACACACACACACACACACAAACAGACTACAGTACCCTCGCTATGCGCCCACGCACAGCGAGGTTAATAATATCATGACCTTGTTCAGATAATCTGACTTTGGATTAAAGTGGTTTACATATGTGAGGATCCATTGTAGCACATCTAACACAATTTTACATTGTCATATAAAATTTACAATTACAGTACAAAAAGAGAAGAGCACACATTTAGTGCTTCATTTAAAAAATGTCTGATCATTTTATAATACTGACCTTGTTGTTTTATATCCTGTTGTATAAGATCATCACATGTAAGATCTAGTGAGATATTACATTGCTTTTTGACTTCATCAATCCAGTCTTGACATAACTTTTGAGCAGCTAATTTAGTAGGACCACCTTCACTGGATAGACATTGTAAGAAAAGTTGACAATGTTCCTGTAACTTTGAAATGTCTTCTCTGATAAATTGCATCACATTTTCAAATTCATCAATCACAATATGGACAGTTGGAGAATCTCGGACTGATTTACTTATCAGTTTATAGGAATACATCTCTGCAGCAACTTGTGGAAGACATGGTTTTAACTGTTCACTTAAACAAGCAAAATGGCGTGTCAATACACTCTTCAATATTTTATGAACTTGATTTTTTTCTGTAGCATTGGTACTTTCTGTATTATTAGAAAGATCTACAGAGTTATCACAGGAAGGGCCTCTAGCTTGGTCACTTGTTCTTTCTGTCTGTCTTTCTATTTGCCCTTGGTAAAGAAAGGAAAGAAGTGTCAAGCCATTTCCACCACTTTCTGAGAGTAAAGCTTCACTGTCTACTATATACTTCACTAATATATTATACTACATTGATAATTATTATAATGAACAATAAATAGTAGATACCTTCATCTTTAATATCTAGCTGTCTTCTCAGTGTAGTAGCTACATCAACATCACCACAACTTTCAACAGCTGAAATAAGTTCTTCCCAAGAGGGTGCAGTACCATTTGTAATCCACCATTGTAAACCTTCCTCTAAAGCAAAGTGATAATCTTGATCACTGCTGGCCATTGTCTTGAGTCTTCTCCTCTCCTGTAATGATACACCAAGAAGACTAGTGAGTTTAGTCCATTTATCATCAATGATAAAACCACTCTTAACAAGAAGTCGTAGAGCATTACTTGATGTCAACTCTATTGAAATAAATGATACATCAGTTATGTGTGTTAGTGTTTACTGACCTGTTTTAGGTCCAGGGTTTAGTTCAATATCTCCTGATAAAATGAGGAGAAGTAAGAGAAACAAAACTAGAGAGAATATCAAAGTACCACCACCCTCATCTCCAGACATCAATAGTGACTTTATCCATCCAGGGGTATCAGTGGTAGAAGGAGTCTTTTTAGTAGTATATGGTATCTGATGACAATACCATAACCCAATGTTGGCTCTCCATTGAGATATATCAATCATATTGATCTACAAACAATCTCTATATCGAAAGACGACTTCCTCTACAAATTATATAATTGGGAGTGGTAACGCCCACGCACTTCAGTAACTTGTCCTAGAATAAAACCAGGGGTGGTTCTTGGTGTAACTTGCCTATGATGACGTCATGTGTGTCACTACTGTAATTTAATAATGAATATCTATATATAAAAATACTGGTATGGTGGTATTGCTGGTAATACTAGTATTGTAGGTATTACTGTATTGTTGGTAATACTGGTATTGTAGGTATTACTGTATTGTTGGTAATACTGGTATTGTAGGTAATACTGGTATTGTATGAAAATCTGCTTCAAATATGCTTACTTCACACTTCAAGGTAATAAACTTGTTAAAGTGTTTTTTGAGTAGATTAATTGAAATTGAAATATATACACATGAGGACAATTAATGAGGACTGAGTGTTTTCTCCTGTTTGATCACTATCTACCTGTCCACTTATTGTGATCTAAATGATTTAGGACATAGAATGTATGGACAAGAGATTTAACTAACATAAATATTCCAGATATAAGCTATCTAGTACATAGCCTCATACTCAGGCATTTGGCAAAGGGAAAATAATATCAAGTTACAATGCTATCAAGTACAAAGAAGCCATCTACATAACGTGTCTCCTTTTGATACTTCAAAGACTGCAAACAAATAAACAATTTTTCTTCAGATTTAGCAATAAATGTAATATTTAGATGGCTTTATAGAAAAATCAATGAAAATATGACAACAATAGTAGCATTATCTCTACATAACAATACAAGGATTACTCAAAAGGAACTAAAAACAAGTACATAAAAAGTGTCAACATTAAAGATACACAACATATTAGGACATAATAGGAATGAGATAGTCTTCTTGACCTTCTTCCTTGTTGTTTTGTTTTATTCCTTTCTTGTTGCCTTGCTTTACACTGATATCTTTAAATGTATGAGTAGGATTTAAGATATGTGAAGTGAATAAATTAAATATGGACTTGAAATTTGGTACTCTTTTTCTCTTGGTGTGTTTCTTGTTAGTTTCATTTGTCGATTCGCTTGTTGTTAGTGAAGATGTAGCTATGGTCATTGTCTCACTAGATGTTTGTGATGATGACTTTATAGTCTGTTCTGAAGATTGCTTTTCCTGTAAGTATGATGCTGTTTGACCTCCATATTTAATTAATAGCTTAAAAACAGTGTCCCGTTTAATCTCATTAGCTAAATCTAGTGGAGTTTCATTGTTAACAATAGCATTAATATTGGCACCATTTTCTAAGAGCATCTCTGCTATTGTGGTTTTTCCACCAAATACTGCAAAAAACAAAGGAGTTAATCCACAATAACTTTCCTGTTTATTGACATCAGCTCCAGCTTGTATAAGAGCATCCACTATATCATCGTGGCCAAATGATGAAGCTACCATGAGTGGAGTAAGACCAAGTACCAGTGGAGTATCTGGACTATCTAATGTTTTCATTATAACTTCACCTAAATCTCCTTTAACACATGAGTCTAGTAGTTCTCTCAGGTCACTAGTGAGGTGTGGAAGTTTGTTTAAAAGAAAAGTAAATAGAGCAGGATCACCATCATAACATGATGTTACTATTATTTTTTCGATCTCATGAGTACTGAGTTCACTTTTGTCAATGAGCACGTTAATAATGTCTCTGTTACCTTTACCAATTGCTAAAAAAAGGGGAGTTATTTCAATTCCTCTAAAATATGCTACTATATGAGGATCTGCTTTTGATTGTAGTAAGGATTCAATTATTTCAAGATGCTCATTTCCAATAGCTCCCATCAGGGCAGTCATTCCTCCTTTGCTCTGAATGTTAGCATCTGCATTCTCTTTGAGTAGTAGTTCAACAACCTGTGTATAACCGTATTGACTAGCTGCCATTAAGGCAGTCTGTCCATCTTCATTCTGAATATTAACATCTGCATTCTCTTTAAGTAGTAGTTCAACAATCTGTGTATGTCCAAATAGACTAGCTGTCGCTAGGGCAGTCACTCCATTTTTATTTTGAATATTAACATCTGCATTCTCTTTGAGTAGTAACTCAACAATCTGTTTGTGACCATTTTGACTAGCTAACATTAGAGCAGTGAATCCTTCCTTATCCTGAATATTAACATCTGCGTTCTCTTTGAGTAGTAGTTCAACAATCTGTGTATTTTGACTAGCTAGCATTAGAGCAGTCCATCCTTCCTCATCCTGAATATTAACATCTGCATTCTCTCTGAGTAGTAGTTCAACAACTTCTGTATGACCATTTTGACTAGCTACCATTAGGGCAGTCATTCCTTGTATGTTCTTAATATTAACATCTGCATTCTCTTTGAGTAGTAGTTCAGCAATCTGTGTATGACTATTTAGACAAGCTAGTATTAGGGCAGTCACTCCTTTTTCATTCTGAAGATTAACATCTGCATTCTCTTTGAGTAGTAGTTCAACAACCTGTGTATGACCATTTAGACTAGCTATCATTAGGGCAGTCACTCCTTTTTTATCCTGAATATCTGCATTCTTTTTGACTCTGAGCAATAGTTTGACAACCCATGTATGACCATTTTCACTAGCTAGCATTAGAGCAGTCCATCTTTCCTCATTCTGAATATTAACATCTGCATTGTCTCTGAGTAGCATTTCAACAACCTGAGTATGACCATGTTGACTAGCTAACATTAGGGCAGTCCATCCATCTTCTTTCTGAGTATTAACATCTGCATTCTCTTTGAGAAGTAGTTCAACAACCTGTGTATGACCATTTTGACTAGCTACCATTAGGGCAGTCCATCCATCGTCTTTCTGAATATTAACATCTGCATTGTTTTTGATTAGTAGTTCAACGACCTGTACATGACCATTTTCACTAGCTCCAACTAGGGCAGTCAGTCTATCCTTTTTCTGAATATTAACATCTGCATTCTCTTTGAGTAGTAGTTCAACAATCTGTGTGTGACCTTTTAAACTAGCTAGCATTAGGGCAGTCACTCCATGTTTATCCTGAATATTAACATTTGCATTCTCTTTGAGTAGTAGTTCAACAACATGTGTATGACCTTTTAGACTAGCTAGATTTAGGGCTGTCATTCCTTGTTTGTTTTTAATATTAACATCTGCATTCTCTTTGAGTAGTAGTTCAACAACATGTGTATGACCATTTAGACTAGCTAGCATTAGGGCAGTCACTCCATTTTTATCCTGAATATTAATGTCTGCATTCTCTTTGAGTAATAATTTAACAAGTTCAATATTACCTTTATTTGCAGCTTCAATAATAGAGATGGCCAATCTACCACTGAACTGTAACTGTTGTAACTGTTGTAACTGTTGCTCCTTCTCCTTTTCTTTTTGTGTTGTATTTAAAACATTAAATTGTTCCAATAATTTACAGATATCTTCTCTTCCTTCTTCTCTTACTTTGTCAGCAATACTCTGGCCATTAATAAAGACATTAGGTTGAGCACCAGCTTTAAGTAGTTGTTCTATAACTTGAAGTGACTTGTGTCCTGTTATAGCATATACTAGTGGACTGTACCCATCAATATCTGTATTATGTACATTAGCTCCTGCTTGTAAGAGGACATCTACTGTCTCTGTATGTCCACATGATGAGGCTATCATAAGAGGAGTAATATCATTGACTAGTGTACAATTGACATCAATAGTAGAGCCAGAAATATGACTTGCTATAGAAATCTCATCTCCTTCAGCATTTAATACGAAAAGTTGGAATTCATCTTCTGTAAAATAGTCTAGTAAGTGCACTAATAAACTAATAATGAGCTGAGAGTGTCCATATCGACATGCTGTAGTAAGAGCTGTTACTACTAAACTTGATTTCTGGCTCTCTGGCTGTTTATCAAGTAACATATCCACAATCTCAATGGAGTTTACATGTACAGATACAGTGAGAGCTGTGTCATCATTTCTTGTAGTAATAAATGGATCAGCATTAAATTGAAGTAACAACTTCACAATATCTGAGTGGTTATTTTGACATGCTATTATGATAGCTGTATCTCCATTGTCTCTTTGTATATCAGGATTAGCTCCAGTCTGGAGTAAGTAGTTGACTATAGTGTAGGAGTTTGTATCACATGCTAACATCAATGCAGTATAGCCAGTGTTGTCTTGAATGTTAGGATTAGTTCCAGCTGATATTAGTGTTTGTACAACTTGTTCATGTCCACCTTTACTAGCTAACATTAGTGCTGTTCTACCTTCTTCATTTTGATAATTGATATTATCAATTAAGTCAAATAAGAACTGAACAGCTTCATTATTGCCAAGTCTTGAAGCCTCTTGTAATGCTTGGTCAAAAGAAAATTGTGTTTCTTCTTTCTCTTTCAAGATAAGTTGATCATTAACAGTTAGTTCAAAGATTCCAACATGTGATGCGAAATGTTTTCTTAGAGTGGCAATTTCTAAGATGAAGTCTAATCTAGATCGAGGTACAAGTAGAGTAACACATACTGACCCTTCCTCCACACGTATATGAGTCATTCTCTGATGAAACATGTAGTTAATTAGCGTTTTAAAGTTCTCCAATGTTTTCTTTCCCCATTCACGATTAAGTTTTATAACCACTTCACAAGTAATTGATGTGACTTCCGGATTTGGTATCAATGCTTCTGTAACTGTATTCTTGAATCTTTCAAGTGTTGTAGATTGCTTAAATTCTTGAAGATGTTGTTTGTAAGTACAAATGTCCTTCTGTATCTTCTCATCAATTAGGAAGTCCTCATTGTCAACAATAACTTCTAATACCTCAACATCAAGGTAGCTGTAATAAGGCCAAAGTCGCTGAAGTAGTTTTGGAATATCTGTAGCATCTGTTAATCCTTCTATTCTAAAATATTCTCCAAGATAATCAGAAATGTCAATAAGTTCAAGTGTTCCATTATCAATTAGTTTACGTAGGGCACTTTTAATATTTTTAACTAAATCATTATATTCTTTGTGAAGACTCTTCAAATCTTCAGCTACAGGATAATCTGGGGTAATTATTACTTCTTGATTTTTAATTCCTACACAAATGGAAAGCACTAATGAAGCAGAGTCCTTGTTCAGTCTAGATTAGCAACTTAAAAAAGATAACAAAAGCATCAAAACTAACTATATATATATATATATACATATCAGGTATATACAAATCAAAAATGGAACCAATAACTTTGTCTTATTGCTTCATGGAGTTCAGTTATGACCCCAAACCTACACACCTTTAGTGAAATTTTGAGTTGATTTTTGTAGGAATGTGACACAAGAGTTTGTATACAATATTATGAATGTTGTGAAATAGTTAACTAGAATCTCTCAGATAATTAATCAGTTGGGGAGCCAGTTAAGTCTCAACAAATAAAGCAAGAAATGGGGACCCTATGTTGGCTCCATCCACTAAACAGCTAGTAGTCCCACCCTTGTTGTATAATTTATATGGTTTCACACATTACATATGTACACTAATAAGTATGATTGGAAAATCAAATATTTATTAGTTATAAATAATTAATTAGCTAATATTGTAGCCCTCTCCCTCATAATGTCCATTCTGTAAATATCACTGAACAAGCAATAACTATACTAATTAAATATATTTTATAATTTATTGTGAAGGAGTTATTTTTGCCAAGCAATGTGTATTTGTTTTGTAAGACCAAATTTTAAACTTTTTTGCAGTAGGCAACATCAACTTTCATTTGCTAAGTCTTTACCTGATAAAGTACATTGTTGTAGTCAACATTATGTAACTAAAGAAAGTCTAAAAGTGATACTGTCTGTTTCATTGCTCATCATTGACTGAGTTATGTGCAAATAACATTATGTATAATTATTTATTATTGCTTCAACAACATCAGTATATGGCAATTGAATGACTATAAAGTCATTATGACTATTGGTTACTATGGAATTAACAGTCCCTCTAGCTCAACTAATGGCATTGCAATGAGTGGGCAAGCCTGAGCAAGAACTGGATGTGTTTCATATACATCATGTATTGACATGAATAGACACGTCAAAGGTGTTGTTTCTTGAAGTGTTTTGGTGAAAAGAGTGTTGGAAAAATTTGAAGGTGTTTTGATATTTGAGAAAGCTCTGGAGCGATTATGCACGGATGGTTTCTAAGTTATTTCAAACTTCCATCATGTTTCTGCCGTACCCTGTCATTCTCTAATTTCTGTCTATCTTTTACACTTTCAACATCTCGTCTAAGTCTTTCCTGTTACCTTTCAATATCCAATTCCCTTTTGTTTATCTTGTAAGCCTAATTCATGATGTCTGCATCTCTGGCATTCTCATGCTTGTTTCAATCTTTTTGCTGTCTCCTCTTCACTTCTCTCTGCTCCTTTCATTGCTCCGCTCTGTAACTCCATTGTCTATTTCAAACTTTTGCAACTCTTTTAAACACATGGTATTGCACAACACAAATAGCACAGAGTGAATAACATAATAAGGTCATAACAAACAAACAAACCGAGTAAAACTAATAATGTCACATCATTAGTTATAAGGTCACATTATTAGTTATAAGGTCACATTATTAGTTATAAGGTCACATTATTAGTTATGAAATGATGTTATGTTCTATTTTTCTTTTTGTTACATTGACATGCCATACCCTCACCATTGCTCAGGCTCATCCCAATTATGCAGCTGGATGTGATTATGCAATATGAATTCCATAGAAAACAGCATCTTATTTACAAAATCATGATAGTTCTAATAATTAGCTGCATGGACAGTCAATTCCATCATTTATTAGCAATCAAACAATAATTATGACATACACTACTTTATATCAGTAAAGCTAGCTAGCGTGCAACTCAAATGATTGTAAATTGGTTGAAGTGCATATACTCTTGATAGATATTTATTATTTGCAAGAGTTTAAAGTTATCAGTGTATACATCATTGTCAAATAGATTGGTTGTTTTAACCTATTCCTATAAAATACAATGATAAGTATTAACAGCAGATATTGTTTTGATAACAAATTGCTATGGAATTGTACAGTTTGTGTAATTCAATAAATGACTTCTTAGTAAGGACATGTTTGTAGTATGTGGAATGTCCTATTATAAATCTCATAGTAACAGCCCTCACCCATAAGGCTAGCATCCATGAAATTTATTTTTTCTTAACTAAATAGATGTCAAATGGAATCTTTCTACCTCTGACAATACATGACTGCAATCACTATATCAGTTATAAAAACAGACTATTTCTCAATATCTTATGATGTATTGTATGTGACCTCAATAAGTATATATTGGTTAAATTAACCAATTAATTTTTTTAGTGTTATGGTTAGTATGTGTGTCCTAGACTGCTTTGACTAACTCCTTTATTTAGGCAATCTAATATCTTTATCTTGAATTCCAGAGACAATATCACTCTTTGTGTCCAAATGCACAAGGTGTGCTAGCAACATCGGCTTCAACCATTGTTCTGGGACCATGTGGACTTTATGAGTCAATTAATTATTATATACTCATGAATAAATAATATCATGAGTTTGTTCAGATAATCTGAAAGCTCAAATTAAAGAGGTTTAGATATGTGAGGATCCATTGTAGCACATCTAACACAATTTTACATTGTCATATAAAATTACTATAATAGTACAAAACTGAACAGCACATGTTTGTGCTTCATTTTAAAAATGTCTAATCATAATACTGACCTTGTTGTTTTATATCCTGTTGTATAAGATCATCACATGTAAGATCTAGTGAGATATTACATTGCTTTTTGACTTCACCAATCCAGTCTTCACATAACTTTTGAGCAGCTAATTTAGTAGGACCACCTTCACTGGATAGACATTGTAAGAAAAGTTGACAATGTTCTTGTAACTTTGAAAAGTCTTCTTTAATAAATTGCATCGCATTTTCAAATTCATCAATCACACTGTGAACAGTTGGAGAATCTCGGACTGATTTACTTATCAGTTTATAGGAATACATCTCTGCAGCAACTTGTGGGAGACATGATTTTAACTGTTCACTTAAACGAGCAAAATGGCGTGTCAATACACTCTTCAATATTTTATGAACTTCATTTTTTTCTGTAGCATTGACACTTGCCATATTACTAGAAAGATCTACAGAGTTATCACAGGAAGGGCCTCTAGCTTGGTCACTTGTTCTTTCTGTCTGTATTTCTATTTGTCCTTGATAAAGAAAGGAAGGAACTATTAAGCCATTTCCACTTTCTGAGAGTAAAGCTTCACTGTCTATTATACACTTTACATATATATTATACTATACATTGATAATTATTATAATGAACTATTAATAGTAGATACCTTCATCTTTAATATCGAGCTGTCTTCTCAGTGTAGTAGCAATATCAACATCACCACAACTTTCAACAGCTGAAATAAGTTCTTCCCAAGAGGGTGCAGTACCATTTGTAATCCACCATTGTAAACCTTCCTCTAAAGCAAAGAGATAGTCTTGATCATTGTTAGCCATTGTCTTCAGTCTTCTCCTCTCCTCCAGTGATACACCAAGAAAACTAATGAGTTTAATCCATTTATCTTCAATGACAAAACCACTCTTAGCAAGAAGTCGTAGAGCATTACTTGATGTTAACTCTATTGAAATAAATAAGACATCAGTTATGTGTATTAATGTTTACTGACCTGTTTGAGGTCCAGGGTTAAGTTCAACATCTCCTGATAAAATGAGGAGAAGTAAGAGAAACAAAACTAGAGAGAATGTCAGGTTCCCACCACCCTCATCTGATGTTAATAGTGACTTCATCCATCCAGCAATATCAGTGGTAGAAGGAGTCTTTTTGGTGGTATATGGTATCTGATGACAATACCATAACCCAATGCTAGCTCTCCATTGATTAATATCAATCATAATGATCTGCAAACTATTCCTAGCAAATGAGCACTTAGTTTGTCTCTGTTGTCTTATGTTCTATTTCCTGTAGAGTAATTTTCTGCATATTTAGACCGTGTGGTGGGTGGTTTTACTTTTAATAACTAGTGCTGTGAATATTGTTATTAATTATTATGTGATGTGTCTCGTGAATGAAGAAATGTTATAATTTTGATCAAATAGAGTGTATGTACAAAAATGACTCAACTGTTGTGCCATGTATAATTATGATCTAGACCTATTATGTGTATATATTAAGACTATGAATTGATCTTGTCCCTTCTTTTTGTACTGTTAAATAATATAATCATAGTCATCTATTGTCAATGTACATAGTATTGACAGTAGCCACATAGTAAAACATTAAGTTTTAAGCAACAATGAACATGAAAATCAAATTCTGTTGTTTATATGGTTACTATGTAAGGATTATTGTATTCCATTAGCTTTATCATAAAATTGTTCATTTTAGACCAGTAAGACTACAGTACGTGTGAGAGAGAAGGTGATTGAAGATCAAACTTCAACTATCAAACAATTAAAAGAGGTGGGTACTTTCTATATCATTATTAAACTAATTTAACCAATTAATTAATTAACTACTTTATATTCTATATAATAACTATAGTTCTTATAACAGTTACTATAAAGAAAATTATGATAAGTAACTAAATAAAGCTATGACAGGTGTGTACTCCCTCACAGACACATATGTATGATATATGCCTGAATTAAACATAGATCATATTTTATTATATTGTGTGTATTAAAATATATACCACTTTATTAGATGTAAACATCATATACTGTTATCATTGAGGGAGTGTATACTTACTGTAGTGTTCAGAGTATTGGTTTGTTTCTTGTCATAGCTTCACTCTAATCAGCTATGACAATAATATATATAATATATATATATATATATATATATATATATATAATATATATATATATATATATATATATATATATATATATATATATATATGACCGGATTTGTAAAAAGGGACCACTTCTGTCAAAATATTTGTGACCAGATTTGTGAAAAAATCTACTGTTAAAACATCAAAACAGTTTTGTATACATATAGAATAGTTATGCATATATAGCAACTTTATGTATACAAACTGTTTTTGATATGTTTTAACAGTTGATTTTTTCACAAATCAGGTCACAAATGTTTTGACACAAGTAGTCGTCCCTTTTTGTAAATAAGGTCACAATTATTTTCATTATTGTATTGTGTTAATAGGAAATATCAGCATTGAAAGCTGAGCTCTCATCAAACCAGTCTGACTGGTTAAACAAACTCGATGTTCTACATAATGATTTAGAGCAGGAACAATCATGTAAACAAGATCTTAATGAACAACTTGATATTATTACTGAACAAAAAATGATATGTGAACAACAAATATATGAGAGTAAAGAAAATGAAAAGAAATGGAAAGAAAAATATAGGTATCATCTGTCTGTCTCTCTGTCTGTCTCTATGCCTGTCTGTCTATCTGTCTGTATATATGTATGTATCTTCATCTTTCCCTCTCTGTCTAGTAAATTAAAGGGACAATGGGAGGAGAGAGTGGGATTAATAGCTAGTCTAGAGAACAGTGTACACCAGTTACAAGAGAAAGCTAAACAACATGAACAAGATTTGATAAAAGAGAGAGATCAAGCTGTTTTAGAATCCAAGTATGTGAACTGTATTGATCATTTTAATACACCATCCATTCATCCATTATGTATTCATTCATTCATCCATTTATCCATCCACTAGACAATCTCTTGAGCAGTTACAACAAGTCAAGATATCTTTAAGTAATCATTTAACAAACCAACAAAAGTTGATTGAAGAGAGAGTTAGACAGTCACTAAGAGATAAAGACATTGAGATATTAGAAGCTCATAGAAAAGTGGCAACAGTTGAAGAAGAAATGAGACAAGTATTAACAGAGACAACTAAAGAAAGGAAAGCTATGGAGGCCAAATTTCAACGACTATCAAAAACATTTCATGACTTGCAGAAAGAATTGACCTAAAATATTGTACCATAATTATCTAATTATACGAAAAGTAATTAATATTGAAATTAAAAGTTAATTTTTATTTTCTGCCCTACACTGATGCTACCATAGGAGATAACAGGTTAGTTATTATTTTATTTACAGTTCAATCACTCTCCTTTAGTTATGATGGATCATGTGTGTTAATGTTTACTGACCTGTTTGAGGTCCAGGGTTAAGTTCAATACCTCCTTATAAAATGAGAAGTAAGAGAAACAAGACTAGAGAGAAGGTCAGGTTAACATCACCTTCATCTCCTGATGTCACTAGTGACTTCATCCATCCAGGGGTATCAGTGGTAGAGGGAGTCTTTTTAGTAATATATGGTATCTGATGACAATACCATAACCCAATACTAGCTCTCCATTGAGAGATATCAATCATATTGATCTACAAACAATCTCTATATCGAAAGACAACTTCCTCTGCAAATTGTATAATTGGGAGTGGTAACGCCCACACACTTCAGTACACTTGTCCTAGAATAAAATCAGTCTTCAATTCTGTATATAAAATAATGGAGCTATTGCAGTAAACAGTGATAAACTAACTAACACAATAGTACTTTATCTTTCACTGTCAAACTAAATGTACAGTTTGTTACAAGTTCTAAAGTCCTGAAAGTATAAGTACTTCAGCAAAAAGTCTCCACTGAATTTACAATAATTTTATAATGTATTAATATAAACAAAACATATACAAATATAACATGATAGTCAATAGAAATGAACTTGATTCTTGAAGTACTGCATGAGAATCTGCTTCAAATATGCTTACTTCACACTTCAAGGTAATAAAACTTGTTGAAGCATTTTTGAGTAGATTATTTGAAATTAAAATATACACACGAGGACAATTATGAGGACTGAATGTTTTCTCCTATGTATTTATATTAGTTTGATCACTATCTACCTGTCTACTTATTGTGATCTAAATGATTTAGGACATAGAATATATGGACGAGAGATTTAACTAACATAAATATTCCAGACATAAGTTGTCTAGTTCATTGTCTCATAATGAAGTATTTAACAAAGGAAAATAATACCAAGACATAAGGCTATCAAGTTCAAAGAAGCCATCTATTATAATAGATACTTTCCTGGATTTTCTAGATTACTCTAGTGATAATGAAAAGGTGGGTGTGGTCATAGTAATACACAAGGAGTACCTCACATTATAGTCATGTGACTTTTTCAATTCATACAGGAGGAGACAATAGAGACACCACACATGGGAAATTACATTATTAGATAATTGTAAAGGGTGTGGTCAAGTCTACATCGTCAAAGAAACCTAACAAAACTAGTAAATAATAATTATTAATGGGTGTGGTTTATGACATATATAATTTTTTTATAGAGAAAAAGGTTATTGTTAGTGATTCTGAAAGTAGTCCATCACATCATGAGAATGTAGAGAGAAACAAAGAAAAAACAAAGAATGTGACTAAACCCAGTGGTATGTGCACTGTCTAACTGAACATCTTTATATATTTATTTCTCTATAGTAAGTAGTGTCACTGAAGATAAAAAAACTAAACGTCAACTTTATACCACACCTACTGACCACACACACTCTCATATTAGACCAGAGCCACTACAAACTAAGGTATCTCCTATATCAGATAACATACCACATTATTTATTATATTATAAAGAAAGAGACAAGGAGAGAAGTAGAAGAAGAGAGAGAGCAAAGATGGAAAGCTGAACAAGCAGCTGTAAAACCTGCTGAACATGTCAGGAACCTACAATTACAAGGTAGTATTTTAAAATTAACTGCATTTTAAAATAGTTCAAGATACAAAATATAGAATGGTTTTGAATGTAAGATTTTCTTTTATTTTTGCTGTAGTTGAAGAGTGTCAGAAGAAACTTGAAGTGTCTATCTCTCGTGAAAATCAGTTGGAAAATGGACTGATAAAAGAAAAAGAAAAAATAGTTAGATTGAATGAGGAGAAAGAAAAGTTTCAAGTATGTTTCTTCAAATATTAACACAAATATCAGTTTGTTATTTCAGACTGTACAAAGTGACAAACAAAATGAAATAGAACAGTTACAAAAAAGATGTACAGATCAGAACAATCGACTTAGAAATTTAGAAGAACAAATTGACAAATTAGAGAAAGCAAGATCACAAGTTTATAATGATATGGTAAATCAGTCTTATTAGAAGAGGACTTAGAGTTCACACACAAACCAAACACAATTTATATGATAATATTATTTTAAGAGTGAGAAATTACGAGAAGTTGAAGTCAGAGCAGGTGCCAGTGATCGTGAGGTCACTCTTCAACATCAGGTGGTAAGAAAATTACAACAACAACTTCAAGAGTTACAAGAGTTACTGGCTACTAGAGAACAAGAGCATCAGTAAGATGTCATGTGACTGTCATGTGATGTGTGTACTTGTCTGTGATTTTAGCAAAGAATTAGAATGATTGAAACCTCCTGATAGTCGAGATGTACGTGAGATAGTGGAGAAAGAGATTGAGAGAGAGAGAATGAGATTAGAAACAACAATAGTACAATATAAAGAAAGGTATAATAAATTAATATTGAGTAGTTCATTATGACTTGTTAACAGACTGGATCAACAGAAGAAATCATATTATGATCTTGAGGAGGAATTCCGAGCTGCTTTGAGAATTGAAGCAGCTCGTTATCAACAAGTGAGTACATAAATATGGACAATAATGATTCTCTCTCTCTCTCTCTCTCTCTCTCTCTCTCTCTCTCTCTCTCTCTCTCTCTCTCTCTCTCTTTCTCTCTCTCTCTCTCTGCAGTTAGAATCAATTCATGACAAATTAACTGATGAACTCACTACATGTCAAGAAGAGCTAACAATATTAAGAGACAAAGAAAGTAAAGCTACTAAATTAGTCAGTGAACTCTCTACAGTTAAGACATAGCAGCTGTGACACTTTGTTTAGCTCCACCCATTTTAGATTGTTAAAGAACAAAAGAGTCGTATCACAGAATTAACAACAAACCAACAACAACTACTCTCACAATACAGAGAGAAAACAGGACAATTAGACACTGAAATGACTACAAGAACTAAACTAGAATCAAGAGTAGCCACATTACAGGAAGTTAGTGATAACCAGTTAATACTGGACATATCAGAATATTGTCTAGGACAATGCTGGTCTATTGGCTAAGTTGTCAGCTCAAGAATCTCTTGTTAATGGTCTTCATGAAGAAAGAAAACTTTGGAGTCAAGAACTAGCTAATCAAGGAGCTAGTTTGGCTCAGGATCGAGGTAGATTGGAGTCTCAGATTGAGTCTTTGATGAGAGAAGTGTCTGAGCTTCAAGATTTATATCAGGTAAGTGAAATATTACATGTGATCATACATATACTGTAGCACTACATATCAAAATGTAATAGTAGATAACACACTACTAATAAGATCAGTCAAGAGTTACAGTTAATAAGACACTCTGGGAGTTATGATAACATTTGAGCAACAATTCACAAATATTACATGTGATCAAATACACTACACCACTACATATAAAGATCTATTACTAAATACTTTGTCCAAAGGTGATCATAATCTCTTATAGTGTCTTTCTATAATAATAACTAATTAATAACTGACACTATTACAACTGTCTCTTATCACAAGTCAATCATGACACACCTCCTTTTTCCTATTTAAAAATAGACACCAAACAAGTAAACATTTTTTCTGATTTAGATGGCTTTATAGAAAAAACAATGAAAATAAGACAATAATAGCTTTATCTCTATATAATAATACAAACACTACTCAAAAGGAACTACAAACAAGTACATAAAATGTCAACATAAAAGATACACAACGTATTATGATATAATAGGAATAAGATAGTCTTCTTGACCTTCTTCCTTGTTGTTTTGTTTTATTCCTTTCTTGTTGTCTTGTTTTACACTGATATCTTTAAATGTATGAGTAGGATTTAAGATGTGGGAAGTTAATCGACTAAATATGAACTTGAAATTTGGCACTCTTTTTCTCTTTGTCTGTTTCTTGTTAGCTTCATTTGTCAATTCACTGATTGTTAGTGAAGATGTATCTATGGTCATTGTCTCACTAGATGTTTGTGATGATGACTTTATAGTCTGTTCTGAAGATTGCTTTGTGTCCTGTAAGTGTGATGCTATTTGACCTCCACATTTAATTAATAGTTCAAAAATGGTTTCCTGTTCAGTCTCGTTTGCTTTATCTAATGGAGTTTTATTCATAGCAATGACATTAGGATTAGCACCATTTTCTAAGAGCATCTCTACTATTGAAGTGGATTTACCTCCTCTTACTGCAAAAAACAAAGGAGTTAATCCATAACGACTCTCTTGTTTATTGACATCAGCTCTAGCTTGCATGAGAGCATCCACTATATCAACATGTCCACATGATGAAGCTACCATGAGTGGAGTAAGACCAAGTACCAGTGGAGTATCTGGACTATCTGATGTCTTCATTACAACTGTACCTAAATCTCCATTAACACATGAGTCTAGTAGTTCTATCTGGTCATTAGTGAGGTATGGAAGTTTGTTTGAGAGCAGGGTAATGAGAGTAGACTCACCATATAAACATGATAGAACAATTGTTTTTTCAATCTCATCAGTAGTGGGTTCACTTTTGTCTATGAGCACTTTAACAATGTCTCTGTTACCACTAAGAACTGCTAAAAGAAGTGCTGTTACTTC
This sequence comes from Xestospongia muta, assembly GCA_963693285.1. Classification (NCBI taxonomy): domain Eukaryota; kingdom Metazoa; phylum Porifera; class Demospongiae; order Haplosclerida; family Petrosiidae; genus Xestospongia; species Xestospongia muta. The sequence continues at coordinate 5,196,323 of OY848930.1, forward strand.
AACCCCTTCAATATATGCTACTATATAAGGATCTGCTTTTGATTGTAGTAAGCATTTAACTACTTCAGAATGCTCATTCCCAATAGCTATCATTAGTGCAGTCACTCCATCTTCATTCTGAATATTAACATCTGCATTCTCTTTAATTAGTAGTTCAACAACTTGGGTATGACCATTTTCACTAGCTATCATTAGGGCAGTCCCTCCATCTTCATTCTGAATATTAACATCTGCATTCTCTTTAAGTAGTAGTTCAACAATCTGTGTATTACCGTTTTGACTAGCTATCATTAGCGCAGTCCATCCATTTTTGTCTTGAGCATTAACATTTTCAATCTTTTTGAGCAGTAGTTCAGAAATTTGGGTATGACCTCGGTCAACAGCCATCATTGGGGCATTTTCTCCATTTGTACCCTGTACATTAACATTTGTGTTTTCTTGAAGTAGTAGTTCAACAACCTGAGTATGACCATTTTGACTAGCTGCCATTAGGGCAGTTACTCCTTCTTTGTTTTGAATGTTAACATCTGCATTCTCTTTTAGTAGTAGTTCAACAATCTGTGTATTACCGTTTTGACTAGCTATCATTAGCGCAGTCCATCCATTTTTGTCTTGAGCATTAACATTTTCAATCTTTTTGAGCAGTGGTTCAGAAATTTGGGTATGACCTCGGTCAACAGCCATCATTGGGGCATTTTCTCCATTTGTACCCTGTACATTAACATTTGTGTTTTCTTGAAGTAGTAGTTCAACAACCTGAGTATGACCATTTTCACTAGCTATCATTAGGGCAGTCCCTCCATCTTCATTCTGAATATTAACATCTGCATTCTCTTTAAGTAGTAGTTCAACAATCTGTGTATTACCGTTTTGACTAGCTATCATTAGCGCAGTCCATCCATTTTTGTCTTGAGCATTAACATTTTCAATCTTTTTGAGCAGTAGTTCAGAAATTTGGGTATGACCTCGGTCAACAGCCATCATTGGGGCATTTTCTCCATTTGTACCCTGTACATTAACATTTGTGTTTTCTTGAAGTAGTAGTTCAACAACCTGAGTATGACCATTTTGACTAGCTGCCATTAGGGCAGTTACTCCTTCTTTGTTCTGAATGTTAACATCTGCATTCTCTTTGAGTAGTAGTTCAACAATCTGTGTATTACCGTTTTGACTAGCTATCATTAGGGCAGTCCATCCATCTTCCTTCTGAATATTAACATTTGCATTCTTTTTGAGTAGTAGTTCAACAACAAATATTTGATCCTTTTTACTAGCTATCATTAGGGCAGTAAATCCATTTTTGTCTTGATTATTAATATTTTCAATCTTTTTGAGTAGTAGTTCAGCAATTTTGGTATGACCTCGGTCAACAGCCATCATTAGGGGATTTTCTCCATTTGTACCCTGTACATTAACATTTGCGTTTTCTTGAAGTAGTAGTTCAACAATCTGTGTATGACCATTTTGACTAGCTGCCATTAGGGCAGTCACTCCATCTTCCTTCTGAATATTAACATCTGCATTCTCTTTTAGTAGTAGTTCAACAATCTGTGTATTACCGTTTTGACTAGCTATCATTAGCGCAGTCCATCCATTTTTGTCTTGAGCATTAACATTTTCAATCTTTTTGAGTAGTAGTTCAGAAATTTGGGTATGACCTCGGTCAACAGCCATCATTGGGGCATTTTCTCCATTTGTACCCTGTACATTAACATTTGTGTTTTCTTGAAGTAGTAGTTCAACAACCTGAGTATGACCATTTTGACTAGCTGCCATTAGGGCTGTTACTCCTTCTTTGTTTTGAATGTTAACATCTGCATTCTCTTTTAGTAGTAGTTCAACAATCTGTGTATTACCATTTTGACTAGCTATCATTAGCGCAGTCCATCCATTTTTGTCTTGAGCATTAACATTTTCAATCTTTTTGAGCAGTAGTTCAGAAATTTGGGTATGACCTCGGTCAACAGCCATCATTGGGGCATTTTCTCCATTTGTACCCTGTACATTAACATTTGTGTTTTCTTGAAGTAGTAGTTCAACAACCTGAGTATGACCATTTTGACTAGCTGCCATTAGGGCAGTTACTCCTTCTTTGTTTTGAATGTTAACATCTGCATTCTCTTTTAGTAGTAGTTCAACAATCTGTGTATTACCGTTTTGACTAGCTGCCATTAGGGCAGTCACTCCATCTTCCTTCTGAATATTAACATCTGCATTATCTTTAAGTAGTAGTTCAACAACTTGGGTATGACCATTTAGACTAGCTATCATTAGGGCAGTCCATCCATTGTCATCCTGAACATTAACATCTCCATTCTCTTTAAGTAGTAATTTAACAACCTCAGTATTGCTTATCTTTGCAGCTTCAATAATTGGGATGGTCAAATATTCACTAGAGTGTTGTAACTGTTGTTCCTCCTCCTTTTCTTTTTGTGTTGCATTTAAAACATTAAATTGTTCTAACAATCTATAGATATCTTCTCTTCCTTCATCTCTTACTTTGTCAGCAATACTCTGGCTATTAATAAAGACATTAGGTTGAGCACCAGCTTTAAGTAGTAGTTCTATAACTTGAAGTGACTTGTGTCCTGTTATAGCATATACTAGTGGACTGTACCCATCAATATCTGTTTTATGTACATTAGCTCCTGCTTGTAAGAGGACTTCTACTGTCTCTGTATGTCCACACGATGAGGCTATCATAAGAGGAGTAATATCATTGACTAATGTACAATTGACATCAACAATTGAGTCAAAAATATGACTTGTTGTAGAGATGTGATCTCCTTCAGCACTTGATACAAAAAGTTGGAATTCTTTTTCTTGTGTAAAATAGTCTAGTAAGTGCATTAATAAACTAATAATAAGTTGAGAGTGTCCATATTGACATGCTGTAGTAAGAGCTGTTACTACTAAACTTGCTTTCTGGCTCTCTGGCTGTTTATCAAGTAACATTTCCACTATCTCAATGGAGTTTACATGTACAGATACAGTGAGAGCTTTGTCATCATCTCTTGTAGTAATAAGTGGATCAGCATTAAATTGATCTGAGTGATTATTTTGACATGCTATTATGATAGCTGTATCTCCATTGTCTCTTTGTATATCAGGATTAGCTCCAGTCTGGAGTAGGTAGTTGACCATATTGTAGGAGTTTGTATCACATGCTAACATCAATGCATTGTAGCCATTGTTATCTTGAATGTTAGGATTAGCTCCAGCTGATACTAGTGTTTGTACAACTTCTTCATGTCCACCTTTACTAGCTAACATAAGTGCTGTTCTACCTTTGTTGTTACAATGGTTTACATCTTTTATAAATTTGAGGAGGAACTGCACAGCTTCATTATGACCAGCTTCTGCTGCTTCTAGAAGAGCTAACTCAAAAGTGAAGTTCATATTCTCGTCATCATTGAGGATGAATTGACCATTAATAGTTAGACCAAAGATACCAATGAGACGCATAAACTGTAACTTGCCTTGAGCATGAGCTATGAGACAATCAGCTTTTGATTCATGAACAATGTATTTGATGATAACTGAGCCTGTATCAATCTCTATATACTTAAGGATTGATTGCTTTGATTTGTGAGGTAGTAGATGTCCTATTAGTAGATAAAGTCCTCCAATAGTAGCTTCATTCCATGGATTTAGCAACATGATTTGAATTGTAGGCATATTAGATAAATTTACTAGTTGTGGAGAATATATCTGTCTTAGTTTAGTTTTAAGTTCTTTTACTGTAGACGAACGACGAAGGGTCTCAGCTTTGAGCATATGTTCTTTAAGTTCACTAACAAGATTTTTATTATCTTCTCCAAAGCATTCATTTTTGAGAAACTGTTCACTCATATCTACAATTAATTCACAGTCTATGAAGTCAAAATATGGATGTAGTTTCTTGAAAACCTCATCTAAATCAACTGTGTCTTTTAATTCCCCAACCCATTTCATTCGATGTTCAATCCATCTAATAAAGTCCACTAGTACTAGTTGTTGATGTTGTAGTTTATGATCAAGAGATGATCGAACAGCAACCATTAATACACTAAAGGTTTTGTCTAGATTTTTTAAAGTAGTATTAATTTGTTTTTCTTCCTCTTCACTTTGTAATGTTAGTACTTTTACAAGTTTTTGAGAACCTACATGAAATGATAAATCATTAAGCATTGTGTTGCTTAATATGGAGGGATGGGCCTGGAAAAATGGCTGCCTCATTCACTTTACTGATTTAACTACGGTGCTTTTAAATAACTGTTAAAGTTGACTTATAGACTTATTTAAGCACCCACTTCTTTATTGAGCTCTTTCACATTTTCTATAAAGCTAAAAACCATGAACTAGCTAAACTAACTGCAGCCAAATTGTTCTTCTATACAAAGTGTCGAATGTTCAGCAATGTGTCTTGTACATGCAATACCTAAATTGACCAATCAGATTGCTCCATTTTGGGTCAATAAATAGGTTAATACACCTCTCAGAGACTAGACTGTATCCTTTAATTGCTGACTGACTCATAGAGCAACTAATGAATCCATTAATCCTAATGACAAATGTGTGACTGACAATCTCGAAGCTTCTTGCTAGCTTGCTTTTTTACACACATTTCTAACATTCTATGACTATAGTCTTCCATAGACACTGCTGCTAATTTTCCAATCTTGTAGCTCTAGTCAGTGTTTCACTGTGAAGTCAGTATCTTCTGAAACAATTATAAGATAATTTTTTTCAATTATAATCTTGTTTTTAATTGTTATACTTGTGTGTATCTTTGTATAATTATGACTCCTTGTAATTACATACCAACACCTACAATATTTATTATATTAATTGACTGATTCACAGTCTCTAGGTTCCATTCATGCTTACAATGAAAAGTATTTACAACATATATTGTTTTGATTGCTAATTACTATGGAATTGCACAGTTTATATAGTTCAACAATGTGATCTAGTGACACAGCTGGCCATGTATGTGTAGTATGAATTCCATAGTAACTGCACTGACCCAGCAGCTTATTTAACCAAACTTGTCATAGTTCTAACAAACAGCTACATGAACAGTCAATTACATAGTACATTTATTACATATTATGGTATGTTCTATTTTTCTTTTTATTACAATTGACATACCATATACCATATGATAGTTCTAATAATTAGTTTCAATTCCATCATATATTAGTAATCAAACTATATGATAATACTAATAAATTTAGCTAGTGTAGATCAACTTCAACCATTATTCTGGACCATGTGGACTTTATTAAATAATCAATTAATTATTATATACTCATGAATAAATAATATCATGAGTTTGTTCAGATAATCCAAGAGTTTGGATTAAAGATGTTTATATATATGAGGATCTATTGTAGCACATCTAACACAATTTTAAATGGTCATATAAAGTTTACTATTACAGTACAAAAAGAGAAGAGCACACATTTTGTGCTTCATTTAAAAATGTCTAATCATTTTATAATACTGACCTTGTTGTTTTATATCCTGTTGTATAAGATCATCACATGTAAGATCTAGTGAGATATTACATTGCTTTTTGACTTCATCAATCCAGTCTTGACATAACTTTTGAGCAGCTAATTTAGTAGGACCACCTTCACTGGAGAGACATTGTAAGAAAAGTTGACAATGTTCCTGTAACTTTGAAATGTCTTCTCTGATACATTCCATTGTATTTTCAAATTCGTTAATCATATTGTGAACAGTTGGAGAGTCTCGGACTGATTTACTTATCAGTTTATAGGAATACATCTCTGCAGCAACTTGTGGGAGACATGGTTTTAACTGTTCACTTAAACGAGCAAAATGGCGTGTCAATACACTCTTCAATATTTTGTGAACTTCATTTTTTTCTGTAGCATTGGTACTTGCTGTATTACTAGAAAGATCTACAGAGTTATCACAGGAAGAGCCTCTAGCTTGGTCACTTGTTTCTTCTGTCTGTCTTTCTGTTTGCCCTTGGTAAAGAAAGGAAAGGAACCGTCAAGCCATTTCCACTTTCTGAGAGTAAAGCTTCACTATCTATTATATACTTTACTAATATATTATACTACATTGGTAATTATTATAATGAACTATTAATAGTAGATACCTTCATCTTTAATATCTAGCTGTCTTCTCAGTGTAGTAGCTACATCCATATCACCACAGCTTTCAACAGCTGAGATAAGTTCTTCCCAAGAGGGTGCAGTACCATTTGTAATCCACCATTGTAAACCTTCCTCTAAAGCAGAGTGAAAGTCTTGATCATTGTTGGCCATTGTCTTGAGTCTTTTCCTCTCCTCCAGTGAGACACCTAAAAGACTAATGAGTTTAGTCCATTTATCTTCAATGATAAAACCACTCTTAGCAAGAAGTCGTAGAGCATTACTTGATGTTAACTCTATTGAAATAAATAAAACATCAGTTATGTGTGTTAATGTTTACTGACTTGTTTGAGGTCCAGGGTTAAGTTCAATATCTCCTGATAAAATGAGGAGAAGTAAGAGAAACAAAACTAGAGAGAATATCAAAGTACCACCACCCTCATCTTCTGACATCAATAGTGACTTTATCCATCCAGGAGTGTCAGTGGTAGAAGGAGTCTTTTTAGTAGTATATGGTATCTGATGACAATACCATAACCCAATGCTAGCTCTCCATTGACTGGTGTCGATCATAATGATCTAGAAACTATTCCTAGTAAACGAGCACTTAGTTTGTCTCTGTAGTCTTGTTTTCTATTTCCTGTAGAGTACGTTTCTGTATATCTAGACCATGTGGGTGGTTTTGCTTATAATAACTAGTGCTGTGAATCTTATTATTAAATATCATGTGATGTGTGTCATGTGAATGAAGAAATGTTATAATTTTGATCAAATACAGTGTATGTACAAAAATGACTCAACTGTTGTGCCATGTATAATTATGATCTAGATCTATTAGTGTCTATATGTTAAGACTATAGATTGATCTTGTCCCTAGACATCTTTTTGTACTGTTAAATAATATAATTAAAGTCATCTACTGTCAATGTACATAGTATTGACAGTAGCCACATCGTAGAACAATTAGTTTTAAACAACAACAAACATGAAAATCAGATTCTGTTGTTTATATGGTTACTATGTAAGGATTATTGTATTCCATTAGCTTTGTCATAAAATTGTTCATTTTAGACCAGTAAAACTACAGTACGTGTGAGAGAGAAGGTGATTGAAGATCAAACTTCAACTATCAGACAATTAAAAGAGGTGGGTACTTTCTATATCATTATTAAACTAATTTAACCAATTAATTAATAAACTACTTTATATTCTATATAATAACTATATAGTTCTTATCACAGTTACTATACAGGAAATTATGATAAGTAACTAAATAAAGCTATGACAGGTGTGTACTCCCTCACAGACACATATGTATGATATATGCCTGAATTAAACATAGATCATATTTTATTATATTGTGTGTATTAAAATATATACCACTTTATTAGATGTAAACATCATATACTGTTATCATTGAGGGAGTGTATACTTACTGTAGTGTTCAGAGTATTGGTTTGTTTCTTGTCATAACTTCACTCTATGACAGTAATATATATATATATATTGTTATTATATCCATTATTGTATTGTGTTGATAGGAAATATCAGCATTAAAAGCTGAGCTCTCATCAAACCAGTCTGACTGGTTAAGCAAACTTGATGTACTACATAATGATTTAGAGCAGGAACAATCATGTAGACAAGATCTTAATGAACAACTTGATATTATTACTGAACAAAAAATGATATGTGAACAACAAATATATGAGAGTAAAGAAAATGAAAAGAAATGGAAAGAAAAATATAGGTATCACCTGTCTGTCTGTCTGTCTGTCCGTATGTCTGTCTGTCTCTCTGTCTGTATATCTGTCTGTCTGTCTCTCTGTCTGTCTATCTGTCTGTATATATGTATGTATCCTCATCTTTCTCTCTCTGTCTAGTAAATTAAAGGGACAATGGGAGGAGAGAGTGGGATTAATAGCTAGTCTAGAGAATAGTGTACACCAGTTACAAGAGAAAGCTAAACAACGTGAACAAGATTTGATAAAAGAGAGAGATCAAGCTGTTTTAGAATCCAAGTATGTGAACTGTATTGATCATTTTAATCCACCATCCATCCATCCATCCATCCATCCATCATGTATTCATTCATTCATCCATTTATCCATCCACTAGACAATCTCTTGAGCAGTTACAACAAGTCAAGATATCTTTAAGTAATCATTTAACAAACCAACAAAAGTTGATTGAAGAGAGAGTTAGACAGTCACTAAGAGATAAAGACATTGAGATATTAGAAGCTCATAGAAAAGTGGCAACAGTTGAAGAAGAAATGAGACAAGTATTAACAGAGACAACTAAAGAAAGGAAAGCTATGGAGGCCAAATTTCAACGACTATCAAAAACATTTCATGACTTGCAGAAAGAATTGACCTAAAATATTGTACCATAATTATCTAATTAAGTAATTAATATTGAAATTAAAAGTTAATTTTTAGTTCCTGCCCTAAAATGATGCTACCATAGGAGATAGTAGGTTAGTTATTATTTTATTTACAATTCAATCACTCTCCTTTAGTTATAATGGATCGTGTGTGTTAATGTTTACTGACCTGTTTGAGGTCCAGGGTTAAGTTCAATACCTCCTTATAAAATGAGAAGTAAGAGAAACAAGACTAGAGAGAAGGTCAGGTTAACATCACCTTCATCTCCTGATGTCACTAGTGACTTCATTCACCCAGGGCTATCAGTGGTAGAGGGAGTCGTTTTAGTAATATATGGTATCTGATGACAATACCATAACCCAATACTAGCTCTCCATAGTACTTTATCTTTCACTGTCAAACTAAATGTACAGTTTGCTACAAGTTCTAAAGTCCTGAAAGTATAAGTACTTCAGCAAAAAGTCTCCACTGAATTTACAAATAATTTTATAATGTATTAATATAAACAAAACATATATAAATATAACATGATAGTCAATAGAAATAAACTTGATTCTTTAAGTACTGCATGAAAATCTGCTTCAAATATGCTTACTTCACACTTCAAGGTAATAAAACTTGTTAAAGCATTTTTGAGTAGATTATTTGAAATTAAAATATACACACGAGGACAATTATGAGGACTGAATGTTTTCTCCTATGTATTTATATTAGTTTGATCACTATCTACCTGTCCACTTATTGTGATCTAAATGATTTAGGACATAGAATGTATGGACAAGAGATTTAACTAACATAAATATTCCAGATATAAGTTGTCTAGTTCATAGTCTCATAATGAAGTATTTAACAAAGGTAAATAATACCAAGACATAAGGCTATCAAGTTCAAAGAAGCCATCTATTATAATATTAATAATATGATATAAAATGTAAGGAGAGGGTTAAAATTGATATCACCAGCTGGCAACTGACCCTTTCTTTGTTGTTATATTAAAAATACATGAAATCCTTGTCAATTAACTAATATGAATCTATTGTGACTTTTTATTATAATAACTGTAGTAACATTGATGTTATTATGATGTCATGATCTATATTATAAGTATTATAACTCAATTAGTGGATCTAAGTAGGTTGTCCAAATATATACAAAATGTCTTGAACCACAAACACAATATACCAGTCTTAAAATTATACATTTATAATATAATAAGTAATTAAAATTTCTAATAAAGTTAATGGAATACTAAAATATTATACTAATTATCAAACACACTGTAGCACTACATATCAAAATGTATTACTAAATACTTTGTCCAAAGGTGATCATAATCTCTTATAATGTCTTTCTATGATAATAACTAATTAATGACTGACACTAGCTATTACTACTGTCTCTTATCACAAGTCAGTCATAACACTTTTTTTCCCTATTTAAAAAGGCTTCAAGCAGGTTAAAAACCCTCAGATTTAGATGTAATATTTAGATAACTTTATAGAAAAAAACAATGAAAATAAGACAATAATAATAACATCTCTACATGATAAAATAAGAACTACACAAAAGGGACTAAAAACAAGTACATAAAAATGTCAACATAAAAGATACACAACATATTATGATATAATAGGAATAAAATTGTCTTCTTGACCTTCTTCCTTGTTGTCTTGTTTTATTTCTTTCTTGTTGTCTTGTTTTGCACTGATATCTTTAAATGTACGAGTAGGATTTAAGATGTATGGAGTTAATAAATTAAATATGGACTTGAAGTTTGAAAATCTTTTTCTCTTTGTCTGTTTCTTGTTAGCTTCATTTGTCAATTCACTGATTGTTAGTGAAGATGTAGCTATGGTCATTGTCTCACTAGATGTTTGTGATGATGACTTTATAGTCTGTTCTGAAGATTGCTTTGTGTCCTGTAAGTGTGATGCTATTTGACCTCCATATTTAATTAATAATTCAATAATGGTTCCATCTTCATTCTCATTAGCTACATCTAATGGAGTTTCATTCATAAAAATAACATTAGGATTAGCACCATTTTCTAAGAGCATCTCTACTATTGAAGTGGATTTACCTCCTCTTACTGCAAAGTACAAAGAAGTTAATCCATAATAACTTTCTTGTTTATTGACATCAGCTCCAGCTTGTATGAGAGCATCCACTATATCAACATGTCCACATGATAAAGCTACCATGAGTGGAGTAAGACTAAGTACCAGTGGAGTATCTGGACTATCTAATGTCTTCATTACAACTGTACCTAAATCTCCACTAACACATGAGTCTAGTAGTTCTCTTTGGTCATTAGTGAGGTATGGAAGTTTGTTTGAGAGGAAGGTAATGAGAGTAGGGTGACCACCATAACATGATAGTACTACTGCTTTTTCAATCTCATCAGTAGTGGGTTCACTTTTGTCTATGAGCACTTTAATGATGTCTCTGTTACCCCTAAGAACTGCTAAAAAAAGGGCTGTTATTTCAATCTTTTGCCAATGTAGTGCTATATGAGGATCTGCTTTTGATTGTAGTAAGCATTCAACTACTTTATAATGCTCATTCACAATCGCTACCATTAGTGCAGTCACTCCATCTTTATTCTGAATGTTAACATCTGCATTCTCTTTAAGTAGTAGTTCAACAACTTGGGTATGACCATTTTCACTAGTTATCATTAGGGCAGTCACTCCATCTTCATCCTGAATATTTACATCTGCATTCTCTTTTTGTAGTAGTTCAACAACTTGGGTATGACCATTTAGACTAGCTATCATTAGGGCACTCCATCCATCATCATTCTGAATATTAACATCTGCATTCTCTTTAAGTAGTAGTTTGACAACTTGGGTATGACCATTTTGACTAGCTATCATTAGGGCAGTCCATCCATCTTTATTCTGAATATTAACATCTGCATTCTCTTTAAGTAGTAGTTCAACAACTTGGGTATGACCATTTTGACTAGCTAACATTAGGGCAGTCCATCCATTTTCATTCTGAATATTAACATCTGCATTCTCTTTTTGTAGTAGTTCAACAACTTGTGTATGACCATTTAGACTAGCTAACATTAGGGCAGTCCATCTATTTTTATTCTGAATATTAACATCTGCATTCTCTTTAAGTAGTAGTTCAACAACTTGTGTATGACCATTTTGACTAGCTATCATTAGGGCAGTCCATCCATTTTTATTCTGAATATTAACATCTGCATTCTCTTTAAGTAGTAGTTCAACAACTTGTGTATGACCATTTTGACTAGCTATCATTAGGGCAGTCCATCCATTTTTATTCTGAATATTAACATCTGCATTCTCTTTAAGTAGTAGTTCAACAACTTGTGTATGACCATTTTGACTAGCTATCATTAGGGCAGTCCATCCATTTTTATTCTGAATATTAACATCTGCATTCTCTTTAAGTAGTAGTTCGACAACTTGTGTATGACCATTTTCACTAGCTATCATTAGGGCAGTCCATCCATTTTTATTCTGAATATTAACATCTGCATTCTCTTTTAGTAGTAGTTCAACAACTTGGGTATGACCATTTTGACTAGCTATCATTAGGGCAGTCCATCCATCTTCACCCTGAATATTAACATCTGCATTCTCTTTTAGTAGTAGTTCAACAACTTGGGTATGACCATTTTGACTAGCTAACATTAGGGCAGTTACTCCATCTTTCTTCTGAATATTAATATCTGCATTTTCTTTAAGTAATAGTTCAACAACTTGGGTATGACCATTTTGACTAGCTAACATTAGGGCAGTTACTCCATTTTTATTCTGAATATTAACATCTGCATTCTCTTTAAGTAGTAGTTCAACAACTTGGGTATGACCATTTTGACTAGCTACCATTAGGGCAGTTACTCCTTCTTTGCTCTGAATTTTAACATCTGCATTCTCTTTTAGTAGTAGTTCGACAACTTGGGTATGACCATTTAGACTAGCTAACATTAGGGCAGTCAATCCATTGTCATTCTGAATATTAACATCTGCATTCTCTTTTAGTAGTAGTTCAACAACTTGGGTATGACCATTTTGACTAGCTATCATTAGGGCAGTACATCCATCTTCACCCTGAATATTAACATCTGCATTCTCTTTAAGTAGTAGTTCAACAACTTGGGTATGACCATTTTGACTAGCTACCATTAGAGCAGTTACTCCTTCTTTGCTCTGAATTTTAACATCTGCATTCTCTTTTAGTAGTAGTTCGACAACTTGGGTATGACCATTTTGACTAGCTAACATTAGGGCAGTTACTCCATCTTTGCTCTGAATATTAACATCTGCATTCTCTTTAATTAGTAGTTCAACAACTTGGGTATGACCATTTTGACTAGCTAAAATTAGGGCAGTCCATCCATCTTCCTTCTGAATATTAACATCTGCATTCTCTTTAAGTAGTAGTTCCACAACTTGGGTATGACCATTTTGACTAGCTAACATTAGGGCAGTCCATCCATTTTTATTCTGAATATTAACATCTGCATTCTTTTTAATTAGTAGTTCGATAACTTGGGTATGACCATTTACACTAGCACTCATTAGGGCAGTCACTCCATCTTCCTTCTGAATATTAATATCTGCATTTTCTTCAAGTAGTAGTTCAACAACTTGGGTATGACCATTTAGACTAGCTATCATTAGGGTAGTCCATCCATTTTCATTCTTAATATTAACATCTGTATTCTCTTTAAGTAGTAGTTCAACAACCTCAGTATTGCCTATTTTTGCAGCTTCAATAATTGAGATGGTCAATTCACTAAAGTATTGTAACTGTTGTTCCTCCTCCTTTTCTATTTGTGTTGTATTTAAAACATTAAACTGTTCTAACAATTTACAGATATCTTCTCTTCCTTCTTCTCTTACTTTGTCAGCAATACTCTGTCTATTAATAAAGACATTAGGTTGAGCACCAGCTTTAAGTAGTAGTTCTATAACTTGAAGTGACTTGTGTCCTGTTATAGCATATACTAATGGACTGTACCCATCAATATCTGTATTGTTGACATTAGTTCCACCTTGTAAGAGGACCTCTACTGTCTCTGTATGTCCACAAGATGAGGCTATCATAAGAGGAGTTATATCATTGACTAGTGTACAATTGACATCAACAGTAGAGTCAAAAATATGACTTGTTGTAGAGATGTGATCTCCTTCAGCACTTAATACAAAAAGTTGGAATTCACCTTCTGTAAAATAGTCTAGTGAGTGCATTAATAAACTAATAATAAGTTGAGAGTGTCCATATCGACATGCTGTAGTAAGAGCTGTTACTACTAAACTTGCTTTCTGGCTCTCTGGCTGTTTATCAAGTAACATTTCCACTATCTCAATGGAGTTTATATGTACAGATACAGTGAGAGCTGTGTCATCATTTCTTGTAATAATAAGTGGATCAGCATTAAATTGAAGTAACAACTTCACAATATCTGAGTGATTATTTCGACATGCTATTATGATAGCTGTATCTCCATTGTCTCTTTGTATATCAGGATTAGCCCCGGACCAGAGTAGGTAATTGACTATAGTGTAGGAGTTTGTATTACATGCCAACATCAATGCAGTGTAACCATTGTTATCTTGAATGTTAGGATTAGCACCAGCTGATACTAGTGTTTGTACAATTTGTTTATGTCCATATATACTAGCTAACATAAGTGCTGTTCTACCTTTGTTGTTACAATGGTTTACATCTTTTATAAATTTGAGGAGGAACTGCACAGCTTCATCGTGACCAGCTTCTGCTGCTTCTAGAAGAGCTGACTCAAAAGTGAAGTTCATATTCTCATCATCATTGAGGATGAGTTGACCATTAATAGTTAGACCAAAGATACCAATGAGACGCATAAACTGTAACTTGCCTTGAGCATGAGCTATGAGACAATCAGCTTTTGATTCATGAACAATGTATTTGATGATAACTGAGCCTGTATCAATCTCTATATACTTAAGGATTGATTGCTTTGATTTGTGAGGTAGTAGATGTCCTATTAGTAGATAAAGTCCTCCAATAGTAGCTTCATTCCATGGATTTAGCAACATGATTTGAATTGTAGGCATATTAGATAAATTTACTAGTTGTGGAGAATATATTTGTCTTAGTTTAGTTTTAAGTTCTTTTACTGTAGACGAGCAACGAAGGGTCTCAGCTTTGAGCATATGTTCCTTAAGTTCACTAACAAGGTTTTTATTATCTTTTCCAAAGCATTCATCATTGAGAAACTGTTCACTCATATCCACAATTAATTCACAGTCTATGAAGTCAAAATATGGATGTAGTTTCTTGAAAACCTCATCTAAATCAACAATGTCTTTTAATTGCCCAACCCATTTCATTCGATGTTCAATCCATCTAATAAAGTCCACTAGTACTAGTTGTTGATGTTGTAGTTTATGATCAAGAGATGATCGAATGGCAACCATTAATACACTAAATGTTTTGTCTAGATTTTTTAAAGTAGTATTAATTTGTTTTTCTTCCTCTTCACTTTGTAATGTTAGTACTTTTACAAGTTTTTGAGAACCTACATGAAATGATAAATCATTAAGCATTGTGTTGCTAAACAATTATAGGATAATTTTTTCAATTATAATTTTGTTTTTAATTGTTCTACTTGTGTGTTTCTTGGTATAATTATGACTCCTTGTAATTACATACCAACACCTACAATATTTAATATATTAATTGACTGATTCATAGTCTCTAGGTTTCATTTATGTTTACAATGAAAAGTATTTACAACATATATTGTTTTGATTGCTAATTACTATGGAATTGCACAGTTTATATAGTTCAACAATGTGATCTAGTGACACAGCTGGCCATGTATGTATAGTATGAATTCCATAGTAACGTCACTGACCCGGCAGCTTATTTAACCAAACTTGTCATAGTTCTAACAAACAGCTACATGAACAGTCAATTACATAGTACATTTATTACATATTATGTTCTATTTTTCTTTTTATTACAATTGACATACCATATACCATATGATAGTTCTAATAATTAGTTTCAATTCCATCATATATTAGTAATCAAACTATATGATAATACTAATGAATTTAGCTAGTGTGGATCAACTTCAACCATTATTCTGGACCATGTGGACTTTATTAAATAATCAATTAATTATAATATACTCATGAATAAATAATATCATGAGCTTGTTCAGATAATCTGAGTTTGGATTAAAGTGGTTTACATATGTGAGGATCCATTGTAGCACATCTAACACAATTTTAAATGATCATATAAAATTTACTATTACTGTACAAAAAGAGAAGAGCACACATTTAGTGCTTAATTTAAAAATGTCTAATCATTTTATAATACTGACCTTGTTGTTTTATATCCTGTTGTATAAGATCATCACATGTAAGATCTAGTGAGATATTACATTGCTTTTTGACTTCATCAATCCAGTCTTGACATAACTTTTGAGCAGTTAATTTAGTAGGACCACCTTCACTGGAGAGACATTGTAAGAAAAGTTGACAATGTTCTTGTAACTTTGAAATATTGTTTGCTAATCTTATTCCACTTTTAAAGTCATCGATTACATTGTAAACAGTTGGAGAATCTCTGACTGATTCACTTATCAGTCTTTTAGAATACATTGCTGCAGAAACTCGTGGTAAACATCTACTTAACTGGTTACTTAAGTCAGCAAAATGACTTGTCAGTACACTCTTTAAAACTTTGCAAACTTCATTTTTTTCTGTAGCATTGGTACTTGCTGTATTACTAGAAAGATCTACAGAGTTACCACAAGAAAGCCCTCTAGCTTGGTCACTTATTTCTTCTGTCTGTCTTGCTGTTTGTCCTTGGTAAAGAAAGAAAAGGAATTAACTGTCAAGCCATTTCCACTTTCTGAGAGTAAAGCTTCACTACTATACTTATACTTTTATACTTTACTAATATATTATACTACATTGATAATTATTATAATGAACTATTAATAGTAGATACCTTCATCTTTAATATCTAGCTGTCTTCTCAGTGTAGTAGCTACATCAACATCACCACAACTTTCAACAGCTGAGATAAGTTCTTCCCAAGAGGGTGCAGTACCATTTGTAATCCACCATTGTAAACCTTCCTCTAAAGCAAAGAGATAGTCTTGATCATTGTTGGCCATTGTCTTGAGTCTTCTCCTCTCCTCCAGTGATACACCAAGAAGACTATTGAGTTCAGTCCATTTATCTTTAACAACAAAACCACTCTTAACAAGAAGTCGTAGAGCATTACTTGATGTTAACTCTATTGAAATAAATGATACATCAGTTATGTGTGTTAGTGTTTACTGACCTGTTTGAGGTCCAGGGTTAAGTTCAACATCTCCTGATAAAATGAGGAGAAGTAAGAGAAACAAAACTAGAGAGAATGTCAGGTTCCCACCACCCTCATCTGATGTCAATAGTGACTTCATCCATCCAGGGATATCAGTGGTAGAAGGACTCTTTTTAGTGGTACATGGTATATGATGACAATACCATAACCCAATGCTAGCTCTCCATTGATTAATGTCAATCATAATGATCTGTAAACTATTCCTAGCAAATGAGCACTTAGTTTGTCTCTGTAGTCTTATGTTCTATTTCCTGTAGAGTAATTTTCTGCATATTTAGACCGTGTGGTGGGTGGTTTTGCTTTTAATAACTAGCACTGTGAATATTGTTATTAATTATCATGTGATGTGTGTCATGTGAATGAAGAAATGTTATAATTTTGATCAAATACAGTGTATGTACAAAAATGACTCAACTGTTGTGCCATGTATAATTATGATAGATCTATTAGTGTCTATATGTTAAGACTATAAATTGATCTTGTCCCTAGACATCTTTTTGTACTGTTAAATAATATAATCATAACCATCTACTGTCAATGTACATAGTATTGACAGTAGCCACATTGTAGAACAATTAGTTTTAAACAACAACAAACATGAAAATCAGATTCTGTTGTTTATATGGTTACTATGTAAGGATTATTGTATTCCATCAGCTTTATCATAAAATTGTTCATTTTAGACCAGTAAGACTACAGTACGTGTGAGAGAGAAGGTGATTGAAGATCAAACTTCAACTATCAAACAATTAAAAGAGGTGGGTACTTTCTATATCATTATTAAACTAATTTAACCAATTAATTAATTAACTACTTTATATTCTATATAATAACTATATAGTTCTTATAACAGTTACTATAAGGGAAATTATGATAAGTAACTAAATAAAGCTATAACAGGTGTGTACTCCCTCACAGACACATATGTATGATATATGCCTGAATTAAACATAGATCATATTTTATTATATTGTGTGTATTAAAATATATACCACTTTATTAGATGTAAACATCATATACTGTTATCATTGAGGGAGCGTATACTTACTGTAGTGTTCAGAGTGTTGGTTTGTTTCTTGTCATAACTTCACTCTATGACAGTAATATATATATATATATTGTTATTATATCCATTATTGTATTGTGTTGATAGGAAATATCAGCATTAAAAGCTGAGCTCTCATCAAACCAGTCTGACTGGTTAAGCAAACTTGATGTACTACATAATGATTTAGAGCAGGAACAATCATGTAGACAAGATCTTAATGAACAACTTGATATTATTACTGAACAAAAAATGATATGTGAACAACAAATATATGAGAGTAAAGAAAATGAAAAGAAATGGAAAGAAAAATATAGGTATCACCTGTCTGTCTGTCTGTCTCTCTATCTGTCTCTATGCCTGTCTGTCTCTATGTCTGTATGTATGTATGTCTGTCTCTATGTCTGTCTGTCTCTCTGTCTGTCTGTCTGTAAGTATGTATGTATCTTCATCTTTCCCTCTCTGTCTAGTAAATTAAAGGGACAATGGGAGGAGAGAGTGGGATTAATAGCTAGTCTAGAGAACAGTGTACAACAATTACAAGAGAAAGCTAAACAACGTGAACAAGATTTGCTAAAAGAGAGAGATCAAGCTGTTTTAGAATCCAAGTATGTGAACTGTATTGATCATTTTAATCCACCATCCATTCATCCATCCATCCATCCATCCATCCATTATGTATTCATTCATCTGTCCATTTATCCATCCACTAGACAATCTCTTGAGCAGTTACAACAAGTCAAGATATCTTTAAGTAATCATTTAACAAACCAACAAAAGTTGATTGAAGAGAGAGTTAGACAGTCACTAAGAGATAAAGACATTGAGATATTAGAAGCTCATAGAAAAGTGGCAACAGTTGAAGAAGAAATGAGACAAGTATTAACAGAGACAGCTAAAGAAAGGAAAGCTATGGAGGCCAAGTTTCAACGACTATCAAAAACATTTCATGACTTGCAGAAAGAATTGACCTAAAATATTGTACCATAATTATCTAATTATACGAAAAGTAATTAATATTGAAATTAAAAGTTAATTTTTAGTTCTTGCCCTACACCGATGCTCCCATAGGAGATAGTAGGTTAGTTATTATTTTATTTACAGTTCAATCACTCTTCTTTAGTTATAATGGATCGTGTGTTAATGTTTACTGACCTGTTTGAGGTCCAGGGTTAAGTTCAATACCTCCTTATAAAATGAGAAGTAAGAGAAACGAGACTAGAGAGAAGGTCAAGTTAACATCACCTTCATCTCCTGATGTCACTAGTGACTTCATCCATCCAGGGCTATCAGTGGTAGAGGGAGTCGTTTTAGTAATATATGGTATCTGATGACAATACCATAACCCAATACTAGCTCTCCATAGTACTTTATCTTTCACTGTCAAACTAAATCTACAGTTTGCTACAAGTTCTAAAGTCCTGAAAGTATAAGTACTTCAGCAAAAAGTCTCCACTGAATTTACAATAATTTTATAATGTATTAATATAAACAAAACATATATAAATATAACATGATAGTCAATAGAAATGAACTTGATTCTTTAAGTACTGCATGAAAATCTGCTTCAAATATGCTTACTTCACACTTCAAGGTAATAAAACTTGTTGAAGCATTTTTGAGTAGATTATTTGAAATTAAAATATACACACGAGGACAATTATGAGGACTGAATGTTTTCTCCTATGTATTTATATTAGTTTGATCGCTATCTACCTGTCCACTTATTGTGATCTAAATGATTTAGGACATAGAATGTATGGACAAGAGATTTAACTAACATAAATATTCCAGATATAAGTTGTCTAGTTCATAGTCTCATAATGAAGTATTTAACAAAGGTCAATAATACCAAGATATAAGGCTATCAAGTTCAAAGAAGCCATCTATTATAATATTAATAATATGATATAAAATGTAAGGAGAGGGTTAAAATTGATATCACCAGCTGGCAACTGACCCTTTCTTTGTTGTTATATTAAAAATACATGAAATTCTTGTCAATTAACTAATATGAATCTATTATGATTTTTTATTATAATAACTGTAATAACATTGATGTCATTATGATGTCATGATCTATATTGTAAGTATTATAACTCAATTACTGGATCTAAGTAGGTTGTCCAAATATGTACAAAATGTCTTGAACCACAAACACAATATACCAGTCTTAAAATTATACATTTATAATATAACAAGTAATTAAAATTTATAATAAAGTTAATGGAATACCAAAATATTATACTAATTATCAAACACACTGTAGCACTACATATCAAAATGTATTACTAAATACTTTGTCCAAAAGTGATCATAATCTCTTATAGCATCTTTCTATGAAAATAACCAACTAATAACTGACACTATTGTTACTGTCTCTTATCACAAGTCAGTCATAACACACCTCCTTTCCCTATTTAAAAAAGACTGCAAACAAGTAAAAAATATATTTAGATGTAATATTTAGATACCTTTATAGAAAAAACAATGAAAATATGACAATAATAATAACATTATCTCTACATAACAATACAAACACTACTCAAAAGGGACTAAAAACAAATACATAAAAAACATCAACAAAAAAGATACACAACATAATAAGATATAATAGGAACAAGATAGTCTTCTTGACCTTCTTCCTTGTTGTCTTGTTTTACACTGATATGTTTAAATGTATGAGTAGGATTTGAAATGTGGGAAGAATAAATTAAATATGGACTTGAAGTTTGGCGATCTTTTTCTCTTTGTCTGTTTCTTGTTAGCTTCATTTGTCAATTCAAGTGAAGATGTATCTACAACTATTATTTCACTAGATGTTTGTGATGGTGACTTTATAATCTCTTCTGAAGATTGCTTTGTGTCCTGTAAGTGTGATGCTGTTTGACCTCCATATTCAATTAATAGATCAATAATGGCTTCATCTTCATTCTCATTAGCTACATCAAATGGAGCTTCATTCATAAAAATAACATTAGGATTAGCACCATTTTTTAAGAGCATCTCTACTATTGAAGTGAATTCTTCACCAATTACTGCAAAGAACAAAGGAGTCAACCCACAATAACTTTCTTGTTTATTGACATCAGCTCCACGTGTTATGAGAGCATCCACTATATCAACATGTCCACATGATGAAGCTACCATGAGTGGAGTAAGACCAAGTACCAGTGGAATATCTGGACTATCTAATGTCTTCATTATAACTGTACCTAAATCTCCTTTAACACATGAGTCTAGTAGTTCTCTCTGGTCATTAGTGAGGTATGGAAGTTTGTTTGAGAGGAAGGTAATGAGAGTAGAGTGACCATGACAACAAGATAGTACAACTGCTTTTTCAATCTCATCAGCAGTGGGTTCCATTTTGTCTATGAGCACTTTAATAATGTCTCTGTTACCCCTAAGAACTGCTAAAAGAAGTACTGTTATTTCAATCTTTCCCCAATCAAGTACTACATAAGGATCTGCTTTTGATTGTAGTAAGCATTCAACTACTTCAAGATGTTCATTCACAATCGCTACCATTAGAGCAGTCCATCCATCTTCCTTCTGAATATTAACATCTGCATTCTCTTTAAGTAGTAGTTCGACAACTTGGGAATGACCATTTTGACAAGCTATCATTAGGGCAGTCCATCCATCTTCCGTCTGAATATTAACATCTGCATTCTCTTTAAGTAGTAGTTCAACAACTTGTGAATGACCATTTTGACAAGCTATCATTAGGGCAGTCCATCCATCTTCCGTCTGAATATTAACATCTGCATTCTCTTTAAGTAGTAGTTCAACAACTTGTGAATGACCATTTTGACAAGCTAACATTAGGGCAGTCACTCCTTCTTCATCCTGAAAATTAACATCTGCATTCTCTTTAAGTAGTAGTTCAACAACTTGTGTATAACGATTTTGACAAGCTATCATTAGGGCAGTCCATCCATCCTTCTTCTGAATATTAACATCTGCATTCTCTTTAAGTAGTAGTTTGACAACTTGGGTATGACCTTTTTGACTAGCTAGCATTAGGGCAGTCCATCCATCTTTCTCCTGAATATTAACATCTGCATTCTCTTTAAGTAGTAGTTCAACAACTTGGGTATGACTATTTTGACTAGCTATCATTAGGGCAGTCCATCCATTATTATTCTGAATATTAACATCTGCATTCTCTTTAAGTAGTAGTTTGACAACTTGGGTATGACCTTTTTGACTAGCTAGCATTAGGGCAGTCACTCCATTTTCCTTCTGAATATTTACATCTACATTCTCTTTGAGTAGTAATTTAACAACCTCAGTATTGCCTATTTTTGCAGCTTCAATAATTGGGATGGTCAATTCACTAGAGTGTTGTAACTGTTGCTCCTCCTCCTTTTCTTTTTGTGTTTCAGCTACAGGATAATCTGGGATGACTGTTATTTCTTGATTGATAATCCCTACACAAATGGAAAGCACAAAATGATAAATAGATGCACAAAATGATAAATAGATGCACAAAATGATAAATAGATAAGTTATTATAACTATTATAAATACCATGGGATGTGATTGAATCTATTGATAAAGTTGTGTTAAGATTCTTCTGTACTGTTGAAGCTAGAGTATGTTCTTCTGATGTTTCTAGTGCAAACAATACATCCTGCCATGATGCCTCAGGATGAACTTGAAGCCATTTTGTAAAAAGAGCAGCTTTTTGTTGGTCAATTCTTGTATTTTCGTGTTCAATTACTTGAATATGTTCACTCTTAATTCCAGGTAAGAAAGTGCCAAACTTTTGCCAATTAACTAGAGCATCTAGTAATTCTATTAACTGGTCATACTCTGGTCTAACAGACATAGCAGGATCTACTGACATTATTAACAACTAGTACTTTATAATGTAGACAACTGACAACAACTACTGGTAAAGTGTAGCAACTTGATCTTTTTATATTTTCTTGGTTGCTATGGAATGCAGTGGTTGTCACAACAGCTGAATAACCTTATTTTTCTTTATAAGGTAATAATTATCATGAATATATTTTAGACTGACACTCGTACGGTGTTTTTGGCTAATAACTGTGGGAACATTGAATATTATTAATATATCATGTGAGGTGTGGTCAATATTATTCAGAGCATGACTCAGTTAGTGGATGGAGAAAGATTATAATTTTGACCAAATATGTACAAAAAAGGCTCAAATCATGAATGTTATGTTTTATGAATAATAAGTACATAATGATAGTTAGTGTAGTGATTGGATAGAATTCAGTTGTAAACTATACAATACAATGCTATGGGGCATCCATTTGCTCATATAAAGTACAAGTTCTTGACAAAATGCGGGGATGATGTAAAAATCTTTACATACAAGAATACTAGCTACATTACCTTTACTTATGATGTTATAATAATGATGTTTTATTTAGACCAGTAAAACTACAGTACGTGTGAGAGAGAAAGTGATTGAAGATCAAACCTCAACTATCAAACAATTAAAAGAGGTGGGTACAATTAAACCATCCATTGATACATTAATACATGTGTCCATCCATCTATCCATTAATAAATTTGTCCATCCATTTATTCATTAATAAATTTGTCCAACCATCTATCCATTAATAAATTTGTCCAACCATCTATCCATTGATACATTTGTCCATCCATCCACATTTCCATCCATCCATTCATTCATCTATTGATAGGAAATATCAGCATTAAAAGCTGAGCTCTCATCAAACCAGTCTGACTGGTTAAACAAACTTGATGTACTACATAATGATTTAGAGCAGGAACAATCATGTAGACAAGATCTTAATGAACAACATGATATTATTACTGAACAAAAAATGATATGTGAACAACAAATATATGAGAGTAAAGAAAATGAAAAGAAATGGAAAGAAAAATATTGGTATCACCTGTCTGTCTCTCTGTCTGCATGTCTGTCTGTCTCTCTGTCTGTCTCTCTGTCTGTCTGTCTGTCTGTCTGTATATATGTATGTATCTTCATCTTTCTCTCTCTGTCTAGTAAATTAAAGGGACAATGGGAAGAGAGAGTGGGATTAATAGCTAGTCTAGAGAACAGTGTACACCAGTTACAAGAGAAAGCTAAACAACGCGAACAAGATTTGATAAAAGAGAGAGATCAAGCTGTTTTAGAATCCAAGTATGTGAATTATATTGATCATTTTAATCCACCATCCATTCATCCATCCATCCATCCATCGTGTATTCATTCATCCGTCCATTTATCCATCCACTAGACAATCTCTTGAGCAGTTACAACAAGTCAAGATATCTTTAAGTAATCATTTAACAAACCAACAAAAGTTGATTGAAGAGAGAGTTAGACAGTCACTAAGAGATAAAGACATTGAGATATTAGAAGCTCATAGAAAAGTGGCAACAGTTGAAAAAGAAATGAGACAAGTATTAACAGAGACAGCTAAAGAAAGGAAAGCTATGGAGGCCAAATTTCAACGGCTATCAAAAACATTTCATGACTTGCAGAAAGAATTGACCTAAAATATTGTACCATAATTATCTAATTATACGAAAAGTAATTAATATTGAAATTAAAAGTTAAATTTTAGTTCCTGCCCTAAACTGATGCTATCATAGGAGATAGCTGGTTAGTTACTATTTTATTTATGATTCAATCACTCTCCTTTAGTTATAATGGATCATGTCCGTGAAGTGATTACAGCTGCTGAATCAGGTGACCATGATATGATAAAAATCTACATATCATCGGGACGTATTGATTGCATTGATGAAGAGGGGTCTACTCCTTTGATGTATGCAGCAGCCAATGGACATGAGAAGGTGACACGACTCCTCCTTCAAAATGGTGTCCTAGTCGACCAACCCAATCACTATGGATGGACAGCATTACTACAGGCCTCATGTTATGGACATCACGAAGTAGTCTATACTCTACTACAACATGGCGCTAATATTAACCTTGGTAACAGCTGGGGGACCACACCCCTAGTGGCTGCCTGCCAAGGTGGGTTTATAACCGTTGTTCAAGACTTATTAGATCGTGGTGCTGATGTCAATGTTGAGGACGAGGTCACATCAATAACTCCATTAATGGCAGCTGCTCAGTGTGGTAGTGAGGCTATTGTTGATAAGCTCTTATCACGAGGATCTAATGTTAATAGTCGTCTTATCACAACAGGTTGGACAGCTTTGATGTTAGCAGCACTTAATAACCATGTCTCTGTTGTGAGAATGTTAATAAGTGAAGGAGCTATTAGAGAGATTAGAGATGTTAATAATTTTAGAGCAATTGATCTAGCATCCGGTTTAGGACATACTGACGTAGTGGCTGTTCTCTCGGAAGATAATCTGAGTAAGTTGATGATTATACTACTGGTCTATCTGTCTGTGTGTCTGTCTGTTTATTTTTTTCATTTGTAGGTACCTCATCAACTGATATCGATATATTTGAGGCAATCAAACAAGGTGACTTAGAAACATTTAAAGATGTGTTGAGCAAATATAAAGTGTCTCCGGCTGTTACTGATAAAGATGGGGCCACTCCTTTGATGTGTGCTGCCAGGAAGGGACACCTAGAGGTAAGAGAAAGAATAAAATGTCTACTACTTCTCTCTCTCTCTCTCTCTCTCTCTCTCTCTCTCTCTCTCTCTTCTCTCTCTCTCTCTCTCTCTCTCTCTCTCTCTCTCTCTCTCTCTCTCTCTCTCACATTCTCTAGATATGTCAGTTACTTTTAGATTCTGGTGCTGATATTGATGCTCAAGATTACAGTAATGGATGGACTGCCTTTATGCATGCAGTTCATCATAGACATCATACAGTAGCTCAATTATTAACAGATAACAATGCTAATGTTACATTGAGAGCAAAAAATGGATCTAGTGCTTTTGATATTGCTAATATGATTGGTAATGAATGGATAAATGAATAGACAAATGGATGGATGAATGGATGGATGATTAGATTAACTAATAAATGGATGAATGGATGTTAGGATTGTATACCATATTAGGAGATGCTAATATGATCCAGCTCATAGCTCAAGTCACTATTCAACATTTAACACAGAGAGATGGTTCCTACAAAGAAGTCACAAGTCCATTGACACCAGTCAAGGAAGTAGACGAAACAAAGGTCCTTACTAACATTACATTAAAATTATAGAACATTTTTTTTATTTTTTATAGAACTCACTTTTCAGTCCAACTTCTCCAATACCTGAACTTAAAGTATTGTTACTATTAATGTTTCTATAACTTTGTTATTTTTTTAGAGTCCTGCATTAAGTCCTTCTCCATCTCGTGAGTTACTTACTGTATCTGGTAGTAATGAAGAAGTGTCTGCTGAAATGATATTAAGAAGGTTGTCTAATGCTTACTCCGCCAGTGAAACACCTAGTGTATTGGTCAGTCATTGTCATGTGACTTAATATGCATATCATGTGACTGACACATGATCCAATATATCCATCATATGATTGCTTCATTTTAGGACCAGCAAGAAAATAAGGGATTTTTACGTCCGCGGGGACGCCACGCTTTTCCTCGTAGTCCATCTCCTGATGTACATGACCCTAGTGATGTCATTTTACCAGCTGTCACTAAACCACATTCACTTGCACCATCATTCTCACCTCGTCGCTCAACGTCACCTGATAAAATAACCCCACCCCCTCCCATTATTGTCCCTGAGGTATCTTCCATCAAGCAGTTGAGTAAACCAATAGAGACAATACCTGATAAACCAGTTTCTATTCCAGCAATCAAAGAAACTAAGTTTCCCAAACTTCGTTTTGTTTTACCTCCTACAGAAAATGATAAATCTGTTGGTCAGTTCCTTCCATTAAGTCGGAACTCTCCTATAATCAAATCTCCTCGCTCTTTACCAACTGACCCTTTTAATTTTCTTAAATCTCCACCTTCTATTGAGCCTCGCTCTCTCTCCTCTTTAAAGAAAGATGACTCTTCATTTCTTACAAAGAGTCGCACATCTCCTTTGAAACAAAAACCATTTCCTGGTAGTTCAAAATCATATCCTATTAGTCGCAATAAAAGTGATAAAGTTCCACCTATCTGGTTAAGTACACCAAATAAACCTATTAAAAAGGCTTCACTAGAGAAATTAAAATTTAAACCTGCTATCAGTAAAGGACCAGGTACTATATGTGATGTAACAATTGTACTATGTTATGTAATAGTTCTAGTATGTTGTGTAATAATTGTACTGTTATGTAATAATTGTACAATGATATGTAATAGTTATAATTGATATAGTACATTCCTTTATCTAGATTTAAAGACAGCACTGGAAAATGCATCACTAGGTCACTATTACCACATCTTTAAAGAAGAGGAGGTTTGTTGATAATAATTATGGGGGTGTGGTCATTCTTTATTGTAATCCCTTCATTAGATGGATATTCATTCTTTTCTTACTCTAACGGAACCTGATTTAGTTGAAGTGGGTGTGGCTGATTCTCAAGATCGCAGGCGTCTCTTACAGTTAATTAGTCGTCTACGAGACAACCAATCACCTGTTAGTCCACCTATAATAATTATGATAATGCCCCTAGCTATTATATCTGTAATATTAAAATAATACTTTCCTATATTGTGTCTATAATATTATGACAATATGTCCCTATATTATAGTTGTAACATAGTGACAATATGTCCCTATATTATAGCTGTAACATAGTGACAATATGTCCCTGTATTATAGTTGTAATATTGTAATAATATATCCCTATATTACATCTATTCTTAATGTATCTTACAGAGATCACCAAAGTCACCAGCTCAACTAAGATTAGGTAATGTCTTTAATATAATTCTTAACACTTAATTTTAGAACAATGCTCTCCTTCTTATAACTCATTATGTTCATGACCAAACTCATGTTTTGTATTAGTCTCATTCCCAAACAACCATGTTCAGAATTATAATCTCATTCCAATATTATAACATTAATGTTTACACATAAATCTGTACTTAGTAATACAGTCTCATATCCATACCATCTCATACTTCATGACCTCATACCCAATGTCCATATATGGTATTTTTCCTTTGAAGGTGGTTCCACTTTTCAATACACATTACAATGATCCTCAACTTAGTCCCTTTCAAATCATTCAAATACATGTTTTTTAATGTCTCATTTAACATTATTTTAATTAAATATTTTATTATGTTCTTTCTATTGCGGCCATGCAAATTTTCTAAGTTGTGAATTTACTATATCAGCATCCCATCTGTGTTGTGTCTCTGATGTCTTTTTCTTTGCTGTGCCTTCTTTGACACTCTCACAACATCTGATGAATGCTTGTATCTCTGAGTGACAGTGAGTGTCATCAAAATTATTACTCTTCCAACAACTCATCACATTTGCCATCTCTGATACACATGGTGATCGTTCTGAGGTTTTTGCCGACGCTCTTACACTCGACTTCAATTTCATTGGTCGCATAAGACCGTGAAAACGTCGTTTAGCAAGGATTCGTGTCCCATAAACCATTGTTCCACGTGTGTTGTCTCCTTATTCTAATTTTACTTTAATCATAATAATATATTCGTGTTAATAGAATAAATATGGATTATTCACTGGCAATAATTTTGGTTTTTACAGGCTTCACTCTATTTGCTCTGCTCTTCTTCCTGCAATGGACAGACAATTATTCTAACATTCCTACTTATTATTACATTGACATACCACAAAATAATAAAGATTATAACAGTAATGACCGCAATTATCAACAACAGAGCACCAGCTGATGCTATAATAACACTTTTAACTAGCAGGGACAAACCCTTTCTATTTGTTTCCTCCTCCTCCTCCTCATTTGGCTCTAATACCTCCACAGACAACACACTAAATCCAACAGCTGTCTCAATTTCTCTAATTGAACTGCGTACAGCATTAGCGAGTATATTAGCATTTACTACTGCACCATTTGAATGAACATAAAAAGCAATAGCCAGACCATTCCTCTCAACTCGAGGATAACCGTTTAAAATTACAACATCATCTGCTGTAAGAGATTGACTGCAGGCAATAAAAATGTACTGACTTATATTCTTCACAATTTACCTCAATTGTTTTCTACATGCATTATTGATGCAATGTCTGTTAACAGCAGATGCTATTGCTGTTTTGAAGTTATATTCGACTTGATTCGTCCACTGAAAGTATAAGTATATATTGGTGTGTACTAATGTTATGACTTACATCAGAAAGAGTTGCATCTAATACAACTATCACTGAATTAATCCGTCCATTTATGATTGTAATATCTCTGACTCCAGAACCTGATCCTGAACCAAACCCAGACCCACTAAACTCAACAACTTGATTAAGGATGTTAGGAAAGGAAATAAAACGTTGCCACTTGTTACGTGAAATAAACAGTTATTAGAACTAACCTGATAGAGCACTGTTAACGAGTACGAAAATTGTTGCGAAAATAAGTGTCAATCTCTGAGTCTTCATTGTTGCTATATAGCGTTAGCGTAACATGGCGTTGCTATGTACGATTATTAAAATTAACTTTTTATTTACAAACACAAAATGCGCGAAACAATAATTTAAAATACTTCTAAAATAAAACAAAAAAATGTAATTAATAATGAGTTGTTGTATTCAAAAATGTTTCATTGTTCGATACTTGACTTGCCAAACTGTTAGTAGATGTACTTGCGGTTTTAGTAAGAGGTGCAACTTCAGTAGGTACAACACGACGTTTTTTACTTTTCTTTGCACTAAAAATGGACAATATCATACAAAACTATTATTATAGCACTTACATAATAATAGCCACTATACATATGCACACAATAATCACTGCTACAATCAATGCTAATCCACCAACTACACTGCCAACAATGATGGCAATCAGTCTCCCAGTGTTACTTTCACTAGATGGACTAATTGTAGATATTTGCAAGACCTGTAGACCAGTATTAGCTTCAAATATAGGAGTAGCAGTTCTAGTAATAGTCACTAGAGCTGACAATGGTACCACTGATCCACTACTAGAGGAATTAGCAGGTTGACGAATGTATAATTGAACAGTAAATTCAGGGGCACGTCTGGTAAGAGTACTAGATCTCAAACAGGCTTGGCAATCACTTATCTCATATCTTACAGAACTAAAGAGAGAAATGAACAATTATTTGTTAAATAGAAATTCTTACGAGTCAGATGTTGAGAGACCACATGTTGTTAGGAATTGTGGAAAACAGAACTGGTTTGCTGTAGAAATTATCACTGTGCAAAGTGTCGAGAGGATGGTCTGAGGAAGAGAAGAAATATATTATTCCAGTTGCTGTTTTACTGAAGGCAACTTACATCATTAAATACACCAGCTATTCGTATAATCACTTGTCCAACTGCTCTTGAGCAAGCTGTAATTGAAATATATTATGAAGTTAAAAGAATATAAAACTAAATTCTATACTAGGATCTGGGTCAGTTGGAGTTGCTGTTGGAGTAGATGTTGCAGTTGTTGTTGTTAATGTTGTAGTTGGAGTGACTACATCATTGGTACTTCCTGATCCACTTTCATCTCCAGATCCAGACCCACTCAATACTTGTCCGTTGCAGGATTGAGTGAATATTTGTAGAGAGACCACCACAAGACAAAGTACAATAAAATGTTGTATAGTACTCATTATTGTTTTACCTAATGGAGATAAATAAATAAATTAATAATTAATATTGCAATAATCTTACTAGATAAGGAGCATTGAATGGAGTATCTTTATAAAAAGATCAGTTTATTCTCACCAGTTAGCAAAAAACATCGAAGTGTGAAAGTAAGTTATGTCCGGCTTAAAAATAAGATAAATTAGTAGGTGTGGTCGATTGGTGTTGAGGAACCATGTCCGTCACTACAGCCGTTCACAGTATAGATAAGATGGAATTGTTAACCAGTAAAGATGCAGCTGTAATGGCTAGTCCTGATGTGCTGGCTTACCTTCGTACTGATGGTGAACGTGGTCTTACTGGTGCTGAGGTAGAGAGAAGGCAGAGATTATATGGTTACAATGAAATGACGATACATGAGGAGGAGCCCCTGCTATTAAAATATATTAATCAAGTAGGTAGTTGCTATGAAAATAGTGTTATGAGTTTGTTAATATAATATTGATGTGACGAGTAGTATTGAATTTATAAATATCAAATATAATTGTTATTGTATATTGTTAATAATGTGTGATATGATTTACAATATGGGACCATTTCTGTCAAAACTTTTTAATGACCTGATTTGTGAAAAAGGACCACTGTTAAAACACCTAAAACAGTTTTATATACATACAGTTACCAAGAATAGCTGTGCATATATAGCAACTGTATGGATACGAAAACTGGTTTTTGAGGCTTTTTTAACAGTGTCCCTTTTCACAGATCAGGTCACGAACATTTGACAGATGTGGTCCTTTATTACAAATCATATCAGTTATTGTTATATATCAATTTTATTATTTTATTCTTTAGTTCAAAGATCCACTTATCCTATTATTGTTAGCAT
Source organism: Xestospongia muta (assembly GCA_963693285.1). NCBI lineage: Eukaryota > Metazoa > Porifera > Demospongiae > Haplosclerida > Petrosiidae > Xestospongia > Xestospongia muta. The sequence goes on from OY848930.1 coordinate 5,227,751, forward strand.
CAGCATTTATTAGTTTAATTACAAAGGAGTTTGATGATGCTCTTAGTATTACTGTGGTATGACAATAAATGGACAGATGGATGGAATAGATGGATGGATGGATGGATGGATGGATGGATGGATGGATGGATGGATGATGGATGGATCTTTGTCCACCTGTGATCTTGTTCAAATAGGCTATAATTATAGTGGTCACTGTTGGCTTCATACAAGTAATGTCAGCCACACCTTTTGCAATGACATCATTATTGCATCATAGGAATATAGATCAGAGAAATCACTAGAAGCATTGAATCAATTAATTCCGCCAAAATGTCACTGGTAAGATAGTACATGGGCGGGGTTTACTTTAAATGTTATGATACAGTATACGAGATGGAATTATGCAGGAAATGTTGGCTCGATTCCTTGTGCCTGGTGACATAATTTATATGAGTGTTGGAGATAGGGTCCCTGCCGACATTAGATTAATTGAAGTGGGTGGAGCTTATTGATATAATGATATCATTGATTCTTTAGACTGTGGACATGGAAATTGATGAGTCCAGTTTTACTGGTGAACCATTACATTCTCGTAAACATAGTCATCCTGAAGTTGTTGTGGGAACTGTCTCGTTTAATTTATTAAAGAATATGGCATTTATGGGATCTTTTGTATGTTCCGGAAATGGAAAGGTTTCTTATATTTAATGACTTTTGCTAAATGACATCTGTTAATTGTTAGGGTGTGGTCACAAGTGTTGGAGAAAGTTCAGAATTTGGTCAGGTATTTAAAATGATGCGATCAGAGGAGGTATTTGATGTCATATGATGTCATAGTGATGTCATAATATTGTTATGTAGGCACCAAAGACTCCTTTACAAAAAAGTATGGATGCACTCGGAAAACAACTCTCTTTTTATTCACTATGTATTATAGGTGAGGTCTCTGACTCCTTATAAATTCCATCTCTCTCTCTCTCTCTCTCTCTCTCTCTCTCTCTCCTAGGAGGTATTTTACTATTGGGTTGGATACAAGGCAGAAATATCTTAAATATGTTTACTATTGGAGTAAGGTATTATGTTTTGTTTATATAATATACATTTTTGTATTAAATAACTTAGTTGACAAGTTCAATAAACATCTTATAAATACATTATCTAGTTTAGCAGTTGCTGCTATTCCTGAGGGTCTACCCATTGTTGTCACGGTAACGCTAGCATTAGGAGTTATTCGGATGGCGCGTAAACATGCTATTGTTAAAAAATTGCCAGCTGTGGAAACATTAGGTGAGTGAATGGAGTAGCTACATTTGACCACACCCACTATTATTGTGTAGGATGCGTCAATGTAGTGTGTTCTGATAAGACAGGTACTTTAACTCAAAATTCAATGGAAGTTACTCGTATATACACAGGTAATGTAATGGATATATAGGATGGTACAATGGATACATAGAATGGTACAATGGATATATAGGATGGTACAATGGATATCTAGGATAGTACAATGGATATATAGGATGGTACAATGGATATATAGGATGGTACAATGGATACATAGAATGGTACAATGGATATATAGGATATTACAATGGATATATATGTATATTTCATAAATAGGTTCTCGTCAATCGGCTCATGTGATTGATATGGATGTATTATGTGATGGAGAGAGAGTATCATGTGACTCCCATCCTGACATTATCAAAACTGTTGAAGTAAAAAACCTATATGATTATGACATCATTATGACATCATTATGACATCATTATAGATAGGGTGTGTCTGCAATAATGCTCAAGTGAGGGATGGTAAGGTCTTGGGTCAACCGACTGAAGGAGCTCTACTCTCTCTTAGCCACAAGGTAAGACAATATTATGTTATAAGTTGTTTAACTTGAATTCTATACTAGTTAAACCTGTTTGATTTGCGTGATCAGTTTTTACGCTCAGATGAACGGTCCTTTAGTTCTGAGCATAAATGGATGGCAGTTTTTGTGCAGAGAAAAGTTGATTATTGTAGTGATCGAGTTAGTTCAATATTTCATTGTCTGTCTTTATAATTAGAATAGAAAGAAGATGGGATATGGTTTATGAAAGGGGCTATGGAAGTGGTCAGTCGCCATTGTTCTACATTACATCATAACCACACACCCTTTTCTGTGAAAGAACGAGCTCATTTTGAGGGTGTGGCTTCTGAGATGGGTCATCAAGGGCTACGAGGTACATATCTCCATTTTACATTTTATTTATGTGTCCATTTTTAGTGGTAGCATTAGCCGAGGGTAAAGACCTCAATGATATGAGTTTTGTAGGAATTATAGGCTTATGTGATCCTCCTAGAGTGGGTGTGGTTTCATCAATAACTGCATTGCACGAAGGGGGTGTGGAGGTTAAAATGGTAACAGGAGATGCTCGTGAAACAGCAGAAGCTATTGGTACATTAACCAAATATAGCGTATTGTTCATATCTTGTTCCTGTAGCTGATACATTAGGGATCTTAAGACCAGGATCATTGTCTCTCTCAGGGGAGGAGTTAGAACAGCTAGACCTTACCCCTAAAAATTTAGCTCAATCTGTTGATCGTGCTAATGTATTTTATCGAGTCACTCCTAAACACAAAATTATCATTGTTAGAGTACGTGTACTTTAACCTTTAACCTTTCTGTCTTGTCATGTGATTATCATGTGATGTAGGCTTTACAATTGAACAATAAGGTTGTTGCCATGACAGGAGATGGTACTAATGATGCTGTAGCTGTTAAAGGAGCAGAGATCGGTATAGCAATGGGCAAAGGAGGAACTGATGTCTGTAGAGAAGCTGCTGATATGATCCTTACTGATGATAATTTCTCAACTATTTTGTCAGTTAATTTTTAATACTTTGATTTTATTATTGTATTTTTCTTACAGATCAGCAGTAGAAGAAGGAAAAGGCATTTATTATAATATCAGAAATTTTGTTCGATTTCAACTGAGCACGTACATAATATACATTACATTATATCATATATATATTTTTTTTCTCTGTTATTTAGAAGTGTAGCTGCTCTCTCTCTCATTACTTTATCTGTGATATTTGGATTACCTAATCCACTCAATGCAATGCAAATTTTATGGATCAATATTATTATGGATGGACCTCCTGCACAAAGGTAATTTGTGCATCTATTTATCTATCCATCTATCCATTTATTTAGCCATCTTTCTTCTTCAGTTTAGGGGTGGAGCCTGTTGATCCAGACGTCATGAAACAACCTCCTCGTAAAGCAACAGATCGAATGATTAATCTTAATTTATTAATACGTATTTTATCTTCAGCTTTTATTATAGTTACTGGAACATTTTGGATATTTTGGAAAGAGGTACGTTGTTAGAAATAGTAACTAAACCTTTGATATTGTTGTAAGATGCAAGATGGAACAGTAACTCCACGAGATACAACTATGACTTTTACTTGTTTTGTTCTTTTTGATATGTTCAATGCTCTCAGTTGTAGATCTCTGGTAAGTACAAAAACTTAGGAATTTAAAACATTTTGGTATGAGTGACTGGGAATCAGACTATTGGTATGAAACTGAGACTATATATATTTGTCTATTACAGAACAAATCTGTTTTGTCTCTGGGTTTCTTCTCTAACAAAATGTTTATCTATGCTGTGGGAGGTTCCTTATTGTGTCAGTTACTGGTAGTTTATTGTACTCCATTACAAGCTATATTTCAAACTGAACCCCTCACATTAACCGATTTAATTACATTGACGCTACTCTGTTCATCAGTTTTAATTATTGATGAGATTTGGAAATGTATCATTAGATGTCAGTATGGACCATCACTGAGAACCTGGAGACGAACACTGCCACGACCTCATTCCAAAGAATTAAATGTGTAGGCACTTTAAGAAACAATCATTCCATTTATAATACCGTTAATATTTCATTTACTATTATTGTATTTGATACAAGTTGCAGACAAGTTTTGTGGTAATTTAATTACATATTTTCAACACATTGTTAATGGAGTGTGACAATTGAAATGATGTCATTATTAGTGTGTCCACAAGATATCGATGAGTAAACAAAAATGTAACTATTTTGTTATTTACAGGTGATTAAAAGTATGTAAAAAAGGAATATTATTGATATATTCATCATAGCCAGGTAATTATAGGGGTTAACTCCGTGTTACTAAAGTTAGGTAATTATAGGGGTCAACCCTATGTTATTAAAGCTAGGTAATAGGGTCAATCCTGTTATTAAAACTAGGTAATTATAGGGGGTCAATCCTGTTATTAAAACTAGGTAATTATAGGGGTCAACCCCATGTTGTTAAAGCTAGGTAATTATAGGGGTCAACCCTATGTTATTAAAGCTAGGTAATTATAGGGGTCAACCCTATGTTATTAAAGCTAGGTAATAGGGTCAATCCTGTTATTAAAACTAGGTAATTATAGGGGGTCAATCCTGTTATTAAAGCTAGGTAATTATAGGGGTCAACCCCATGTTATTAAAGCTAGGTAATTATAGGGGTCAACCCTATGTCTGGTTGTAGATAGCATTGATGCTCTTCACTGCAATTTCCCGTTAATTCATAACTAATTAACAAGTAGTTATGAATTAATTAGTTTTAATGATAATATTTATTATATTTATTTGTAAATATAACAGTATTTATTATAATAACAAATAATAAAGCAACACACCACATAGTACTGATGTAACAAACAAACAAACAAACAATAACAATAATAATAATAGTAATAATAATAATAATAATAATAATAATATTGTTTTAAAAACAACTGATGGACAATACATTTCATAACAATATTGGACAATCAATTAGTTAATTAATGATGGGGACGTCCACCTACTTTGTGTTTAAAAATAAGACAATCTGATTTACTAAAGTAAGAGAGAGAAGACTGGAGAGCAGAGAGAGATCAGAACACTCACTATAAACTAATGATCATAGTTCGGTTCATAATATTCAGAAACAATTGAACTAGAAAATATATAATAAATGTCATATTTTTAATGTAAGAATGAATGATGGAAAGATGGATAGATAGACAAATGGATGGATAGAGAGATAGACAAATAGATAGATAGAGAGATAGATAATGTGAACTTACTCTCTCTTGTCTCTATTAATATTGTACTTCTTTCGACGAAAACTGAATCCTTTTCTGATACCTCGAGGTGAAGTGAGGTGATGTTGTTTACTCTTTCTCTATAATTAAAATTAATTTACTAACAAACATTATTAACCACACCTTCTCTGTCACTTCTCTATCCGATAAATGACCCACTGATCCCCAGGTTTTTTTGAGGGTAGGTGCTGCAGGGACATTGCGTGGAATATTGAAAGAGTTTAATGGAGCCACACCCATTGCTATTGTTAATGATGCTAAAAGAAAACACATTGATAGTCATCAATATGGGTGTGGTCAAACTAACTATTCTTGGGAAAACCATGATATATTAGACCTTTTCTAAGCAAACCTATTAATATTAATAAATAATTAATTAATATTAATTAATTAATTAGTTTACTTCTCAGTGATTCAGATGCCAAAGGCTGCAACATATCTAGTGGTTTACGTCCACTATGATCTCTTACATTCACTGAAGCATCTATGGAATGTATTATATAATTGATAGAACAATGGATGGAATGTATTGTTATATAACAATGTCTGTTGATAAAAACTTACGATAATCATTTATTAATAAACGAACAACATTTTCATGTCCTGATTCAGCTGCTAAATGGAGTGGAGTTAGCCCCTGAAATAAAAGGAGAAGATTTGAATAAATATAGATGGATGAATGATTAAATATGGACGGATGGATAGATTGCTCACCCCCTAGTTATGTGAGAGGATGTCATTGATATGATATATAAAGAGCCACAGAATTTGTGTTTATACAAAGAAAAATAATAACATAATTCGTGATTAAGTCAACAAACAAAAAATATATATATATATAATACATATATTATTGTACTTACGTTCTAAAGAGCAAAATATAGTGAGAGAGAGAGCAAAACAGAGAGAGAGAGAGAGAGAGAGAGAGAGAGAGAGTGTATAAACAAACCATCAAAACACTTCATATAACAACTAACCGATTTAATATCTACTCTTCCTCCACTGACTGCTAAAGCCATAACCATATCTTCACGACCAATTTTAGCTGCCCAGTGCATAGCAGTCTAAAAGATATGAAAGCAGTTATCAAAGGGTTAAACACAGTCATATCATGTGATCTTACCCATCCGTTAATAAAGCCCTTTCTATTAATGTAAGCACTATCGGCCATTGTCATTTGATAGATACTATCTAAATTGCCATCAATAAGAGCAGCCATCCATTCTTTCTCAATTGGATCAATGTCAATGATATATTCATCTTGTGGAGCTAAATGGAAGAGGAAAGGGGATGCTCCTTTAATTTATGTGTAATAATTACTATTAATAACTTACAATCTCGGTCTGGATCTTCAGATAAGAGCTAATGAATTAATAATAAATTTATTAAGATGGTAAAATAAATAATTACCTCTTCTTTAGAATTTGAAGATACAAGTTCATCAGAATTTTTAGAAAGACGATGTATCTATAAAGAGAGAAAGAGGAGAGGAGAGAGAGAGAATATCAAATAAAGCTTTTTTTTCAATTACCTTTGCATATCCTTTGATAGATTGTCTTGTAAGTGTATCAAGATTAGCTAAGATTGAGAAACAACATCATATGACTCTGTTGCCATGGTTACTCACTGTTTCTAGTATCAAGATGACGTGAGCGACGTATCAGAGTCCCAACATTAGACTGAGAACGATTAACACGACTTTCCGGAGGAGTAGGTTCTCTTTTTAGTTGTAAATTAGCATTAGTACCTAAAAAGGTTATAATCAATTCCTAAATCATCTGTCCATTTCACTTATCCATACATCCATTTTACTTATCCATACATCCATTTTACTTATCCATGCATCCATTCTTACTTCATTTGTCCATTTCACTTACTGTGATTGCTGGCAGAGCTAACTGATCGTCTAACTTTCTGAGGGCTATTAAGATTGTTAGGATCACTGGTATCACTTGATACTGATTCTCGTGCTGGTACTGTTCCAGGAGGTACTGTGTACTGTTGTATTAATGCCTGAACACCAACTTGAGACACAGTAGCTAATGAAAACAATAAATTAATTAATGATTTATTATTTTATCTATGTATCCATTCGTGTATGTTGTGTATCCATTGTTCATCTATTGTACTCACGTTGTGATCCTCTACTAGTAGAAGGTGTACGTGTCACAGTAACAATGGGAGGAGATGTTATAGTTTGTTCACTACTACTGGGAGGAGATGAATGGATACTATTACTTGAGAATGAACCTATGAGAGAGAGAGAGAGAGAGAGAGAGAGAGAGAGAGAGAGAGAGAGAGAGAGAGAGAGAGCTGAAACAGCTACATTCTAGAATGACTTAAAATAACAGTCTTGTTTCAAAAATATCATTAGACAATAGCATATGTACTCATAACACCATAAAACAAACAGCAGCTATGTATGAGTGATACAATAGTCAAATAATGATATTAGGGACAATAGACTATGTTTCCCAAACTACTCACAATACAATAATGACACATCAGTGATGATAATAGGGACTACTACCGATACTACAGATACTACCCTACTACTATATCAAGTGATCATTATTTAGAAACACAATATATCATTACAATGATAAGAGATGACTCAATTGTTAATGGATATTTTCAATTTCCTCCATCCATTCATTAGTTCCACGGAATATATGTATTCCTATAATGTGTCATGTTGTACTTCACTACCTTTTTTGTTACAAGAAGACAAGTAATTAAATATAATTAAAGTTTATAATAACATTAAACTCAATATAGTACATTATACTACACACATCATATATGGCAATAGTTTGAAGTCATATTAACAAAGAAATGCTGTAATTATATTTGCTCTAGAGAAGCTGTACAAAGAAAATTAATAATAAACATCCTTTTACAATGTACACATATTTCACGTGTACATATGCAGTATAAATATATCTAGGAACAGTTGTTATGTTGGCTGTAGTCTAAATTTGATTATAGTAGTCGTAGACCCTTGAGAATTTATGACCTCAGTGACCACACCCACTCATTAATTACAATAATTATTGACATACATTAATGGATTAGTAATACTGACAATTACATTATCAAAAAGTCTAGCCAAGTCATAATGACTTGATTATAAACACACTAGTTTAGTCCAAAATATAATTGAATACACACTTATATCAGTAAAGACAGACTGTTGTAGTTAAAGAATATAAACACACTTAGTGCCAACCAAAATAATACACAGAATACCTTAACATTAACGGTTATTTTCACATTGTCACATTGTTTACAAAGAGCATCGAAAAATACTGATAATTCTCTCACAAAGAGATGTAAATAATACACTAAACTTACACTCCTTTCATGTATCATATTATTACACCATATCTTATAACAATAGATTCTGTTTGATTGCATTGTCTTCTCAATTAATTAATTAATTCCTTATAAAGGTGGGTGTGGTTACATGTTTGTCAACAACATACATACACACATGAGAGTTACATGTATACACTAAATATAACGGCTTTGTTTACAATATGTACTTGGTCTTGTTTATTGTTTGTTTAAATACATGACTGTGTTTTCAGTATACAGTAATAATATATGTACATGTATTAAGTCGATATATGTTGATAGAGATGACTATCAAAGTCCAGTAATACAAGTTAATTTAGAAGCAAGACAAAAGGAATAGAGGCTAATATATAATCTATGAAATCTGAGTATATAGAATTAGTTGAAGTTCATTGGCTTCTAAATCACATAGTTCCTAATAATAAAGGATTCTATATAATAGAATAATATCAATGAGACTCTATCATATCTAAGGATACTATCAGAGACATATGTACTTACAGTTGTCTGAACTAGTATAATGTTTTAATGTATACTCTTCAGTTGCTATATTTACTACTAAAATGTTCTCAAAAATAAACTACCTTGACAACATCCTTCACAAATTATTGTGTCATTTCACAGAGGATAAACCTCAAGTGTAATGAAATAAATATAGAAATTATATTTTTAACAACAACTTACTCTCTGATGGTGTACCATTAGACACTGGATTCAATGTTAAAGGAGAAGGTCTGGATGGAGAGTGATGAGATTTTGAGTAAGGACGACCAGGTACCGATGGAGGATGATTAACCGTAGGAGGAGGATAATTGGCCTCTGAAGGAAAGTGATTGGTCATTAGACTGGACGTACTTGATGGAGGTGTGGTCGAGGGTTGAGAGGCCAATAATGAGGAATCACTAAAAACCCCAGTCTCTCCGAAGTTAGCTAGCTCAGCTGTTATTTGTTGTAGAAAACTTGACTCCGACATTTCTGATATTGCTGAGCCATTGCTAAGAGGTTGGAAATTCAATGGTCCACTGATATCTAGCGATGTCTTTTTATGACCTTTTCCTCCATAGGTGTGTGTTGGAGAGGTGTGGCCTCTTTGATTATCATGACTAGAAAAAAAAGATGATGAAGTGGGGACAGAAGAGGAGAGAAGAGAGGGTGAAGACTGCGGGTAATGATTTGATAAGGAGGTACCAAGAGAAGGAACATGACGAGGTGATAATGGAGAACGATCACCTAATAATCCACTTTGTTTAGAGGGTGAACTCATGATGCCAACATTCCTTTGAGGAGACACTGATTTGTATTCTGGTTTATGAAGATCATATGCATTTGTTTGGCCATTATGTGTGGTTGTATGAGTGTGGTGTGTAGGTGATGTGATTTGTCCATTAGCTAGGGATGACATTTTAGCACGACTCGTAGGTTGGGGTGCTCGTGTGGATGAGGAGATGTGGGAAGGTGAAGTTGAATTAGTACAATATTCGTCTTTTAAATATAGATATTTTTGGCCCTAACAAATGAGAGACTTAGTAAAGAGAATTAGTTGCTATGGTAAGCACTAATATATAGAGGAAGTTGGTTGCTATACTCTAACAGTCAGTAGCGTCATTTATAACACATTTTATGTCAGTTTACAACGTTCACTTACCTCTCCTCCACACATACTACAAGTATTAATAATACTATAGTATATTTAATACTACTAGTAGTTTATTTAATACTACTAGTAGTATTAATACTACTAGTAGTATTAATACTATAGTAGTTTATTTAATACTACTAGTAGTATTAATAGTACTATAGTATATTTAATACTACTAGTAGTATTAATAGTACTATAGTATATTTAATACTACTAGTAGTATTAATAGTACTATAGTACTATTAATACTACTAGTAGTTTATTTAATACTAGTAGTAGTATAAAATATACTATAGTACTATTAATACTACTAGTAGTATTAATAGTACTGTAGTATGTGGTGTAAAACTAACTTTATAAAAAGTACTTGTAACTTAATCTGTTATAATATTATATTTCACATAATGTGTTATACAATATTATAATATGTATTTGTTGATAAGGGGTGTGTCAATATAAAGTATGCATGTGTGTATGTGTGTGTGTGTGTGTGTGTGTGTGTGTGTGTGTGTGTGTGTGTGTGTGCTGCATGGGAAAGAGAGAGAGATACACACATATATACACACACAGAGAGAGAGAGAGACATAATTGCTCCTATTAGAAGGATACCATTTGTACACAGAGTGTAGTAAAGAGAGCGTAACATTAATTTATGTGGGAGTTTAAAGGAAATAGAATTACATCAGTCTAGCGTTACTAGGGCTTTATATTCATTATATTGCAGTCATAGCATTGACCTACAGGCTATGTCAAAGTGTCAGAAAATACTTGACATACCAAAGACAACTTGTCCCTTGTCTGTTGTGACAGTGGGGAAATTGTACACAATTTGTCATTCTCCTTTGAGAGCACAATAGAAACTAGTAGGTAAGTGATATATTATGTAGTACAAGGCAGTCAGTAGTAAGTGGTCTGTCTGGAAGACTGTTGACACTAACCCACTCCTGACACAATATTATATTAATGGAATATACTGATATACATCAACGGAATACACTGAAATATACTAGCCGATAAGTTTGTACTTACATCTTCCTGCTTTATGACAGCTATTGAGTTGACCAGCTCTTTAAAATGTTCTCGAGCTTGTTCTATCAATAAAATAAACAAAACAGTTGAAAAATACACAGAGTGATAAACATCACATCAATAACAGGTAAACAATGGATAAACAGATTGAAACTAGATGGACAGACAAGCTAGTGTGGGAGGCGCGGCAGGTTGACTCATGTAGTACCATAATTCAATAGTTTTATAGCTTTATATCACTACATGTACAAAACATGCTGCTAATAGAATTAAAATTAAGCAAATGCTATTATTACTATAATTATGGTTAGTATCACTACACAAGTAATGCCTTTATATTGCAGAAGATTGTCTGACTAAAGCACTCTCAATTTTATATGCTGATGAGGTTTTCATGGGAACAAGAGCACTATCATTACTTACCTTTCCTTTGAGGGTCATCAAACATCAGGTGCTTTCTAAAATGTTTGACTAAATCGACGTTTTTTACTCGACCTCCTTTCCGACGAATATACTCAAGTAGCATATCCTGCGAGATTCCTGCCATGATGCTAGCCCTGTAGCTGAAAATATTTTAAATACTTGATGAGGTAGCTATATCTGAAGCAGTTTACTCCTCTCTGTGTCTTTCTGATCACTACACACTCCAGATAAACATTATTTTCTGCGATATTTGACTATAACCAGTCATTATAAGAGGTCACGTGACGTATTAATTGATTCATAGACCGCAAGTATGATAAGAATGATGGTAAACAACACAGCCATGATTATTGTAAAACCTGTTTAAGATTACTTGTACTAACACACACTAACAAACAAATAAACAAAAAAACAATGAACAAGATAAAATGATAAAGACTAATTTGTATGTGGAAGTTATCATAATTATAATAATTAATCATTAATTAATTTAAGGAGGTGACCCATTCATTTCTTCATTATCACCTTTCGTTACTCTAAATGTAATCATTGGAGTTCCTTCTTCACCCTCGGCAATTGTAACTCGACTATCTCTACCAGCTGTCTCATCAATATGTTCATTAGAAGGAGACTCTAATTGTTGAGACTCCACCTCCTCTTCAAAACCCATAGCTGGCCCATATTTGACAAGTATGGATCGACTTAACCATTCTTTTATAATGTTAATACTGATCTCCCATAACTGCTCTTGGTGATGCATGTTTCTAAAAATAGATGAATACACGGACAGATAATAGATGGATAGATTGATTACATGGACAGATAATGGATGGATAGCTAGATTATATGGACAGATAATGGATGGATAGCTAGATTATATGGACAGATAATGGATGGATAGCTAGATTATATGGACAGATAATGGATGGATAGCTAGATTGTATGGACACATAATGGATGGATAGCTAGATTGTATGGACACATAGTGGATGGATAGCTAGATTGTATGGACATATAATGGTTGTTTATTTATTTTCACATTATCTAACGTATGTTTTTACTAACAAGTGCTGTCTCTTACTTACCTTGATAAAGAACTAGAGAGAACAGGACGGCAGTCACTAAAATAAAGACATCTTTGTGAGTTTAGTTCAGGATTAACAGCACAATTCAATGAAGTTGTAGCACCTGCTTGAGCATCTCGAAGTATTGCTAGATAAATAAACAATAAATGGACACAAAAAACAGAAATGGATACATAGACAGATATTGTATAGAGAAGAAATGGATATATGGATAGAAATGGACGGACACATGTGTATGTATATGTTCTATACGTTTGAAAGCGACTTTGTAAGCTCGATAGAAAAAGTTTAGCCAGAAACTATCTACAGTGTTACGACCTAATTCAGTTTCCACCTGTAATAAGTATTATCTACATAATTAATGAACATTATAGCTAACAGATCCAGGATGGACTGATGACACAGTGATTCCTACATTTTCCAATCTCCTTTGAAGTGCATAAGCCATCATTACCTAAAATGAGTAAAACCCTCATTGTTAAATGCTAATTAATTACATTATATAGCTTGGAATTGGAGTAAAATTTATTTCTAATGTATTCTTGTTCTGCATTCATGTTTCCAGGAGCAAATACTCCAGATGAATGGAGTCGAGATGATACAATAATAATTCTGCAATCTCCACAGTCAGATGCTGTGTCCAATATAATAGGTAATAACTCCAATGTAAGGAGAAAATGACTGAGATGATTGACTTGAAATTGTGCTTCATAACCATCTTCTGTCATTGCTATGGAGAGAGAGAAAGAGAGAGAGAGAGAGTGACAGTAATGGTATGATAAGAGTCCACATACTTAAAGGTAACCATGCTATACCAGCATTATTAATGAGGATATGTAATGGAAGGTTCTTCTCTCGAAATGCTACAGTAAAATCTTTCGTTGAACGGAAAGAACTCAAGTCCAGTAACATCCATTCTATTATAACTGATTTATCAGGGTAATCGGTGCCTATTTCTTGTTTCATCTGTTCCACAGCCTACAGAGATTGAATTACATTAGGTGACTGATCTTTTACTTACTGCATTAGCTCTCTCAGTGGATCTACAAGCAATAATAGTGTGTGCTCCCATTATGGCAAGAGCTTTAGCTGTCTCATAACCAATCCCAGCATTACCTCCAGTAATAACAGCTACTTTACCACTTAAATTAACAATAGGGAAGGATAAGTTGGCACCCATGATCTTTGATGACCTACTTCTATAGCCACACCTCTCGTTGGAAGTAAAAATGGGTGCTAACTTGTCCTTCCCTACTGTTGATTTAAATGGTAAAGTAGCTGTTATTACTGGAGGTAATGCTGGGATTGGCTATGAGACAGCTAAAGCTCTTGCCATAATGGGAGCACACACTATTATTGCTTGTAGATCCAGTGAGAGAGCTAATGCAGTAAGTAAAAGATCAGTCACCTTTGATAATTCAATCTCTGTAGGCTGTGGAACAGATGAAACAAGAAATTAGTACTGAGTTCCCTGATAAGACAGTTACAATAGAATGGATGTTACTGGACTTAAGTTCTTTCCGTTCTACAAAAGATTTTACTGTAGCTTTCCGAGAGAAGAACCTTCCATTACATATCCTCATTAATAATGCCGGGATTATTGGCCTACCACTGAGTAAGTATAATATATATTACTGATAACTCTCTCTCTCTCTCTCTCCATAGCAATGACAGAAGATGATTATGAAGCACAATTTCAAGTCAATCATCTCAGTCATTTTCTCCTTACATTGGAATTATTACCTATTATATTGGACACAGCATCAAACTGTGGAGATTGTAGAATTGTTATTGTATCATCTGCTGCACATTTGAGTGGAGTATTTGAACCAGGAAATATGAATGCTGAGGTTTCTTATTCACGTATGGGGTTTTATAACAAATCTAAATTATATAATGTAAAGAATATCACAGTGTAATATGTCCAATGACTATTATTGTATTGATATAGGTAATGCATGGATTTGCTCTACAGAGACGTCTACAAAATGTTGGTATAACTGTCTCCTCACTTCATCCTGGTTTTGTAAGCTGATTTACTTTACATACACATGTACTATGTTGTTATAGGTTAATACTGAGATTGTTAACAAAGGATTAACAGATAGTATTGGGTGGAGCAGAGTGTGGAGAGTTAGCAAATTTTTGATGACACGTTAGTATGTTATAAAAGTGACCATGATATTATTATAAGTTTAGCTATGATTAGAGATGTTGTTAAAGGTGCTGCTACTTCCATTAACTGTGCTGTAAATCCTGAACTTAACAGTCAACAATGTTATTATTATAAAGATACTAAAGTGTGTTCTCCATTACCAATCTCTATGTAAGAATGGATGGATGGACAAATAGATGGATGGAATGTACCAATAATGGATGGACAGATACTTTCTCTCTTAAAGGGATGTTCGTTTACAAGAGCAGCTGTGGGAAATTAGTATTAATATTGTCAAAGAGTGGGTCACTCCTGAAGTGTTAGAGAAATATGGAGCAACTATTGAAACAACTTCACCTGTTCAGGGAGCCACACCTACTCAAGCTCAAGAAACAACAGCTACTACTGAAGAGGGAGTAGAAGCTCCACTCACTCCTAATGACACACCTGAATCTCAAGCAGAAACAGAAGCTGTGGAAGACCCACAGATGCCATCACCTGATCAATCTAAAGTGGGTGTGTCTACAGAGCCTATACCAACACAAGATGAGACTACTCCACCCTCGGATATGAATCCCCCTCTGTTGAATGAGACTGTAGAGAATTCTCCTTCAACAGATGAAATGGGAAAAGAGGAGTGTCATCCTTCTGATGAAGATAACCAAAATTAATTTGCAATAAGCTACAACCATGCTATTATAATTTTATAAAGTAGTGTTGATGACAAAAATGAACCTTTTATTAACGAATATTATTAAAGAAGTTATAGGTGTGGTTTAAGATGATAGGTGTGGCAGCACTGTGGCTTAAGATGGGTGATATCTTCTGATGACAACTAAATTTAATTTCTGATAAGCCACAATCATGTTAGTGACAAAATTAAACCTTTCATTAAAGAATATTATAGGTGTGGCTTAAGATGGGTGCCAAGTTATCCTTCCCTATTGTTGATTTAAGTGGCAAAGTAGCTGTTATTACTGGAGGTAATGCTGGGATTGGCTATGCGACAGCTAAAACTCTTGCCATAATGGGAGCACACACTATTATTGCTTCTAGATCCAGCGAGAAAGCTAATGCAGTAAGTCAAAGATCAGTCACTTTATGTAATTCAATCTCTGTAGGCTGTGGAGCAGATGAAGCAAGAAATTAGTACTGAGTTCCCTGATAAGACAGTTACAATAGAATGGATGTTACTGGACTTGAGTTCTTTCCGTTCAACGAAAGATTTTACTGTGGCATTTCGAGAGAAGAACCTTCCATTACATATCCTCATTAATAATGCCGGGATTGGTACTATACCATTGAGTAAGTATTATATATATTACTGATGACTCTCTCTCTCTCTCTCTCTCTCTCTCTCTCTCTCTTTCTCTTAGCAATGACAGAAGATGGTTATGAAACACAATTTCAAGTCAATCATCTCAGTCATTTTCTCCTTACATTGGAGTTATTACCTATTATATTGGATACAGCATCAAACTGTGGAGATTGTAGAATTGTTATTGTATCATCTACTGGACATTTGAATGCAGTATTTGAACCAGGAAACATGAATGCTGAGGTTTCTTATTCACGTCTGGGCTTTTATTACAAATCTAAATTATATAATGTAAAGAATATCACAGTGTAATATGTCCAATGAGTATTATTGTATTGATATAGGTAATGCATGGATTTGCTCTACAGAGACGTCTACAAAATGTTGGTATAACTGTCTCCTCACTTCATCCTGGTCTTGTAAGTATATTATTACCATCATTGTTATATATCAAGTATGTATAAAGGTCAATACTGACAGTCTCAACAAAGGGTTCAGTGATAGTACTAGTATCAGTTGGATGATTACTGTTGCAAAATTTCTGTTTTCTCGTAAGTTAAGTATAAAACTACTTGTATTACTATAATCTCTAGCTATTTTTCGAGACGTTATTCAAGGTGCTGCTACTTCCATTAACTGTGCTGTAAATCCTGAACTTAACAGTCAACAATGTTATTATTATAAAGATACTAAACCAAGTTCACCATTACCAATCTCTATGTAAGAATGGATGCATGGACAAATAGATGGATGGAATGTACCAATAATGGATGAATAGATACTTTCTCTCTTAAAGGGATGTCCATTTACAAGAGCAGCTGTGGGAAATTAGTATTAATATTGTCAAAGAGTGGGTCACTCCTGAAGTGTTAGAGAAATATGGAGCAACTATTGAAACAACTTCACCTGTTCAGGGAGCTACACCCACTCAAGCTCAAGAAACAACAGCTACTACTGAAGAGGGAGTTGAAGCAGAAGCTCCACCCACTCCTAATGACACACCTGAATCTCAAGCAGAAACAGAAGCTGTGGAAGACCCACAGATGCCATCACCTGATCAATCTAAAGTGGGTGTGTCTACAGAGCCTATACCAACACAAGATGAGAGTACTCCACCCTCGGATATGAATCCCCCTCTGTTGAATGAGACTGTAGAGAATTCTCCTTCAACAGATGAAATAGGAAAAGAGGAGTGTCATCCTTCTGATGAAGATAACCAAAATTAATTTGCAATAAGCCACAACCATGCTACCATAATTTAATAAAGTAGTGTTGATGACAAAAAATAAACCTTTTATTAAAGAATATTATTAAAGAAGTTATAGGTATGGTTTAAGATGATAGGTGTGGCTAAAAATGGGTGCTAACTTATCCTTCCCTATTGTTGACTTAAGTGGTAAAGTAGCTGTTATTACTGGAGGTAATGCTGGGATTGGCTATGGGACAGCTAAAACTCTTGCCATAATGGGAGCACACACTATTATTGCTTGTAGATCCAGTGAGAAAGCTAATGCAGTAAGTAAAAGATCAGTCACCTTATGTAATTCAATCTCTGTAGGCTGTGGAACGGATGAAACAAGAAATTAGTACTGAGTTCCCTGATAAGACAGTTACAATAGAATGGATGTTACTGGACTTAAGTTCTTTCCGTTCTACAAAAGATTTTACTGTAGCTTTCCGAGAGAAGAACCTTCCATTACATATCCTCATTAATAATGCCGGGATTGGTGGCCTACCACTGAGTAAGTATAATATATATTACTGATAACTCTCTCTCTCTCTCTCTCCATAGCAATGACAGAAGATGGTTATGAAGCACAATTTCAAGTCAATCATCTCAGTCATTTTCTCCTTACATTGGAATTATTACCTATTATATTGGACACAGCATCAAACTGTGGAGATTGTAGAATTGTTATTGTATCATCTGCTGGCCATTTGAGTGGAGTATTTGAACCAGGAAACATGAATGCTGAGGTTTCTTATTCACGTCTGGGCTTTTATTACAAATCTAAATTATATAATGTAAAGAATATCACAGTGTAATATGTCCAATGAGTATTATTGTATTGATATAGGTAATGCATGGATTTGCTCTACAGAGACGTCTACAAAATGTTGGTATAACTGTCTCCTCACTTCATCCTGGTCTTGTAAGTATATTATTACCATCATTGTTATATATCAAGTATGTATAAAGGTCAATACTAACATTCTCAACAAAGGGTTCAGTGATAGTACTAGTAGGACTTGGATGATAAGTGTTTAAAAATTTTTGTTATCTCGTAAGTTAAGTATAAAACTACTTGTATTACTGTGATCTCTAGCTATGTTAAGAGGTGTTGTTAAAGGTGCTGCTACTTCCATTAACTGTGCTGTAAATCCTGAACTTAACAGTCAACAATGTTATTATTATAAAGATACTAAACCAAGTTCACCATTACCAATCTCTATGTAAGAATGGATGCATGGACAAATAGATGGATGGAATGTACCAATAATGGATGAATAGATACTTTCTCTCTTAAAGGGATGTCCATTTACAAGAGCAGCTGTGGGAAATTAGTATTAATATTGTCAAAGAGTGGGTCACTCCTGAAGTGTTAGAGAAATATGGAGCAACTATTGAAACAGCTTCACCTGTTCAGGAAGCCACACCCACTCAAGCTCAAGAAAAGTCAGATACCAGGGAAGAGGGAGTTAAAGAACAAGCTCCACCTACTCCTAATGAAACACCTGAAACTCAAGTGGAAACAGAAGACGCACAGATACCATCACCTAATCAATCTAAAGTGGGTGTGTCTACAGAGCCTATACAAACACAAGATGAAAGTACTCCACCCTCTGATAGGAATCCCACTCTGTTGAATGAGACCATAGATCATCTTCCTCCTACAGACAAAGTGGAAAAATAAGTTCTCAAGAAGGGTAGAAGAAAGAGCTGTAACACTGCAATAATTATATCAGCCACACCCATTCATTTTTTATTTTTATTTGCTAACAAAAAATTTCAAAAAGTTCTAAATAATTTTTAACCTTTTTAGTACTATAAAAATTCAAGCATGAGTACTTCAGGAGTTGGAGAAGATGGTCATTATGGAGTCTCTGAACAAGAATTTGAATTAGCTCGAAGTGCCAAAGAAGCATTTGACAATCACAGGCACGTAAAGGAACTTGTAGTATACGGAAATATCCTAGAAACCATTCTTTTCTTTTAGGTATGAAAACTGTTTATCAACTTTGAAGAAACTTGTGGAGTTACGTCAAGAAGATGCTCGTGTCACTCATAACAAAGCAGTTGCTCAATATCTTCTCTCTAATTTAACAAAAACAGATGAATTTAGACGGACATTGCAAGCAGTGGAGAGCCAATTTGAACGTGATGCTGAAAATAGTGGAGGAGAAATGAGTGTTACAGAGAAAAGTGTCTTGTTATTTAATAAAGCTCTTATTCATCAGAGGGTTAGACCCTGTTATAGTTTATTAATTATTGATTTTACTAACAGTTACATCAGAACTCTAAAGCTAGAGAAATATTAGAGCAACTTTTTGGAGTCTTGGAGTCATTAAGTAAGTCATATGACTATAATGCATGTCACATGGTAGTCATGTGATCTCTCTGTAGCTAAGCAGCTTGGAATTCAAGTCTGTTTGTTGTTAATTGAAGTTTATATTAGTACTTATGAATTGAGCAAAGCAAGTGAACACATTGAGTTGTTTGAAAGACGCTTATTTGGAGGATCTTTGAACAATGGCGGAGGAAAAGGAGATAAAGATGACTCCAAAAGTGCTGAGACAGATAAATACAAACCTCATATTTATCAGGTTAGATTTAATGGTTTCATACTAGATCTATTGATTTGATTGGTCAGTTCCGAGCTAGGCTCCACCTCTTACACAAAAATGTCAAGCAATGTAAGAAAGAAGTGAAAAGTCTAACAACAATTACTGGACCAGTAAGACCACACCCACTAGCCTTGCTGAATTTATTGTTTCTTATAGACAGCATGTGGTCAATTTCTCAAAGCAAATGTAGAATATCTCCGTGGCAACCATCGAAAAGCCTTAAAAGTGTTAAGTTCAGCTCCTAAAGATCCTATTGTTACTGATGCTGGAGAGTGTCTTAGCTCATTTCTCTTCAACAATATCGGGTGTATCCATTTTGAATTAGGTAAATACAATCTAGCAGCACATTATTTCAGAAAAGCTGTCGATGAAAATGATGCTGCACTTAATGGCTACCCTCCTCTTGACAGAGGTAATTTGAACCTGTAACCACACCTACTTATCATAGCCTTATAGCCACACCTCTTTCTGGCCGTCCATTGTCAGTATTAGGTGTAAATTGTCGCCATATTTTACTTTATAATTTGGGTCTTCAGCAGTTATATGGCGGACAACCGTTAGCAGCCTTTGACTCATTACTTGAAGTAGTTCAAGTCTTTCATGGCAACCCTCGTCTCTGGCTAAGACTAGCAGAGGCATGTATTGCTTCACATACTAAGGTATGTCATATCTTGATGAGTTACTTTTATGGAGAGTGTTTAGGGACAACAAGAACAGGTGCATCAAATGAGAAATAAAAGCAGTACAGTACAAGTTGTATTAGGGAATGGTCTACATCAAAAACTAATCATTACTCCAATGCAATGGTCTGCTAAGAAAAGGTTAGTGGGTGTGGCTAGATATGAAACTAAAAGCTATCTTTGCATTAGTCTCGAGTCCAATAGTGCAGCTATGCCTGCTCCTACATTAGAATTTGCATCTATTTGTCTTCAAAATGCTCTCTTTCTACTTCCTTCTCCATTGGCATTGGCAGCTGCTCATGGATTATCTCCAATTGACAATGATGAAGGAGGTAAAGAAGCAGGTGGAGACTTACCAATTATTACTGCTTTACCTGGTCCACCTATTAAAGGTGATAGTATACTAGATTTGAGGTCAGTATATTCCAGTAAATTAAAGATCTTCAAGACATTATAGGAGCTGCATATTGGCATGTAAAGCATATGTATCCCTTGGACTTGGGGATCCAGTTTCAGCACTTGGTGCAGCTCAACAGTTGCTAGATATGTCATCATTACCAGGTGGTCTGAAGTAAGGGATGTGGCTAGTGGGTGTGGTCATACAGTCTCTTCACAATCAGGTTTGTTGCCAAGTCATATCTTGCAGAAGCACTTATCCAATTGGGACGTACCCAAGAAGCATTACATCATCTAAATCCTGAGAGTATCATAGACTTACATGTAACTCATAGCCCATTATGTAAGTACACGGTTGTTCTCTAATAGAATAGTTGCTTTCTTATAGCAAGTGAAGTTGAACAAGTTGAGACTCCACCAACCAGACCAACATGTGAGCTATCTCTAATTAAATGTTAATATTTCAATATTTCTCTACAGCTGCTGGTGTTCAAGGTTTTCCTAATGACATAACATCAGCTAAAGCAACTATATTAGTTAATTTATGTTCTCTCTATTGTTTGAGAAAGGAATATGATTTAGCGAAGAAAGCTCTTCAACAAGTTAGCAATGCTACAGACTGATAAAGATTACTAATTCATTGTTGTAGGCTGTAGTATTATACAGAACATCCCACCTGCCTAGCCAAGTAATCTTATTGTCAGCATATGTGGAAATAATGACAGGTACTAACCCTTAGTATACTAGCAGGTTTCCTAGTATATTGGCTAGTATACTACTAGTTAACTATTGTTGCTAAGCAACCTAATTATTTATCTTGTTGCTAGGCAACATGTCTCAAGCCATTCAAGTGATCAAGAAGCATCAACCATTTCCACCAATGGTACATGTATAAAAACGTGTACAAATGGATAGACTTGGTGATAATATATCAGTCAAAATTTTAGTTGATTATCAAGTAAAATTAATAATCAAGACTTGTACCTTGTAATTATAATGGTGGGTGGGTGAGTGTGGTTTATGTGAGTCTAATAGTACCAGATGTTACAACACAAAAGTCTTCATCTTGTAGGATCTTCACAGCAGCATCAAACAGCTGCTGAGTAATCAACTAAAAATAATGATAAATACATTAGATCTTTTTAATGTCCTCATACCGCCTGAGATTGATCTTTCATAGCATCAAAAATGGCTGCATATTTCAATGGAGCACCTCCCTTGGATCGTGACTGAAGAACTTTTCTTATTTCTTTAGCTAATGTTTCTCTTCTCTGTCTCTCAGAGCTACTTACACCAGTTGTCAGAATACTAACATCAATGATGCCAGTTTTAGGATCAGTAGCAGCTTGTTTTAATGCCTCCCTGTGTAATCTGATAAAAAAAAACATTACATTATAAACTAGAGGGTCTGGAACAAATGGCTATTATTCCTAATATTAAATCCACATAATACAGTATACATTGAGTTGTACCCACTTAAAGGAGGGTCTAATATGTCCTCTTATTAAAGGTAGATGATACACATGTACATGTACATACCTTTTGGCTTCTTCAATATCAACTATTTCAACAGTTCTTGAGAACCTACAACAGTTACATAAAATTAAATGTAATATTACATATTTTTACATGTACCTCATTTTAGCATGTGCTTCAGCTAATCTGATAAGAGACTCCAACTGGCGTGGGTATGCGGTGACTGCACCATGACTACTACCAATCTTACGCATATCTAGTCATATGATAATCACATGACTACAAAAACATTGCAACTTACCAACGTAAGCTTGTACTAGAGCCTGCCCTGCCTCCTCAGATAATGAAGGATGTATGTATGTCCTTGCATATGCAATATAATCTCGCAGGGTTGTCATGTCCTAAATGACCATATAAGGAAGGTGGGATTGGACCCACACATCTTATTACCATATGAAGAGTGTCCTCTTGATCCTGTGTCTGATGGTACAATGATACCAGATGAGTACCCAGTCGGCGATCAAATTGTTCATCTTGAGGGTCCAACATCAAGAATATCAAGTCAAACCTGTTTAACGAGTACAAAGTGATAAGATATATGTTACATACCGAGAGAGTAAAGTATGTGGCAACTGTATGTTCTCTACAACAGTCAGTCTCTCATCCCATTGTGACATACGAGGATTAGCAGCTGCTAAGATAGATGTACGAGCATTTAAAGAACAAATAATACCAGCTTTAGCAATGGAGAGGGTTTGCTGTTCCTAAAGGAGAGAGAAAGAGATACAGGAGGAGACGAAGAATGTCTCTTACCATAACTTCATGTAGAACAGATCTAGTACTGTCATTCATCTTGTCAAATTCATCGATACAGCATATTCCATTATCACTTAGTACTAATGCTCCACTGTACAAAGATATCACAGGTAAACAAAATGTGAAGTACAACTTTCAAACATACGTTTGTAGTACAAGTTGTCGTGTCTCAGGATCTTTAGTCACGTATGCAGTTAAACCAACAGCACTGGACCCCTTACCAGAGGTATATTGACCTCTCGGCATTAAATTGTGAACATACTAATAATCAATTAATTAAAACTAATAATTAATGTCTCGTGTTAGATCATCTACCTGTAGCAGCTGTGATTTACTAGTACCTGGGTCACCACATAAGAGGATGTTGACTTCAGCTCTATAATGAGATATGACGAGGGTTGTACCCCTTGTTGTATTACATACCTGAAGTGACCTCTTCCTGTTTTCTTAAAATCCTTCTTAGTACCTCCAAACAGCTGCAATAAAATACCTTTCTTGATGTCATCATTTTCATAAATACTAGGAGCTAAAAACAAATAAATTATTTCTCTAATGACTATCTACCCAACGCCCTTGCAAGTCGTTCATAAATATCAGGAGTCTTTGCCAACTGAGTAAGTTGATCTACATATTCTGGAGTGAAAACTTTCTTTTGGCTGTGTGTGTGGAGAGAGAGAGAGAGAGAGAGAGAGAGAGAGAGAGAGATCAAATCTACTACTCCCAGAGAACATACCCTTCTTCATCATCCTCATTATCTCTTTCTCGTAGACGTCTTGTATCAGTTTTACGATAATGTATAACATCAATGTATGTCTTATAAACACTCTTGACTGTTCTAGCACGAGGGTTGACCCTCAGGGGTACAGCACGATATATTCCAGTCACTACAATCCTATGTATGACATCATAATGACATCAACTTACATTATATGACTGCTCACCTGTCACCAGGTTGAACTTTGTCAACTAAATCGTGATGAGCATAGAGTACGACTGTATGAGGGGTTTGTCCTGGTGGCATATCCTCTAAAAATGGATGTATAGGTATATAAATGGATGCATGATTAAACAAACCAGGTGCTTCTTGTAATTTGATCATTTGTTTATCAGTAAAGAATGATCTGTTATGAATGAGAGCCATGCTATGGAGGGCTTGACAGTTAGGACAAACTGATGGCTCAGCAATACGTCCTCGATCAATTTCAACTGATTTTGTCTCGTGACAAATGTAACATTGAAAAAAAGCTTTTCAACATAATTAATAATATAATTAATGAACATTATTATTAATACCTTCTCTCATCTCTGGTATCAATGGAGATAATCTTATTACCATACCACTAATAGTAATCAATTGATCAATATCTAAATAAGTTGATTTGTTATATGATCATAATATAAGATTACTACCTTCTGGATTTAAATTTCGCATATTCTTGGTTCTCTCAACATTGAATGTACGGACCTATATTTACATGTACGTACATGTATTAATACATCTTATCTGTCCATTCATCTATACCTGTATTTGATGAGGTAGAGTGCTATCAGGATACAGTTCATTGAAGAGTTCATTTGTTGCTAAGTCAAACGTTGGAATGACCTCTTGAGGATATCGGACAAGACGTGAGTAAAGATCAGGATTAAATTGTTTCAGGTGATCAGCATTGACATTAAGAAACGGGTTTTCCAAACAGTTGATCTAAAAGGGTCAGAAAATCCTAAGAGATGACACACGTTATAGGTTACGGGTGACATTACCTCTTCCAATCGTTGTAAATAAAGTGGTTCAACTCCACCCATTGGTCCATCATCATCATCAGAGGATAAATCATCAACAAATTGACGTAAAAATAAACAGAACTGTTTCTTAGTCTCTGTAACATTAACATCAGTACCCCATATTACAAGGTGGGCCTCGGTCCCACCCTCACTTGTAACTCCACCCCCAGATGTAGGATCAGCACTCTATATAAATTAATTAAATTAAGTTAATACAAGGGTCTGAATATTTTTACCATTGGGTCTGAAGGTGGTACACCTGCTACATTTATTTCTCTAAGACGCTGCTGTGACTCCCCAATATCACTGCGTGGGCGTCTTGGTGTACCTCTATTACAAAGAGAAAGAGAAATACTAATATGATATAATGACATGGATCTTACCCTCGGTTTGATCCTGGTCCTCCAATACGTGAAGATGGAGTACCATAAGTGAGTGGAGAGCTGAGATCAATCTCAGAAGAGAGAGCATTAGCGGAGGGAGGTGAAAACAAACGTGAACTTTGACTTAAAGGACTGGATGGTTCTGTACGCTGTCTTGTTGGAGGTGGAGGACCTGTCCCTTCATTATCTAAGTCATTAGTAACACTACCAAGTGGTGAGGTGACATCAGAAGTTTGTATTGTGGAGGGTTGAGCAGCAGAAGCTGTAAGAAAAACCAACTCTTTAACTTTAGTAAAATATAAACTCACGAGAAGAGTCATCTCTTTGTCTCTTTCTACTGTTGTCCGCCATTATAAACTGTTAAGTTGTCAGAGCATGCACTCGCCTTCTAGCTATATTTCCCGCCAGCGGGTAAAGTGTTTTTAACCCTTCATAATTTAACCCTTAACTGACATATTTATATTTTCAAAACTTACCCGGGAACAGAAAGGGGCTGTCAGCTGATGGAAACTATTGATCTCTGTGGAGGAGAAGCAGGTAGTATTTGGGGAAGGAAACCTAACCCAAGACAAAGAGACGGGTAGATAAATTAACATCTAGTTAGTTGCTCTTTAATGCAAGTCTTTGGCAAACAGGTTTCTATTGAGTATCAGCAACACACGTATTGGACTGACAGCTCAAGGAAGACATGTACCATTTACAAAAGTCACTTTTGGAAGTCATGGCAGTTGGTTTGTTGCAAGTGATCAACTGGGCGTGGTCTATTGTATTGATATCGGCAGAAACAGGTGATTAAATTAATTTTAAAATTATTAATTCTCTTATTGTGTAGATATCAAGTCATTCATAGACTAGGACAAATATGTACTGCTCTTCTAGTTAGCCACACCCACTCTAATCAACTTTACGTAGCTATGGCAAACTTAAATGTACACTGTATTAATATAGGTAGGTGAGTATATAATGACCAAGGTTACTCCAACTCTCTCTCTCTCTCTCTCTCTCTCTCTCTCTCTCACTCTCTCTCTCTCTCTCTCTCTCAGATTCTCATCAATTAGTATCTACTTTTGGTCCACATGATGCATCCATTAAGTCGTTATCTCTTCATCAAAGTGGGCGTTACCTATTAGTGGTCACTGCATGTGATTCGGTCTTATGGGATACTCACACTAACAAACGTTGTCGAACCCTCTGTGGAGGAGAAACTGTTGGAGTTCAAGATGTAAGTTGCTGTTTAATTTATATACCTAACAGACTCTCTCTCTCTCTCTCTCTCTCTCTCTCTCTAGGTGTTCTTTCTTCCAATGAGTAACAGTATTTTGACATGTTTTAAAGATGACTCCATTCATGCCTGGGAGACTGATACATTGGAATACAAATATCTTCTTCCTTCTCCATCAGGTCCTGTACCTAATTATAGAGCATTTGCTACTACAATAGATGGTCAGTATACAATATAGATATATCTAATTGATGGCTTATTTAGGGCGACTACTGGTAGCCGGGGGACGTTCCAATGCTCTCCATATATGGGATATGCAGCGTCACCAGTTGGAGCATATTATCCAGTTACCTCCTAAAATAAAATGTGTCAAACTATTAATGTTTGTTGGTAATACATTTGATGGACACAAAAGTGAAGTAAGTTAATATAAGAGCTATTGAGTTTATTGGTCAATAGTTATTAGGTATCTTAGCACAAGATGGTATCATTAGATTCATTAGTATCATTGGATGCAAGCTGTTATTTCAACTTGGAAACAATAAAGAGGAGGTACATTTATTACTGATAAAACCTCAACTTTTCTTATAGCTGATTAGCCAAGCTCATCTTGATTCTGCTGGACATTATGTTGTAGCAATTAATGAGCAAGGTCGTCTAATGATTTATGATATATTTGAGCTCTTAAAATCACACCAAATGGTCAGTTATAACACCATTGTACCTAGCAACCACTGTACCCTTGTACCTAGCAACCACTGTACCCCTGTACTAGCAAACACTGTACCATTATTCCTCAACAACTGTTGTACACTATCTGTTTTGTATTACAGCCTTCTACACCTATCACTGATATTCTTGAAATGGATCGTTCTCCATCTCCTCATGTATCCAAGCTTTCCACAACATTGTCATCTACTAAACCTGTTAAGAAAACCAGTCAGACCAGTCGAAATAGTAAAACTAAAGAAACAAGTACTGTAGGAGGTGTTACATTAAATTTAACACGACTTAAGTCCATTTTAAAAGGATACGGAGAATACCCAGCTAAATATCGGTAAGTACTGTGTATATCTCTTGTTCTTTCCTCTTCCACTAGATCCTTTATTTGGCGAAGTCTCCTCCATCTACCTGAGAATCATTCTGCTTACTCAGCTCTTTTAGAGAAGGGAACTCACCCAGCATATGTCAATATAAGTACAAAATATCCCATTAAAAGTCAAAAACTTCTCAGAGTATTACAACGGTAATACACTACTGGTAACATATATGAAAATACTTTGTTATTTTAGAGCACTATCAGCTCTTGCTCACTGGACACCATTATTTTCAGAAGTGGAATATCTACCCGCTTTAGTTTTCCCTTTTGTCAAATTATTTCAGAATAATCAGCTGGTCACATTTGAAATAGTGGCAACTATTCTATGTAAGATAATCTATTCTAGTTAATAATATTACATACTCTCTCTAGATAACTGGTGTAGTCACTGGTTTGAATATTTTCCTAATCCTCCACTGAATGTACTAGCACTTGTGGAGAATCTTCTCTCTCATCATGACCCTCACTTACTTCAGCATTTTGTAGCTCACAAGATCACCTCTCAAGTCTATGCATGGCCACTTTTACAAACCCTTTTCAGTGAAGTTTTATCTAAAGATGAATGGCTAAAGCTATGGGATAACATATTATCTCAGCCACTGTCGTTTCTGTTAATGGTTGCTACTGGTTACCTCTCATCTGCCAGACAGACATTGTTAAAATGTACCACAGCTGAGGATGTAGAAGTTAGTCATACAATTATCACTTGATTTTCATATTATATTTATTGTTGTAGTACTTTGTTCGACATCAAAGTTCTGTTAACCTCTCTATAGTACTACAAGATGCATATAGGATGCAAGAAGCCACACCCAATGAACTCCACCCACAAGAGACATTGGGACAGTTTACTCGTCTAACACAAGGGACTTATCCTGTCTTCAATAAATATCCAAAATACATTGTAGATTATCAGGTATCAATGATGTCATTATGATGTCATTAGTTTGTTGTTTAGCTTCAAGAGAAAGAACGAATACGAAAAGAAGAACAGGAATACCTCCGTCAAAGGTATCTACTAGTCACATGACCATCATGTCATTGGTTCTTGTTATCATGTGACTTGTATAGGCAACAAAGCTTGGAATTAGAGAGACTAGCAGAACAGAGGAAACTTGAAGAAGAAGCATGGCAGAGACAACAAGAGTTACTTCTAGTAGCTGAAGATCAACGAAAGAAAATGTTAGAATTAGAGGAACAAAAATTGGCAGATCAAAGAGCACGCTTAGCAGCGATGAAACGAGAAGCTAGAATAAAAGAATTGAGATCTCTTGATGACGCAAGACAGCGCTATCTAGAACAACAACAAACAGTAAGAGAAGCTGAAATAGCTAAGATGGATCAAGAAATACAAAGAAAGGTACATTATTGATTACTTAAAGCACATGTACTAGTGACATTGTTATAGATTTTATTGAGAGATAAAGAAACGCAGGAAGCTATTGAAGAAGTTGAGTTGAGATCACTAGAACTACAAGCTCAACAAGCACGTATGGAACAAGAACTAACTCGACGTCATGACTTAGCAATGTATCGTCTAAGAGAACGCCATCAAATTGAGAGAGACACAGCAGGTAAAACTGGATTGACTGGTTTAGTTTGTTTATGTTAACTTTAGAATCACTTCCTGTCAGTAAAGAATTTGTTGATAATCAGAGAGATAAACTGCAGTTAGCACAGACTAAGTTGGCCCAACTTGAAGTGGAGAGAAGTTGTCAAGTTGATGAGAACTTAACTCAAGCTCATCAAGAGTTGAGAGCAATACAACAAGACCTACGGGATCAAGAGTTGTATGAACGTCAACAAGAGTGTCAACTTGAAGGAGAGAAACTAGAGAAAACTATTAGAGATCTCCATTTAACAGTAGTAAGCATATTATCATAATATTAATGATATATAATGTGTTATTGTAGGACAATGATAGTAATACAACAAGTGTACTATCACATGATGAAAAAGGTAAAGAAAGATTTGAAGTATATAAGTTAATTATGCTCTCTCTCTCTCTCTCCATTAGGTGTCCAGTGGCCTCATCAACGTCATATATTAGATGCTCAAGAAGCTCAACTATTGTCTAGTGTGTATAATTTGAGGAGGAGAGTAGCTCAACACATGAGAGACTCCAATGAAACACTATCCAGCTTTACCAATTAACTGTAGGATTATTATAATTATTAAGGTTATTGCAAGTTAGCGCGTTTCTATGGCAACACGCAAACGAGCCCTCCCACGCAAGCGCTCAGGGTGTGGCTGACATGATAGGTTGAGATGTTCCCTTCTCTCTCCACATTACCTCATTATCTAACGCCCTCTCGTACTCCAGATGTAAGGTCCCGTAGACTATCAGCTGAACTAAGAAATACTCTCAGCACACCTTTAGAGTCATACCTATACTATCGGCAAGTAAAGGGTTCCCGTACAGGAACAAGTCACATGACTAAAGTAGGCAGAGAATCACATCAATAACTAATGCATGTACTTCACACATAGGTTCCTTTGTCGTCATTAGCTCCACCTACTGTACAACCTGGCCAAATAGGTGGTGAATTTAATGCTACAACAGTCTTCAAATGTGTTCCATTACCCACGTTATATCGCCCACAAACTCAACGAGGTATGAGACAAGTGTCCCTTCACTCTGATAGATACGATCCATCCAGCCCCGCCTACTTTCAATCACGTAACACAATTTCAGATTCCTTAACAGATCTTCAAAAATTGACACAACGACAGCACCAACATCTCAAACATTGTCATGAGAAGTTGGATCAAGCACGTATTAAAAGGACACTCTGCAACACACCACACCGACTTGATTACAGTTATTACATGAGTGGTCATAGTGCTAGTTTACATAGACGTGGAATGTTATCACAAAACGATCTCCTTCAGTTTAAAATCAAAACCCCTACTGAAAATATCGGACTTTATTATGGAAATGTAAATGGTCTACGTCATCAACGACCTCATAGCCAAGCCATTAAACAATTCAATAACTTAATCCAACTCCAAACAAAAGAGGAAGAACAATTTTTACCTCCATTTGACTATTCTAGGTCTAGTCAAGCAACTACTCCAGCTCCCTCTTCTAGTAGAGGTCGTAATTCTGCATTTGATGGTAAGCCAGCTGTGTTCTTGACTGAAAGTGAGTTGCTGGAAGAACAGGATGAGTATCGACATGAGAATGAGTCTAGAACATAATTTAAAACTATAACATTGTCATGTGACATGCATGCAATTGACATGTGATCTGATTCAAAGAATTACTACTTGGTATATTTCAGTTGGTTTAATCTGTTAGATAAGTTAGTCTTTTGTTCTTGCAGTAATTCAACAGATGGAAAACGCAATGAAACATGATGAGGGACAACCTCTTGAGCTAATAAATGGTTTAATTCAGCTAGAAAATAAAATTAATTAATAAAATAAATAGAAGGAGCATACTCACTTCTCCAAGCACGTAACTTGTCTTTACGAGCTTTCAATTCCATCTCTCCCCCTCCAGTTACCTCCATCCTATAACAATCATCATTACCATGTAATAAATGAGTGGGTGTGGTCACTTACACGTCTTCATCTAATATAATGTCCATAGCTTTAGCTGTTCTCTCAAACCAGTTTTGATCTCTTGTAGTCTTACGTAACCTGAAATGGAAACTGGATAAACCAGTTTCACTTTATGAACATACTTGTGATCTTCAATATCAATTTTCTTAGCTATCTTAATTCGAGCACGTAATGGTTTCAGTAGTGATAAATCAATAGGAAAATTAGACAATTCTTCTTCTATACACTTTATATAGTAAAACACACACACATACATAATAAAATACCTCGATTTAAAGTTCTACAAATATTCTTGTAAGCCTGTAAATCATCCGGTCCAATCAACATCACACTAGAGCCTTCAGCTTCTCTACCTCTAGCGGTACGTCCACTACGGTGTACATAGACCTATAACAATCAATGAGTGAGTTCTCCATTGAACTGACTAACTTCAGAACTTTTCGGTACTTGATAATGTATAATGTGCTGGACTTGTGGGATATCAAGACCTCTTGCAGCAACATCACTAGCTACCAATAAACCATTAGGATCAGCTACAAACCTTTGATTCAAGACAACATGGTGCTCGCTACATGAGAAATCATTACCTGTCCAAGTTTTTTAATCGCTGTCTTTGTTGCATACGAGCATGTAGAGGAAGTGGGTGGAGCTTTAGAGTTTCTAGCAGTGACTTAAGTCGGTAGAGACAGTCTAGACTGTTTGAAAAGACGAGGGTACGTCCTGTACTGACCAAAAGACAATAGTAGAGATAGAGATCCTGTGAGTAATAGGAGAGACATTTTAGTCTGTCATAAGAGTCTTACCATTCTCTACAATGATGTTATACTCACTTCTAGTTTAATGTTATACTTACCTTATCTTCAATTGAACAGACAATTTTAGATTCTGACAATCTCTCAACAGTCCCTTCTTTACGAGTGAGGTCAATTATTGTAGCATTCTCAGCTAAACCAGCTTTACCAATCAAGTTATCTAAATGCAATGATAAACAAACTAGCGAGAATTATATCACAAACCAATGCTCTGTTCTCCACTCATACTTCCCACAGACTTCCTCTTTCTACTTGTTTTACGTCGAGGTAATGTCAGTGTAGCAGAGAATACCATTGTCTGATAACTACCAGGTGGTTTGACAAAGGATATCCTCTCTAATATCAATGATAGTTCATGGAAGTGACCATGTTCTACCATGCGATCAGCTTCATCAAGGACTAGATATTGTAACTGGTCTAATGCATTGAGATGAGGATTACCCTCCTATAAGTGTAATTAATTAATTAATACATAAATTAACAGGATTTACCTCTTTCATAACTTTCCAGAGACGTCCTGGAGTGGCGATAACAATCTGAGGGTGGAGTTTCAAGAGACGTTCTTGCTTTTGACTGGACATACCTCCAACAACAGCACAGATCTGTAGAAGTATTAAAGGATAAATGGACAGACAGATAAATAATGGATGGATAGATAGAAGCAATGGTCAAATAGATGAAATAACCAATGGACATACCTTGATGTTGGTAAATTTTGCAGCTGCTTCAATATGTGATTTTACTTGCAGTGCTAACTCTCGAGTTGGTGTTAATACTAAGGCAATCAATCCAGGTACAGTATCAGTAATATGGTAGTCTGTTTGTGGTTGTTCTCTACCAATCATTTTCTGAAATATATCATCAGGAATATCATCTTGATATGACACAAGACCTCTTTGCTCCGTATTATCTCCTGCCTCATCAAAGATCTTCTTCCTTTTAGCTAAAAACTCTTCATCATCAAAATCATCTTGATAAGATATCTCTTCAGTCTCTGAAAATCGTCCACTCAAGACAACTTCATTCAGATCAATAATTTCTCCACTATCCTCATCGTCACATTCCTTATCAGTAGCTAATCTTGTATCCATAGTAACCGTTGTCTTGGTATCCATAGTGAGATCAGATATATTTGTTAAAATATGATGTAGTATTGGTATTCCAAAAGCTAGTGTCTTACCGGAACCCTGTAATAATTAAACCAAATCATGTGACTATCATGTGACTACATACAGTTTCTGCAGCCCCAATGATGTCACACTTGTCTTTAATAGCTGGTGGTATAGACTTCTTTTGTATCTCAGTAGGTGATGTAAATCCCATATCTACCAATGATCTTACTATTACACTAGGTACTTCCAATCTATACCATTCTTCTCCTCCAGGTACAGGACTCTGAAAATGAATATTTTTCTCGCTTAATTTAGATAGAGCTAGCATCGATTTGTTGCGTGATTTCTTCATTTTCAAGAGCTTTTTCCTTCTGGATGACATTATGATGTGGTGACACGTGGGAAATAAATTTCTTAATTTTACAATAATTAAAACTCCTCCTACTAAAGGACTTAATTAATTACGTATTTGTTGATAATAATTATTATTGTAACAAAATGAACATAACACTGTGTTAATAGATAAATAACAATATAAAGTATTAAATAAATTAAAGATTCATTTCTTTGTAAGTGTACATGTACAAGTAGAACAAGGAAAGTTATTATAACATTTTTAAAACTCTAATACAGTAATTGAGAACAGTAATATAAATTAGTATTACTGTTCTCAAATACTGTATTAGAGTTTAAAAATGTTATAACAATACTCCTCATGACATTATACTGTCACTCGCTAACAACCAATTATATAGTTTATTCCATTAAAAGTTTCAAGTGACTCATTGCCAAATTTTTGACTAGAGATAATGGACTATACTGGTTTCAATTCAAACTTTTTTAATTCACAGTATTAATTGATCAACTTGTACTTAAATACCTCTTTAGTTAACATTGTTCTTTATCCACTTGATTTATGACTAACAAGATATTACAGCTGTTTTTCTCTAATGATAGTGGATGAATTAATACTGTGTATTAATGGATAATGATATAAGAGTGTTAACTTAGTGTCCAGACACTTTATTATGGATACAAGAATGTTTAGTAAAACTACCAGACCAAGCAAAACCTTTCCCACAGTCCTTACAAATGTAGGGTTTCTCTCCAGTATGGATACGAGAATGGGTAGTTAGATTACCAAGGGTAGTAAAGCTTTTCCCACATACCTTACATATATAAGGTTTTTCTCCAGTGTGGATACGAGAATGGATAGTTAGATGACCAGGCTGAGAAAAACCATTTCCACAGTCCTTACAAATATAAGGTTTCTCTCCATTGTGAGTACGCCGATGAGAAGTAAGAGTACTAGACTGACTAAATCCTTTTCCACAGTCCTTACAAATGTAAGGTCTCTCTCCAGTATGGATGTAAGAATGAATAGTTAGATTACGAAAGGTAGTAAATCCTTTTCCACAGTCCTTACAAACGTAAGGTCTCTCTCCAGTATGGGTGTAAGAATGGGTAGTTAGATGACCAAGCTGAGAAAAACCATTTCCACAGTCCTTACAAATGTAAGGTTTCTTTTTAGTATGGATGTAAGAATGGCTAGTTAGATTACCAAAAGTAGTAAATCCTTTCCCACAGTCCTTACAAACGTAAGGTTTCTCTCCAGTATGGATACGAGAATGGGTAGTTAAATGACTAGAGATAGTGAATCCTTTTCCACAGTCCTTACAAACGTAAGGTTTCTCTCCAGTATGGATACGAGAATGGGTAGTTAAATGAGCAGAGATAGTGAATCCTTTTCCACAGTCCTTACAAATGTAAGGTCTCTCTCCTGTATGGGTACGAATATGACGCAGAAATATACTCTGAAACGAGAACTTCTTTCCACATGTAGTACAAGAGTATTTATTAGAAGTGGACACATCACAAGTAGAATGACTTGATACAGTTGGGACTCTATGGACTTGATGACGTACATGACAATGTGTGTTGAGGTTACCTTCTAAACTAAATGAATACTTACAATATGGACAGTGATAGGGTTTGTCACCAGTGTGATGTGAACGGATATGATAAGTCATAATGTTACAATCAGTACTAGTCACGTGATGACAAAGAGGACAGTGTAGAGTACCTCTCTTTGAAGGACAGTGGTTATTGAGGAGATGATCAGTTAATACAGTTGAGTTAGTACATGTCTTCTTACAGCCACGTACAGGACAAGTAGTAGATGACATCTTTAGTGAAGACAACACGTGGTTTATAAACTCACTAATTAATTAAAGAGCCACGCCTATTAAAATAACACAAGGCTTAATACCACATAAATTATAAGTACAAGTCTATTTATAAAGCAATCACAAAACTAATCGTTTTCTTCAAGAAACTCTTCATATTCTTCAGCTGACATTAAATGGCTATACTCTGAGTCATCCTTTACTTTTAACTTTACAATCCATCCTATACAGAGAGACCAAATATCAATGAACAAGACAACAATGTACTTACCATTACCATAAGGATCCTCATTTACTAATGATGGTGTCTCACCAAGTTGTTCATTAACTTCAGTTACCTCTCCTCCCACAGGAGCATACAAGTCAGCTGCAGCCTTAACACTTTCTACAGTCCCAAATACATCTAGTCCCAGAATAAATAGTTTAACTAAATACAAACTCTTATAACATACCTCCTTGTTCAAATTCTGTTCCAACGTCAGGAATATCTACATAAACAGCTTCTCCAAGCTTGTCCTGTGCATAGTATGAGATACCAACGGTTGCTATGTTACCATCAAGAGCTGCCCACTCATGGCTTTTGGTAAAACGATATTTGTCAGCTGGTTACATAGAGGAACAGAGAGTGTATCCCTGTTATCAATACAACATAATGACTTACATGGTGGACTTTTAGTTGTGTAGTATCTCCAACTCCAGCTAGCTATGGAAGATCTAACAAACAGAGAAGGACTGTAAGTAGCTTTTGCAAGACATTGATAGTTGCTCAGAAATCTAGTGGAAGATTTAGCTAGATTAAAGATAAGACTGGAAGCTGACGCCATGTTATAAGAAATCAGTTAGGAGTGGTCGGATTCTGTATAGGCAGACGAGCCACGCCCAATCTTTGAACGATAAATGAGCTTGCTTTTGTATCGCTCAGCATTGAGAATGGCTTTCTTAAAGCGAGTGCTACGCTCTCAGTCTATTCCTGAGACTAAGTCCAGTTCTGAGACTAAAGATGAAAATGAAGATGGTGTTCAAGATCCGTTGAAGAAGGAAGTCAAAGAGAAACCAGTGACGGTCATTACAAGTAAAACCAAAGATTATAATCCTGATTCGGTCAAATATGAGAGGGCAACGTTTGCTATGAGTTGATTTTGGTTCCCGGAGTCACAGTTTGGCTGTGCTCCGGGGGTACTACGCACAAGGGTGGGGTATACTGGAGGTTCTCGAGCTAATCCGACATATTATAGTCTGTGAGTTAAAATGGATCCATAGACAAAAATGGATGAATAACTTGATACCCAATGATTTAACGTTCCTTTCTTTGTAGTGGTGGTCATACTGAAACAGTAGATATTCATTTTGATCCAAATAAAACAAGTTACCAGACACTTCTCAAAATGTTCTGGGCAAATCATGAACCTACACGATCTACTTCAAAGCAATATATGTCGGTCATTTTTTATCACAGTGATAAGCAGAAAAAATTAGCCGAGTCATCAAAAGAAGAAGAACAAAAGAAGAGAAGCAAAGAAATACTAACTCGTATTACTGCAGCAGAAACATTCTATGACGCAGAAGAGTAAGTATACCACATACCAGTATTATGACTTTAGTATTGTGTACATTACTTGTTAAATGAAGTAATTTCCTTTGCTATGTGTAATGTCAATAAAGTCCTTATAAGGTATAAGAAATTACATGTATAAACACACTATAATATAACAATATAAAGGAAATTGAATCAGCAGATCCTTATCATCACATGCAATATGCCCATGTGATAATGTAATCTCTCTTATTGTTTATATGTAAATATCCTTGTTATTATTTGTTTTATCGCTAATCTATCTTTGTGATCACATGTGATGTATCTCCTTTAGTTACCATCAGAAGTATCTCTTGAGACAACAACGTGATATACTTCAAGCTCTTGGTATTCCTGATGAGAAAATGATAAAGTCTCACGTTGCCTGTCGTATTAATGGCTACTGTGGTGGCAATGGTACAGCTGAAGATCTCGAAAATGAGCCATTCTTTACTCAACTACCTCAACGTGTACAAGATCGTCTGAAGATTCTTGCCTCACGAAAACAATTCTATTGACAGTATTCAATCCAGTCTTTGTTCTATATTATTTTCAGTGATATGTGATTGTATTGTCATGCAGT
The DNA here is from genome assembly GCA_963693285.1 of Xestospongia muta. Classification (NCBI taxonomy): domain Eukaryota; kingdom Metazoa; phylum Porifera; class Demospongiae; order Haplosclerida; family Petrosiidae; genus Xestospongia; species Xestospongia muta. The sequence goes on from OY848930.1 coordinate 5,265,426, forward strand.
TGTCACATGATGATCACATGATATGTTAGAGGTAACATAGCATTAGCTAATCCTCTATCATTGATACCAGATGATCATCATGTGACTATCACATGACTTTATAAATGTTTGATAATAATTACTTGTTATATAAATGTACATGATTCATTATTTTGGAATGTTAGTAATTAATTTGATAATAATATTCCTCCGCCAGATAACTCCAAACTCTAACAATAAATATTATCAATGTGGAGTTAAAATTATTTAACCAGTTTTCTTTACCTGTTGAGGTTCTTGAAATTCTAACCAGTCAGACTGGTATGTTGGGAGAAGACCCATACTATTAAATTTATAAATGGCCAAAGCGACAACCACAAGATTGCCAAACACAAAAACAGCTTTCTGAAATATAGCTTGATCACCGACTAAATTTTTGAATGCTAATTACAAGAATGACATCATCAGTTTAAGTATAACTATATAGCTACCTTCTTTATAGCTAATTAAAGTTTGCACAGGTCTAAAGAACATCATACCGACCATCATGATAGGAAAAAGGGATACTGTATTGCCCGCCATCCACATAATAAATAAATTCATAGGGAGTTGTTTCAATGGGCCAAGTGCTAATCCCCATCCTTGCTATTGTGAAGTACATTAAAAGAGATTGATACATGAATTATGTCAATGTACTTTAGCTACTAATGTTGAGTCTTCATCATCAGCTGTATCCTAAAATAATATTAATAGTTATTAAAATTAAACAATTATTACCGCAACATTTGGTAGCCGATGGACATAGCCAGGAGGTGATGGAAATTCATCTGCTTTTTTATAACTGGTCCTAAAAGAGACAGTTATATATTATAACATAGCTTTATTGTCTAACCGTTACCTCTTGATGTCATTAAAATCTATAGACCATTTTAAGCTTGTCTTACCAGCCATAATGATTGAAGTGGGTGGAGTTTATGTTTATTGAAGAATAATTAATGAAAATAAATGAAATCAAATACTATACTTGTTATAATATTTTTAGTGTCCAATTAGAGAATACAGAGACCATAGATTCTTCAGGCAACTAAAGATGCCTGAAGAATTAATGGTGTCCATAGAATAGTGTATATATGTGGTTTCTAGCTATAACTGTATGGTCTCCATTAGGCAACACAGGTACAAAGCGCAACTTCAGGCATCATTTAGTACCAAATAGGTTTATAAATGGACTCTTAGTTATAATTTATGTGATATAAAGCTTTATTATTTTTATAGGCGTGGCTTTAATTAATTAGTGAACTTATTATAAACCACGTGTAGTATCCACGTGTTATCTTCACTAAAGATGTCATCTACTACTAATGTCTATTGTCTTGTACGTGGCTGTAAGAAGACATGTACCAACTCAACTGTATTAACTGATCATCTCCTCAATAACCACTGTCCTTCAAAGAGAGGTACTCTCCACTGTCCTCTTTGTCATCACGTGATTAGTACTGATCGTAACATTATGACTTATCATATCCGTTCACATCACGCTGGTGACAAACCCTATCGCTGTCCATATTGTAAGTGTTCATTTAGTTTAGAAGGTAACCTCAACACACATTGTCGTGTACGTCATCAAGTCCATAGAGTCCCAACTGTATCAAGTCATTCTACTTGTGATGTGTCCACTTCTAATAAATACTCTTGTACTACATGTGGAAAGAAGTTCTCGTTTCAGAGTATTTTACTGCGTCATATTCGTACCCATACAGGAGAGAGACCTTACATTTGTAAGGACTGTGGAAAAGGATTCACTAGGTTTGTTCATTTAACTACCCATTCTTATACCCATACTGGAGAGAAACCTTACATTTGTAAGGACTGTGGAAAAGGATTCACTACCGTTGGTCATCTAACTACCCATTCTTATACCCATACTGGAGAGAGACCTTACATTTGTAAGGACTGTGGAAAAGGATTCACTACCGTTGGTCAACTAACTACCCATTCTTATACCCATACTGGAGAGAGACCTTACGTTTGTAAGGATTGTGGGAAAGGATTTACTTTGTCTAGTAATCTAACTACCCATTCTCGTATCCATACTGGAGAGAAACCCTACATTTGCAAGGATTGTGGGAAAAGATTTACTGCCTTTAGTAATCTAACTGTCCATTCTCGTATCCATACTGGAGAAAAACCTTATATATGTAAGGACTGTGGAAAAGGATTTACTACCTTTGGTCAACTAACTAATCATTCTTACATCCATACTGGAGAGAGACCTTACATTTGTAAGGACTGTGGGAAAGGTTTTACTCGGTCTAGTAGTCTTACTTCTCATCGTCATATTCACACTGGAGAGAAACCCTACATTTGTAAGGACTGTGGAAAAAGGTTTAGTTATTCTGGTAGTCTAGCTAACCACTCTCATATCCATACTGGAGACAAACCTTACATTTGTAAGGACTGTGGAAGAAGTTTTACTCATTTTCGTAATCTAACTACCCATTCTCGTATCCATACTGGAGAGAAACCCTATATTTAATTTTGTAAGGACTGTGGAAAAGGTATTGCTTGATCTGGTAGTTTTACTAATCATCTTGTATCTGTTATAAAGTGTATTAAACTGGACACTAAGTTAATTCACTCATATATCATTATCATTAATGCAATATTTATCCATTATCAATGTTACAACTTGTAGTGATTAGAGAAAACCAGCTATAAAATCTTATTAGTCATAAATCAAGTGGATAAAGAACAATGCGAGCTATTTAAATACAAGTTGATAAAAAAGTGACTTGAGACCAGTATAGTCCATTATCTCTAGTAGAAAATTTGGCAATGAGTCACTTGGAACTTTTAATAGAATAAACTATATAATTGGTTGTTAGCGAGTGACAGTATAATGTCATGAGGAGTATTGTTATAACATTTTAAAACTCTAATACAGAATTTGAGAACAGTAATACTAATTTATATTACTGTTCTCAATTACTGTATTAGAGTTTTAAAAATGTTATATATAATATATATATATATATATAACTCTCCTTGTTCTACTGGTACATGTACACTTACAAATAAATAAATGAATTTTTTAATTATTTAATACTTTATATCGGCTATGAATTCATTAACGATATTGGTGAACTATAAGTATTTTATCTATAAGTATACTGAGTATAAGTATTTTTCATAATAGTTTACAATTAAAGTTGGAGAAAACATCTGAAGGTATATCAGTACGAGGCCGGACACTCTCACAGGTAAATTCATTAAACCAGTTCATTTCTACATGTATTACTCGTTGTCATTCTTTAGCATCCAACTATACAGACTATGTCAGCACAAGAGAAGACATTTTCACAAGAAGTAGAGAAATTACTTAGTGGTATTACTAGCCCAGAATATCGACAACTTGCTGTAGAGGTATGCCAATATTAGGTATAATTTTTGAGTGTCTCTGTGTAGCTTCTTATGGTAGTAACAACAATACTTGAACGAAATCCAGAACTAAAGAATCAGAAATGCATTAACTTAGATGAAATAATAATTATGTCATCATGTAATTTTAAATGTAATTATTATATTTTAGTTGTTACAAAGAGCTTTTACAATGTTAAATGATGACATTAAAAGTGGACTTGTTAGACAACCCTCTACTGAGAGACTCCAAATATCAGTCAGTATTAAGAACAACAAAATTATATTTAAATTATTATATTTACTAATTATAGGAACCATTCTATTCACTGAGCCCTTGTGGTCCACATGGAACAGTAGCTTATATGGCTAAGGCAGCTATCACACAATTATTGCTTGATGGAGTGGAATATGACTCTAAAAAGACATGCTCAGTATCGTAAAAAATAATATTAATTTTATGTACTTGAATATATGGACCATTTATAATATATACATGCACTATTACAGTAGTATAGGATGTCCTCTTTAGTAGCTTAACTTAACTCATGAAATTATTGTTTTTTTTTAAAAATCAATAGCTCTCTCACATAATTACATGAAGTATTTTTTATAGAGTTAAGTCCTTGTTAAGTGTCATTGCTCTCAAATGTTGCATTAGATTTTAAAAAATTACAATGGTACAGTTTGTTGTAATGTATATTATGTAGATGTAAAGTAATGTATTTATAAACGAAATATCTGATAAAATTTATTCTAATAATATTTTCTGAAATTTTCTTTGTTAGTTTGTTTGTAATACCTTCCCAGTAATTTAAATAGATTTAAGATTTATAAAAAAAAACCCTTGTGTGTTGCCCAAACGATCTTTCGTGACTCACTTCCACGCAGGCTTCCACTTAGGCTCCAGGATTCCCTGCTATTGCTAGCTAGGACCGCCACCTGGCTTGGTAACCATCGTCCGAAGACGAGGTAATCCTGGCTGGAACTTCGCCCTAACTTCAAACCAGCCGTACTGGGTTTCGAGCTTCGGGAAGAAATCATCGTCATTACTAAACCGGGAGTGCAATGCTCCGGACCTCGTCACGTTTAAAGGGAGACTACCAGCCGTATCCTAGTCCGCCTTTCGGATACTCCGAAGAGTATGCTGGTAACCATCTCAGAGGTCAACTCAGATGCATCGCAGACGCTGGCCCACAACACACTGGCAACCAAGACTGCTTTCATTTCCTTTTATATGTACTTACGATTTTGTCTTCATGCTCTTGTGGGGCGCGGGTGTACCGGCTATGAATCTCATTAACGATATTGGTGAACTAAAGAGAATGCGTAAACAATTAAAATTAAAACTATAATCTAAGGACCAAGAAAAAACTAATCACGTTTAAACAAACTAGAACAGGACTACTAATTATATATTAATTATTTACCACATAAATTATAGTTAATTTTAGAGTTTAGGGTGGACAAATAGACACTGCCTTGATATAGAAGACTGAGTATAACTTTTAAAAAAAATAGCTAAAGTGTATAATAAATATATGTTAATAAAATAACTATAATAATTATAACAATCATAAAGATATTAAGAAATATATATATATAATTTATGACTGTGTTACTGACAACTTTATTTAACTAAAACATACACAGTAAGGACAATATATCACTTTATGTCACAGAGGAGAGCAACACCTCTCAATATCCAGTGATCTGGATGTTGACTTGTTTTAAGGTATAATGCAGTGATATAGGTCAGATCAGTACGACGTGGTTTCTTATAAACTGGACACTCGTATAGTTTGGGATCTTTATTGCCTCTTGTGTTAATAGCATAGACATGTACCACAGGCATTATCACATAGAGTACTTTAGGAGTTGGTTCAACTAGTTTAGTATTTCGACGATCCCAACCTGCTCCATCAAGAAACAGACCTTGTATGTAGACTCCCTCAGGTGGAGGAGCAGTGACATCTTCTTTACTCATACGAGTGACATCATTGTGGACTACCACACTATCTAAAGCCCAACCTTTGTGAGCACGTGCAACCTAAATGAAATAAGAAGTTTTAAAAATCATTTCCACCTGAAACTGGAGACTAACCTCTTGTCTCATGGCTGTTAGAAACCCTTGAGGATTGAAGAACCCTGTCATCCAGAATATGTTGGGACGTCCTTGAAATACCCATGATCTAAATTGAGTGTCTCTCTCAAGAAGTTCTGTAAACCAGAACCCAATGGTAGTTGACTCCCAAGATACCTAGACATCAACAATATTATAAATATACTAGCATTTGTTAGTATCACACCTTTTCCCACAAAGGGGGAACTTTGGCATCATACATGGAGTCCAGTGTATTACGAAGATTCTAATGTAAAGATTATAGCCTTTTAGTCAACTATATGTCCACTAATGTATACCTCATTCATAATAATAGTACCATCAATGGCTAACTGAAGATCCTGTAAAGTACTGCGAACCAGTCCAATCACCCTCTGCATACGATCTATTTCTTGTCTTAAAAATATGTTCATTGGAGCTATAGCACCCATTTTTTGTAGCCTAGCACGTACCTAAAGAGAACATTATATATTTGATACAAGTAGCATCTTAAGTACCTCATGTGGTATATAATCATCTGGTAGTTTCTCTAACATCTCTCCAGCTTGTCTACGTACAATAGACTCTCTAGTTTCTCCACCTCCACTACTACTGTCCTTGGGTTGGATCTCTAGAATAGTATCCAGACAAGACTTGGCTGTGTTACTCTGATAACTGCAATGGATACAGTAATACAATAGTACCATACTGTGGAGACTTACGTTATATCAGCATTGGGATGCATTCCAAATATTTCTGGTGTATCAATCAAGGGCAGCTTCTCAATAGCATCCAGATAGTCCTTAACTGTTTTAAGTACTGGTATTGGATAGCCTTTATAGAATGTAAAGGAAGATTGGAACATGTGTTCACCAAACCAAGCCTATTAATATACAGATAATAATAAATAAATTGTAAGTATTTCCTACTTTTGCATAAGTATTCAACAGTCGTTTGTCATAATCATCAGTGACTCGACCACCATATTGTATTTCACCCAGCATATAACGAACAGCACCCCAAGACAATCCCTATAGAGATGTACTACATCAAAGTAGATCAAATTATGACTCACTGACCTTTTTAAGATCCATGTCATCAAGTAAATTCTGGACATATTGAGTGCTGGCATTGAAATCAGACTGGTTGAATTCATAGGGAATATTCCAGCCCAAAGGACCAAACTTTCTTCTCTCTTGTACAGTTGTATGGAGAAATGCAACAGCATACTGCATAGGTTTCCATTGAGACAGATTACTATAGTCTAAATGTTCCTGAAAATAAATTATAGTTTAATGAATTGTACTACTGTCATCTAACTTGTGTCATATTTGTGTATGTTCTCTTTAAACCAGCTTTAACTCCTTGGGGTGGCTCAAATGTGTACTTGATGGATGTCTGAAGGAGATTGATGGGAAACTTATTATGAACCTCTGTAGTCATCCAAAGACGAAATGACTCATGGACTGTCTGCGTCTCCAATATTGAGAGTAGTAACTCATCCAAGAAATCAAGGGCTAAGTGACCATTTTGTAGCAATAACCAACCACCCTGTATAATATGCAACAAGAACTCTTAAAATATGTAACTTAAATGATTAATTTACAATAACCAATGTTATTTACACTGTACCTGCGTCTGACATTGCTGCAGGAGTCGTCTAGCATGAACTTCCTGACCTTGTCCCATGGAAATAGTATGACAAGCTATATAGCAATGAAATCATTAGAAGTCACTATGGTAACCAACTACTCACCTATTTGATGTTTCTTTGACAGAGCATCTATAGTCATAGTTGGGTCTGAACCCATTGATAAAAAACAGATCATTGGAACACGTATAGCAGATTCTTTCCACATCCCCTCGACATCAAGGATCACACCTTCGGCATATTTCACTCCTAAAGATTCAGAAATGTACTTTCGTGCTTGTGCATAAGTACGATCAGGGCACCAAGATCTAAACAGAAAACATAAGAGAACCACTAGAATTATCAGAGAATTACCTCACTAAGAGAAGTTTTCTAAATGTATCTAAAGTATTATAGCCGTCAGGTATAAGAGCTTCTTCAGGTGCTTCAGTATCAAACCATGCTTTCCAACCTTTATCATTACGTCCAATCTATAAAACAATAATTCACAATGTTTGTTAAAGATATATCTAACTCCAAGATATGGTGGTACAATGAACTATCATTCCTCCTTACTTGTATGAGAATATCAGAGAACTGAGGCAGTTTAGCTAGTTCAACCAGGTTGAGCCATGTCATATCTGTAATCCATTTTGATGATTTTGATGGACAAGTTTTGAGATCTAGTGCAGCACCACCTTTGATAAGAGTCTGGAATTCATGATGTTTAACATGACCTTTTTGCATATCTATCTTCAATGCTAGTAGTAAAGTGAATAGGAACTTGTGTTCCTCATACAGTCCACGTGTTGAGTAACGGAATGCTTCAAAGGTCAGATATTCTACTATGTTATTGATACGTTTAGTGGTGACAGGTGACTTAGCAGAACGAGCCATAGAAAGATCAAAGATCTCTAAGAACTGGACAAGAGATGTCTGATACATGACATTGACCATTGACATTTCAACTATAAGAAAATATAAGACAGAACCTCGAGCAGCCACGGGACGATACTCTTCACGGGCTGCATTGATTTTGATCTCAGTTTGAGCAGCAATGTCAAGTTTTTGAGTCACATCTTCAGCTGTTCGTTTTGTGGTTCTCAACACTTCAATAAGAGACTCATCATCAACTAAAGACCCCTACAATGAAAGGATCAAGTCAGCTGATAATTAATAGTATGGCCTACCTTTGTAGATGTCAGACGGTAAAGGAGATTGTCTTCAAGTTCTTTCATTTTCTTTTTATTTGCATTAACTTCTTCCATTAATTTCACCCTCTCAACCTCAAGTTCTTGTTTCTCTGTGAGAATTACTCGACCTAGAAGCTGATCTTCTAATCCTTTCACAGTCACTGTGAAGTCTATGATAGCAGTACGTGCACTGATCTGTGGACAGAGTTACTTATCTAAAAGAGTATCTGTTTGTCTCACCTCTGGTGTGTAAGAAGGGTTAGGAAGTTTAGTAGTAATGTAGAGCATGAATCCTTTCATCACATCAACTTCTTTGTCTCCTACTTTGACTTTTAATGTACTCCCAGCTTTGATGAAGTTCTTCTCTAATACATTGTCTAAAGCTGGATCCAGCTCTTCTTCTACATCCTCAATTAGTATGGCCTTCCCTAACGAGAGACAGTCCTCCAAATGAGTTCTGAAGTACTTGTGGTTTAAAGTAGTTATCTAATAACGATATGAAGTAAACAAATACTGTTATTTATTAGACTCACTTGTAACTCATTATTTGCTTCTCTGTTTTTAATCCAAGATTTACCCTGGCCCTGAGGATCCATCAGAAGAGGAAATCGGGTTGCCTTAGTTACAATGATACCATTCTGTATGGAGAGTTCGTCATTAGGTAAACCTTGAAGATTCCATTCTCCAATTGTGGCTGAATCAGTTAACAATTCTAACAAGTTGATATCATGTGAGAAAGGAACATTGCGAGACTTTAGTTCCTTCTTCCAAGCATCCATAAGAAGAAGACGAAATTCCTGGTTAAAGGGTCCAGAATAAGAGAGGAAAGCTGTACCAAGAAGAATATCTCCAACCAATCTGTATAGAAATGTTTAAAATTGTTAAAATTAAGGCAACACTCTCTTACCTTCCAAGTTGAGCTTGAAACTCCTTGCTCTGTTGTGTCCATCTTTCTTTTTCTCCTCCAAGTCCTTCAATGAGAGCTGAGGCAGCTTTCATCTTTCGTTTACAAGTCTCTGCATCATCAATAAGAGCTTGTTTTTTCGACATAGCTTCATCATATAGTGCTCGTACAACATCTAACTCCTTCTGTTTTTCTGCTAATGTGTTATTAGCCTCTTCCAATTCAGCTTGAGCCTTTTCAAATTTTACTGCTTGTATGGCCAGATTAGCTTTAAGTGGTAGCACCTCTTTATTGATGCCATAAAAGGATGACATAGCTTTTGTCCATGAGCAGAGACCAGCCACATTACCGCAGACCTTCTTAGCATTCTCCATGTAGTAATCTTCCATAGAAAAATAAGGCTGCAACAACTCTACAGTTTCTTCATTAATAGTGTCCTTAGGAAAGTTCTGTAATCCTTGAAGGAAACCACCTTGACTCATCATCTTTAGAGACTCTCCCCAGGAAGGTTTAGGACCAGGTCGCTCAGGATCCATTGCCATATTGTCTAACTTCTTTTGGAACAATAATAGTACACAGTCCATAATTCTCATAATAAGATGTGGAGGTTTGGCTAACTTCCTCACTGTGGCTATATCTGCTGCTTTAATTGTCTGCAAAGCTGCCTCAGCTTCTTCAAGTGCAGGTCTAGCTTTCTCTAACTTCTCTTCTGCTACACTTTTATCAGCAGCTATTGCATCAGCAACAGCTTGAGCTCGATCTTTCACTTTCTGCACCTCAGCTTTAACTTTCTCTGCAGCCTGAGCCTTCACTGTCACTTCTGCCAACACCTTCTCTGCCTCCTTTGATGCTACTTCAAGTTCCTTCTCCTTAACAGCTAGTTCTTTAGCTAGCTGAGCAACAGACTCACCAGCTTCTAAGAGCTTGTCCAAGCCCATAGTCATGCGATCACCTAATTCTTTTACTACTTTTTTCTTTTCAGTGTACATGTTCTTGTATCCTCCGATAAATGATAGATAGGACTTTGGAGTCACATGAGCTGTGCGACGATAACGCTCAAAGTACTTGACACAACTTTCAGCGACAAAGTCTTGAAACACTCCCATAGCTTGAACAACTTGTTGCTTCACTTCTGGTGTACATACAATGTCATATTCTGCTAAGAAATGATGAGCTACTGCAATCAAAGCATCTTTTGGCCATCTACTAAACCAATCCATTGTACAACCACTAAACAATCCTGGGAATTTAAGAGAACGGCTTCTAAACTTTTCACCTACTGGTGAGAAACAGAGCACCACATGAAGGTTCTTTCTAGCACGAGATAAGAAATATTCATAGAGGTTTTCAGGAGTTGGAGGACGCCGGGGAAACTCTTTCTTCATAACAGGAATAAGTTCAGATGTGATTTCATCGATTTCATCTCTTGCAAACAAATTGGAGACCTCTCCAGACGACAGTACATTATTGATGTACTCCAAGAATCCTTCATCTTTGATCTCCTGGTCAGTGAAGAGGAATGTCATACCTTTGCCTTCTTGGCCTGCAGTTCTGTAGAGAATCTATAAAGAAAGAAAATGATTAAGATCTCACTATGTATAACTACTGATATTAATAACCTTCAAGTCTTCAAGAAGATTATTTGCATTGTATGTTCGACTCAGAGTAATTTGAAATGTTTTATAGCCAGCAATAAAAGACGCCAATCGAGTGAGACTCTGTTTACCAGACCCTCCCACTCCAACCAACAAAGCATTGCCACGATCAGTACGAATAATTCTTGAGATCTTAATAAAATGAACCATTGCATCTTTGAAGAAAACCAAATCCATTCCAGACCCTCTAACAGTCTCATTGTACTGCTGTAAAAAGTTAGTCAATCTCTCTTCTATCTCAGGATAAGATGGAATCTGTAAAAGAGATAAAATAGGTGTAAAAAACATTAAATAAATAGAACAACATGACTGACTGGTTCGTAGATCTTGGGTGCTTCTACTTCAGCATCTTCTGGCTCATCACCTGTGGCTTCTGGAGGATCTCTTAAGAAATCTACAAAGTAGGGCTCATCTGGGAGCTTGTCTCGTATAGCTTGACCAAGTTCTTCTTCAATGATTCGAACCAAACAATTATCAAACCATTCCTTGTCTGCAGCATTAACAAAACGGTCGGCAATCACACGAGTGCACTCGTGTCTCCACAAACCCAATAGTATCTCAACACTTGTGAGAATATCGTGTTCCATGTGTAGCATCCCTTCCCAAATACGAGAAAGATCACGAAGATTGAAGTTGTAATGAAATTTGGCTGGAGTGGGCAACATTTTGACCTGCAATATAAGAGTAAAAGTAACTTATCAGACAATTAGAGTCAGTTAGATAGTTATTTGTAGCCATAATTCTGAGGCACTGCATAATCTTGTGAATCTAAGCTAGCTCTTAAATAATATTACATAATATTAACTATGGTGCCAGCTCCTGTTCTAGTCTCAATTACTAAAATAACTAAGGGGTTGTACTACATACCTTAGTGTTCTGCCATAGTTTTCTTGTACAGACCACTAATGGAAGGATGATATCAATAGCTTCTTTTATGAAGCCTCTCTCTTTGCAGAAGTATCCTGAACCTATAGCTCCAAAGATCTTGTCGATGGAAGCATTTGAAGGTAGTGTGCAATTGAAAACATTAAACTGTCTCTTTAGACGTTGAGGGATGTCATTGCGTCCTCCTCCTGGGTGGATCATGGCTGCTAGAAACTGGATGTCTTCAATGTGGGTGAAGTCTCCAGGTTTTTCAAGACTGTAGAATCCTCTCATTTCTATTGTTTGGCGTACAATTTCATTAGTGATTTGGTCTCCCCAATTATTAATGATAGGCATGTTGACATCATCAATAAAAACCGTCAATTTCTTACCAGCTGGAGGGCCATATGTTGTTCCAACTCTTTTGTCAACATAGCTCTCAATAGCCCGCTGGAAATGACCAGGACTAGTGGCAGAGGAGAAACTAAGACTCTTACTGAGATGCTCTTCAATGTTGTATTTAGAAACATAGCCTTGAATGATGACAGTTTTTGCTGTCCCTTGTTCCCCTATAAGAAGAACTGGTTTGGACTGTTTGGCAACAGTATGGATGAGGTAATCTGTACGGACATTGTCAACATTGGGAACCAGAATGGAACTATAAGGGGGAATACTATCTTTGGGATAGACATACTCTTCGACACGTGTTATCCAATGAATCCAATCCCCTTTTTCATCAGGAACAAACTCAAACATGGTGTCACCTTTTTCAGCATCACAGACTGGATAATCTAAATCTGGTTTCTTTTCTCTCATCCAAGTCTCCATTTTTGAACGATCTCCAAGCTCTAGAGGAGCTCCAATACTCCACATAATAGCAAAGATGTAGAGGTGTTCAAGATGTCTATGCTGCAATGACACATTGTCTTCCTTTGCTGGAATAAGTCCTTCTAAAATAACACATGTTTGGGCAATGTAGTTACATTGTAGCAACTCCATCTTGGCCTCCAGCATTACTGAAACATAGTTATATATATCAATGAATGAACCCTCAAAGATAGTCAGAAGGATCTCTGACTCTGTTGGAGTTATCTTCTTCTCAGAGACTTTTTTGTGAAGCCAACTTTTCAAAATTGGATTCCAGTCAAGACCAGAGGAGCTCATGTAGACCATACCATTACGGGACACAGTAGCTGGTGAAGCATTGTCCACATTATGAGGCTCAAAGACAATTTTACAGTCAGGTGCCATGGGAATTCGATCACCATTAGCCAGGGTAAGTGTCTTGTTGTCATCTAGTACACTGTTAAGGTTTTCAATCCATAATGTGTCCACTGGACCATCCATCACTAGCCAGATGTGTTCTCCTTTCTTGACCTTGTGGGTACGACGCCAGAGAGTGGAAAAGATCCCATCAGTCCAGTCATTAGTGGCAACATCTAGTCGTCCAAACATCTGAGGTGCTGTAATGGCCTTTGGATTCATTCTCATTTCTCTGTGAGCTTCTCCACAATCTGTCATCGCTTTCATTAGTATATGAATACAGCAAGTCTTTCCTGCACCACTAGGACCTAAGACCATAAAACCATGGCGCACTCGTTGGGTTTCAAACAATTGGATGAGCTTTAGGTTCCAGGAGGGATGGTTGATGAGACCTGCTTCTTCAACTCTTGTGTTTATAGCTGCATCCAGATCAGGATAGCCAGCAGTCTCCAGTTGGATACCAGGGAACAAATCATTGATTAAACTAAGAAACAGAGGCTCATCTTCATCAACTAGTTTGGACAAGTTCATATCTCGTAGACCTCTCATAACTATCATCTCTTCACTATCATTAGGACACATACGCTTCACAGGACCCAGTGATCGAAGCACAGACAGGATATTCCTTAAACCAAAGTCATAATGCACCTAATTCAGATAAAGTGATAACTATAACAGTGTAGTCAATGTCAGAGTGACTTACTTGTTTAGATAACTGCTCTTCACACAATTTATACAAAGTATAGAACTTGGATGCAAGTACAATATTCTGCAGAAAACCACAAGAGGCAAGTTTCACACGAATAATAATCTGTCTGTCAGGAACCATCATGGCAATAGGCCTGAATAAGATCTTGAGATTCTCAGGCAATTCCTGTCGTCCAGCATAACCAGGATTCTAAAAAAGAAAATGAGATGCTGCTAAAGATAGGCAGGAGCTTACCATGGTCAGAAAGAGGCCAAATTCTGGGTTCAGACTCACAACATCTCCATCAGTGAAAATGAATTCAGGTTTTCTATCTTTCTTGCACATTAGGACAACATAAATCTGTTGAGCTGCCACTGACAAAACTGGTAACTCAATTCTGTTAAACTCGTCAAAACATCCCCATGAACCTGACTGTGCAAGCCCTTTGTAGATTCTGCCCAAGCCCCGGAAATCCATCTGATCAGAACAGTTGAATACAACTACATATTTTCCAAGAGCTCTACCCATATCTTTGGTAGTCTCTGTCTTACCAGTACCTGTTAAATGTCACAAGTAATTGACACTGATAATTGGATCAGTGATGAACTTACCAGCTGGTCCTGCAGGAGCACCTCCCATTGACATTCCTAAAGCCTGTGCTAGTGTTATATAACATCGATCCGTTAGTGGTGTGATCACAAGACGCTCAGTACAACCCAGGAACTCATTTTGATAAATGAAATTGACATCTGTTATGGAAATGTTACATCTTCCAGTGTCTTCATTGAAGTAGAAACGACTCTGTTTCAACCATTCAAAATCAGTAGCTGATTTAATGTGCATACGAACCTGCACAATGAAGGAGACATATGCTTAATAATATACACACAACCTGTTTAGTTAGAAGTGGCTATAAGACATAGCTCAGTTCAAACTAAATGGATTGTTATAGATGGCACATCAAACTACATGGTATCTAATGCTGACCATAATTCTGTCAAGTAAAGAAGTGTGTTGTTTCAATTTTGAAGTGACTATGTCTACTAAATTATATAGTTCAGTTCAAAATTAAACACACAATAACTAGACATTTGGCCAGTCCATCAAATGTTGTTCAATTCTTACCAGGTCATCAAAAATATCTCTCTGGTGAAGATGGATCAACACAAGTGTCTCATATTTCACACGATCAATTTTTTTCAACTCCTGTGTTGTCATACTGATGAGAGCATTCAGCATCTCCAGAAAGTGGTCATTAGTTGCAGCCATAATCTTTTTGTCACTACGAGCTTGTGACAGAGCAATCTCAGCATCTCTTGTCCAAATAAACTGTATTCCCAGAATACCAACCTTTATAATTAACTCATAATACTAGATTTTTATATGTATAGTGTCAGTTACCTGAGCAGGAAAGGAGTTTTGGAACTCCATTAATTCAAAGTTTGGGTCATTGACTGCCACTGATGCTTGTTTGATGACAACATTGAGAGCTTGCAGTGAGGCATTGAGTAAACTTCCAAGCCAAACTTCAACATTGCCTTGAGCCATTACTGGTGTCTCCAACTGGAAACAGATTAATGGACACAGCAACAATAGATCATTAATAGCATACCTGTATTGTCTCTGGTTCTCGTGAGTTGATGGCTAATATTTTATCATATTCCTTCTCATGAAAGGTGACAGTCTTGATGTTATCAAAGACACTTAACAGATGAGCCTATAAAACACACACTATAGATTTTAATGTAAGAGCATGTATATACTTACTTGTATGGTGTGTGAGTCAGAAGCTTGACCCAGGATCTCCAGCAGTGCTGGGTCTGAAACGAAGAAAAATCGTGGAAATATAAGTCGTTTCTTCTCTAGATAGCCTGTTAATGACTTCTGACAAAGTTCTAATTGTTCTAGAAGATGAGGTAAGAGTTGTCCAAGAATTTCATCACCAACACAACACTGTACAACATTGGATGTCTCATGAGCTTTTGTCATTATCTTAATCCATGATTTGTCAATATTCTGGAAACGTTTTGCTTCCTACAAGTCACAGAGTAAACCAATAAAGTCATATCGTATACATGATACCTTTGGTAGTTGCTTAGCAATATCACCACCAACAAAGACAGCTTCTAAATACACCCAAAGATTCTGAACTACTAACCAATTCTCAATAATTTCTGAAGAATTGGATAGTTTCTGAACCCATAGTTGTATATCTTTCTTAAAAGGAGCATTATATCTGACAAATAAATGATCACGTAACAAGAAGTGGTGCTACTTACCTGTTGGATAACAGAGAACCAAGGACCATCAATGAATCTTCCATAAGTGAGATGATCTCTGTAGTGTCTTCTCCTTTTAGGAGGAGTTCTCCACGAGTTTTGAAAGGAGCAAAACTGAATGTTTGTACACTCCAATCTGCAATGACCTGTTTCAGTTTAGCTTCAATATCTTTCTCCTTCACTGCTGCAATACAGATATCCTATCAAGAATAGATAGATGACAGTGACATACAACACAACCATATATACCTCAATGTCTTCTCTAAATTCTAATAATGGAGCCTCCATGATATTCCTCAATTGAAAATTTTCTGACTCAACATCAAATTTATGATTAGTGACCTAAGTATGGAAAGTAAAAAATAACTCTTAATAAACTATTTTATCACATACTCCTTCTATTCTTTCCCAGTGACGTTCTTTCATTGCTTTGTTTGCCATCATCTCAAGTAACGGACAAGTCTCATTAAAATCATCAATTTTCTTTTTCAAGTCATCAAAAGCACCATAGTCCTTAACAGCTTTTGGCAGTTTACGACACTTGTTTTGAAAGTCCAAGATCTCATTGTTAATCTTTTCAATGTCAACCTATTAAAAGAAAAGACATAAATGAGATGTTTTATAATTGATTACTTACTTCAGTCCACAGGATATCATAATATCCATCAACACTGTCCATTACTGAGTTATAAAGACCATAGAGTTTCTGAAGGAGATTCAATTCTTTTCTAATACGATTTAATTCTGAGTATTCAGTGACGGGTAAACCAAACAAATCCTCTCCATCAGAATAAGTTTGAAAACGTCGCCATAACTCATCAAATTGTGTTTGAAATAAGTTCAAACGATCACTAGCTTCTCTGGGTGGTATACCCTCTACTGTGGGACCACACTAGAGAAAGATAAATAAATACAATATTTCCTGATCAGGAATGCTCTTACATCTGCATAATCTCTATAAAAGGTATCTGTATCATGTTGAAATGTTGTTACATTAGTCAGCAATTTCTCTTTGAACTCTGATTGAATTTTAATGAGGTGATCTTGGACTTGACTCTATGGATTGAACAATAAAGACACACAGCATACAAATTGTACTACTTACAGCTAATGTCAGTAATTTCTGCCATGAATATCGAAGAGTGTCTACTCTTTCTACTTCTTCTCGTTGAATTTGAATTTGAAACTTGTTTAGTACACTATATGACTCCTATTAAAACATGAATTAAAACAATTTCAACAAAATGTCCCTTTTGTACCTCAATAGGACCCAAACTCATATCAATCTGTATTTCATTCTCTCTGATCTCTTTCAGAGCAGCCATAGCAGTCCGAACATCATCAAGGTCCTTCACTGGACGACTCAGACGTTTACTGATATCATCAATTTGTTCTAGTGTCTTTTCCATTAGAGAACTAAATTTTATATTCATCTGACGACCATACAGTACCCTCCAGGATTTTGTTTCAGCAGCTATTGACAACTTTAACTTTGCTATGTAGAAAGTAATATGAGTTTATTATTCAAACATTGTGAAAACTTACATGCATCGAGAACAAATGCACCAACCAATATCTGGTCTTCTTCAGCCATTACATCAGCTTCCAATTGTTCATAGTAGCGTAATTCACCTTCAAAATCCCCTAAACTAGGGTCTTGTTCTGTAAACTCCGTTATTTTATTATTCTGGTCTGTCTGCCATAACATTTGATACGCATTGAAATGAGAATAACTGTCTACAACAACAGTTTTAGCTGATGTTATCACAGATGAAAGAGTTGTCAGAATCTTTGCAATCTCTTTATTCTCTGAAACCATGCGAAAGAAGGTTTTCCGTTCTGGTATATGGACTTGAGATGGCATTTTCAATGCATTTGATTGACTAATAGTGGCAGCATTAGCATTACTAGGTGACAAGAGAGAGGCTTGTTCAAGAGATTGACTAGTGAGGTCTTCATGAGATTGTCCCCACTGATAAACATGTTTGTGTACTGCGAGTATAGTTTGTACGACCTGATTAACTATTAACTGGACATCATCCAAATTAGGACGTATCATGAGATTTGGTATGGATAAAGCTAACTCTAATTTAAGTACTGGGACTCTGTCATCTTTGTCTTGCTGTTCACCACTGTAGTTGATTGTAGAGGGTGGAGTGAGAGCACGTCTAAGTTTTTCCAAGGCACTTCTAGTTGTATAAACAAGCGCATCAAGATTTCTTCTAGTGAAATGTTCCATCAAATCTTGTACTTCTTCACGAAGTTCCTCTTGTCTCTGTTTTTTTCTCATTGCTGCTTGTTCTCCGGGAGGAAGGTCCAACTCCAGATGAGGCATACTACCACGTCTTGAGCTACGAACTGTAGTAACTGATTTCGTACCAGTACCAGCATCAGAGAATGTATCAATCTCTATTCCTTCAGATGAAAGAATCAGGTTCAATAATTCGTTAGTTGCTTGTTCAATTTTCTGTGTCTGCAAGTCAAGCTCAAGAGCTAACTTATCACAGAGACCCTAGTAAAAAAATATAATACAAAATAAAAAAATATAAAGCATTTTTTCATCCAATAATAGATTATATTATTTCTATATACCGAAGTTTTATGAAGGAATTCTTGTGTTGTCCAAGGCTCTGTATCTGGGAGCTCACACAACACAAGAGAGTTAATGTGTTTGAGACTCTCTTCAATTCTCATCTCAAGAATGTCATTCAGCCTTGCAACAAGAACTTCAAGTTCTCCTAGAGCAGTGTAAACAGATTCCACATAACTATCAACATTGAGTGATGTCCAACGAAGAACGGTCAGTCCAGGACTTAACACTTCATCAACTTTCTCTAAGTGAGATACCATGAGATTACGAAACAAATCAGGGATCTTGTTTCTAACATTTTTGTTCTCTTCAAGCATGAGCTATAAAGAAAAGAACATTATCATTAATTTGCATGTACCCAAGTTATGATAAGCTGGATGGCTTACTTTAACGTTGTTGTATTTTGTCTTGAGCTCTTCTCTCCTCATTCTCATCTCACGTGCTTTCATTGGAATATCAATGTTCATTTGAGTCATAACATCAATTTCTCTCATCAGTTCATTAATATGAGGGTCAAAGTTCACAAGAATGATTTCATTATGAGGATCTTTAACTAGTAATGTGGATTCCAAACTCTTTTGAACTTCAGCAATTTTTCTATTCCATGCTTTAATATGAACTAGTTCATACTCCACTAGGACCTGATATTAAAAAGAGATGTATAAAATGGATAGATCACTAGTAAATGGATGGACATTAGACAAGTGGGTGGTCATTCTCCATACCTGAGCTAATCTGTTGAAACTTCGAATTGCTTTGCGAGTTTCAGGTAGCTTTAATACCTCTTGTTGCTCCTGAAACACTTTGACAGGCTGACTAATGCGATGATATAGTTGACGTGACCAAGCAATCTTGCCGGCAATTGGTGGAAGATCTCGATTGAGAGGAGGAGATTGTTTCTGAGTGTTGTACTCACTCTGAACAAACTGTAAGTCTTTAACAAACAGACTAATAGTCAATCTCCACTTGGCCATTATGTCAAGACAGGGCAGTTTCAATCTATAACATCAATATTATCACATGACTGTCTGATATAATACTCACTGACCTTTGAAATCTTTGAGTGAAACCAATTGCTCTTTGGACGGAGATAATTCCACTATAAAATTTGTCCATATGAGCTTGAAGCTGACCCTGTAATTACACATCAATAATATTATTATGTATGTAATAAATAAAAACTTACATTGAGATCACCTAGCTGCAGTTTAAAATCTTCATAGTCTATTTCAAAATCCTCTTTCCTGTGGTCCAATACATCATATGGTTTCTTCTTTAACCCAGACACAAGAAGACCAAAACGAGAATTAAAGGTCTCTATGCCTTCAATCCGAGAGAGTGACAGAGTTTCATATGTTGCCACTGTTTTTAGGAACTCAAGAATGTTGTTGAGTCTGAAATAGATAATGAAATGTTGTATGGGGTTATGTATTAAATGTTGTATGAGGTAATGTATTAAATGTTGTATGTGTTTATGTATTAAATGTTGTACAAGGTAATGTTATTTGTGTTACCTTCTGCAAAAGTTATCAAACTTTCCAAATATATACATCTCAGAGAAATCAAATGGTTTCTCATCAGGATGATCTTCTAGACGTTTCTTTGTATGTTGGAAGCACTGCTGGTATTCTTCATTTAGTTTAAGACACTGTTCCATCTTACAAACTACCTCCTCTCTCTCCTGTTCCCACACCTGATAATGGATGATATAGTTATGTCTGCATGTAATATCCTTAATGATCTTACCTTATGGTAGCCATTATCAGTAATGTGAGCTCTACAGGCATTGATCATTTGGTTTGTCACTTTAACAAAGAGTGCAGTCATACGTTCTGAGTTATTGTAGTAACGAGAATAACTGTTGATCATACGTATGGCATTCATTAATCCTGGAATGGCATCTAACATAGTAACCTATAAAATAATACAGATAGGCATATAAATTAATTTTACATATACAACTAGAAGTGACAATTAGAAATATTCACATAGTTAAGTATAAAACACCACAGGTAGTCAGTACATTACTTAAACATACTGGATTACACTTGTACAATGGTTCACAGTATTTTTCCAGCGTATAAAGAAACTTGACATTATCTTTGGCCTCATTTGTGAAGTCTGTGATCTGCAGATCAAGCTCCTTCCAGGTCTATTGGGAAAATAAAAAATTAATAATATTCATAGACTTGCATACAATACATGGTGTGGGGTAAAGTTAACAATTATAACAATATTTATTAATCTATGAATAAGGTAGTGTTTGGGATACCTTGAGAACTTTAGACTTTGCTGCTACTAATATAGACACCACATTTCTACATTGAGGACTCTTAACACAAGCTGTTAAAGAGTCAAAACGTGCAAGACGTTTCTTCCAGTGATTCAATTCAGCTTTAGGTCCAACATCATCAGCTTCTTTACGCATCTGCTCTGACTCTGTTAATATCTATGCACACACATATAAGAGAAAGATATGTTAAAGAATTAAATAAACTATAAATTACCTGTTCTATTTCTTTACACCACATCAATGCACAAGACTCTGCTTCTTCCACCATCTCTGGTACTCCGGCAGCTGCTATAGCTTCAGATGGAGATGAGATAGCAGCAAGGGAAGGATTTGAACAAGGAGATAGTTTGGCTGCATCTGAAATACTTGCTCTAGCATTAGCTATTACTGCCACAAAACCATCTAGTTTTCCTAGAAACGTTTCCTTGGCAACATGTCCAGAGATATTCTTTGATAGCTCTCCCCAGTTAGTTTGCTCTTTAAGAGCGGGTACAAAGACATTTTGTAACAATGTTTCCACAGCTTCTAGTAGACCTCCACCATTAGATTCAAGAACACCAAAATTTGTATCTTGTGCAATATTAGCTGTTGTTAATGCTTTAAGAGAATTACGAATAAAAAATAGGCCAAGTCCAGGAAAAGGTTCTTGAGTACCATCAGTAATGTATAAATGTTTTAATGGTTTGCCTGGCTTGCCTAGTGGAGTACACAATACATGCATTAAATGTAGTAGCAAACTTTTAATACCTTCTGGTGTTGTTTGAGGAGTTTCTTTATAAAAGAATATTAGACTTTTTGGACCATTTGCTGCAAAGAATGCGTCCATCAATTCAATCTGCAAAGCATTAATACAAAGTTATATTTATGCATCCATTCCCTTTGCATATATGTCCATTTTCTTACTTGGTTTCCTTCCAGCATAAACTCCTCGACTTCTGCATCCTCCATATCCAACTTGGTTGCTATGGATGCAAACAGATGTTGATGACGACTGTCCAATGTTCCTCGTTTTGCTTCCTTTTCTTCTTTTAATTTTTGCTGCAAGAATCAATAGAAACAGATAAAAATTATATACACACATACTTGTCTGTCCTTGATATGGTCACTATTTACGATACTGTGTCGTCCTTTTCTTTTCTCTAGAGCTTGATCTCTACGTAAATGCTTTCGAGTTACAGCTACTTTTGAAGATTTTCGAGAGGGGACTTCCTGTTTGTCCTGACTCTCAGCCATTATTAACTGCAGAGAAGGAGTAAAGGCAAATAGCGCCCTAAAAAGTAGTGAGCCCCACCCTAAAAGTGGACAAAGACGAGTCACACCCAGATTTTAGTTGAACCACACCTCTCAATCTACACTTTGCAATGTCTGCTTTTTTATTTGTCTCTCTTTTCTCTTCCATTTTAGTTGCTGTACAGTCTATTGGCTGTTACAAAGAAGTGCCAGGACCATGGCCTAGTGTAGTATTAACCAAGATTCCTCATCAATACATCAATACTGCTGATCTACCAGCTAACTTTGATTGGCGTAATGTTAACAATACATGTTATGTCTCTCCTCCTACTAACCAGTTAATACCCTATCCATGTGGATCATGCTGGGCTCATGCAGCCACAGGTGCTCTAACAGATCGATTTATTATTGCTACCAAAGGACAAGTAGCAATGCCACATTTATCTATGCAAGCACTGTTAGATTGTGGTGAAGGGACCAGCATTGGTGATCTTGGTAGCTGTAGTGGAGGGAGTGATATTAAAGCATATGAATTCATTCATAAATATGGCATTACCGATGTTACCTGTTCTCCTTATATGGGTGTCACCTCTACTAATTGGGCTGAGGGGGTAACTTGTCCAGAACGGATGTGTAAGCAATGTGATATACACGGATCATGTCGTCTTATTAATGGGACAAAATATTACATAATGGAGTTTGGTTCAATCCTAGGTGAAGATGAAATGATGACAGAGATATATGCTCGAGGCCCTATAGCTTGTCATGTGTATGCTCATAGTCCAGCTTTCCTGGATTATACCAATGGGATAATATCAGACCCTACTGACTATGGCTATACCACTCATGTTGTCGTGGTAACTGGATGGGGTGTGGATGCTAAAGGAACTAAATATTGGATAGGACGTAACTCATTTGGTACCTCATGGGGAGAAGTGGGTTGGTTTAAACTGGAACGAGGAAAGAATACATTGGATATAGAACGTCATAATTGTACATGGGCAGTGCCCAAGCTGATGTGATCACTTGATCATGTGTTGTTTGCTACAAACATCAATATTCAAGATTATGTGTTGTTTGCTACAAATATCAATATTCAAAATATCATTAAATAGTTGTATTTTTCATATGCAATATTTATTAAAATCAAATAAATTATGTTGATATAGCTGCACACCTGTACTTAATTCCACTACTTAATATTAGCTCCGGGAGGAGAAGGAGTGAGACTGTTGCTGAACGAACCACTCCTCAATAAAGGTTGGTAATGTTTATCTCGGAACACTTCATTTACTGTTACCTAGGCAACCAAAAGAAAGTCAATTTTAGATGCATGTCTTACATACAAACTTACATTCATAAACACTTCCTCTAAAGTGGTTTGAGAAATGGAATAATCTAAGATCAATGAGGAAATCTGACTCTCATTTTCAAGAACTTTAAAAAATGGTATCAAATCAGCTTGACTATAGAAACACAGCTTATTAATTATTCATGATAATAAAGTTTGAACTGACCAATCAGGTGGGAGATTATAAAGTAATAAAAAACCATTCTCAACTTCCAATGGATCACTCTTCAGAGTAACTCCTATAAAAAGCAGACTAATAACTATAAACCACACCTATTAATCAATTAACCTGTTAACTGGGTATTGACTAAGTCCATTATTGGTTGGACACTGTCCCCACGTACAACAAGTTCAATGTTATAACCAGCAAACCGGTTTTTCAGGTTTACAGATGTACCTAATACTCTATAAGAAACAATTATAATCCATCTAGCAAGCCATTATCTATACATCCATACCTAAGCTGGCCATTGGCCATTATTGCAATGTTATCTCCTAATATATCTGCTTCTTCCATTGAATGAGTGGTCATAATAGTTACTCGATTGACTTTCTTTTCCAAAATTAAATTCCAAATATTTCGTCTAATTTTAGGATCCATACCAGTAGTTGGTTCGTCTAAATAACAGAGATATCTTAGCCACACCTACTTACTATCCCTAATTAATACCTAAAAAGACGACACGAGGATCTCCGAGGAAGGACATAGCAACACTGAGTCTTCTCTTCATACCACCACTAAATGTTCCTACTCGATAATCAGCCACCTACATTTCATATGATACTCATGCTAAGTCATGTGACACTCACATGATCTAGTTGAACTTGTTCTAGTAGTGAGAATATTTCTCTTTCTACACAATGTTTGGGTACACCTTTCATACCAGCAAATAACTCCATGTGTTCTCGAGCAGTCAGATCATTCCAGAGTATGTCATGCTATAAGTGAACAAAACATTTAAGCTAAAATATTAAAGTGTAAATAACAATTTTAAAGTGAAAATAACAATTTTTCAAAAACATTAAAGTGAAAACAATACAACTATTTACCTGAGGACACACCCCCAACATACTCCGTATATCATCAAGGTTTCTTGAAACACTAGCTCCATAAAAAAAGGCATCACCTATCATAATATTAATATAATTAATATGACTAAATTAATAGGGCTATACCCTCATCTGGATATAATAGCCCAGTTAACATATTAATTGTTGTCGATTTACCAGCACCATTATGACCTAAAGAGAGAAGAGGTAATGTGATGGTGTCTTGACCACACCCACCTAATAGTGCTAATATTTGGTGCTCATGTACAGTAAGAGATAAATGATCGACAGCTGGAGGAAGCGAACGTCTACATATCACTCCTGAATAAAATATCTGTACATTAATAGGATATTATTAGTAAATTATTAGGATATTATAGGATATTACTTTAGTCAGGCCATTTATTTCAAATGATGAGGATTCATTAGATGCCCCATAATTATTGTCCTAAAATAAAACAATAATTCACAAAAACTAATCAATGAGTTGTACCCCAGGTCTTGTCATGAGAGGATCTTGTTCTGTCGTCACTCTATCATCAATATCTTCTGTAGGACGTGAGTATCCAGAAAGACGACGATGTCTACTTTGAGATTTACAACCATCAAACCAATAAGAGGGTTTCAAGAAGAAAGTCCTACAAGTAGCCATGAATTACGATTAGCCATTATCTACTACATTATCTCCTTACAATTTCCTAGGGATCCCGTGGTTACCAGGAATAACATTATCCAAATACCAAAACAAGACTCCGTAAAATAATGCATTAGCTACTAACAATAAAAATGATACGTATGTTTCTGGAAGGTAATGCTATAGGAGGGTACAAAGGGGTCAACAAAAGGTCAAAGGTCAATATCATATTTACTATGCTTGATGTGGCTCCTGTTGAATTAAAGTCAAACACAATGACTTTCCTTTCTTCAAACAATTGTTTCCATCCGTAATCTGATTGGTCAGAGGTCACATGACAGTCTAAGAATTATTATTTAACTTACGATAAGGAATCTGTGGAAGACCATTGCTATCAGTATCACTAGCAGCTAGTCCAATGTCAGCCATAGCTTTAGACTAATGGATAAATAAAAAAAAGTAAAATGGACAAATGATTAAGGTAAAATGGATGAATAGATAATAAAATGGATAGATAAATTGTAAAATGGATAACTAGATTTACCAGATGAAATGGAGGTAAAAAGGACAGTACATAAACTAGTGGTTTAACATATACATAGAGCTGAGTCAGCAAAAATGGATTGCCTATAAAATTAAAATTAGTTATAACAATATTATAAAGTCATGTGACCTACCAAGAAGTGAAATAATTATAAGACCAATTACAAAAACCATCATACCCACTGATACTAAAATGGAATAAATATCAGTATGTGTGTGTGTGTGTGTGAAAGAGAGAGAGAGAGAGATACCTGCCATTTTAATAGTTCCAATAAAGACACTAGCAAAGAATGCTAATGGTACCATACTTGCACTATATACAAAGAACAGTACTATAGAAAGAAATATGATCACATTATTATATATAATGACACACCCACTTACAAAAATTAATTATAATATTAGTATTGAAGAAATATTTCAGTTGACAAGCATATCCACTAACCATTAGTACACAAGTTGATAAGAATGCAATAACAAAACCAGTTATTGTCCTATAAACAGGTTTGAAAAACAGGTTTACAAATAATGACTTACCAAGCAACCCAATATACGGAATCCTTCAATCCAGTAAGCTTTAGTCCTTGACGTAATTTGAGGTCTTTTTCTGACACCACATTGTATAACATCATTACAAACTAATATTAATAGTTAATTAACTATTAATTTAACTATAATTAATTAACCTGGAATGTTATAGCACAAAATAAAAAGACAGTAGCGCCTTGAGCCTTTATAAACAACATTACTGGATAATCCTGTTTGTAAATCAAGTATTTCAAACCTGTTTAGCTTCTACAGATTCTTGTTGATATAATTTTGGAAATGTTTGTGTCTGTACTGTAATATTAACATGTGATTTGTTAAGTACTCGAGCAATAAATACTTGATCTAATGCCAATTGGATTTCTAATAGAAAAACCAGTTTGGTAATTCTTGTTAAACTTGTTTCTCTAACTGGACTGACCATTTCTACCATCTGGTTTGTTTGGTGATCCAAATACCAGTTGTTGTATTTTGAGGGCTCTAGTTGCATTATACATAATAGTGTAGTTCAGTTTGATATTACCAAGACTATATAAAATAAACCATGAATAAATCCCTGTCATTATATATATTTAATTACCTGCGATTATAATTACACTCAGTAAATATTATTGCCTTTATAAAGATAGATATAAGGTGTTTTAATATCATCAACTTACAGCTTGTGTTTGGTTAGGTTTAAATTTGTTCAAACCCTTAGTGACATTACCACTTATTAGATCATTGTCAAGGTATATTTCTATTTGGTCAGATGGAAGATTACTAACTGCAAGAGGAGGGGTTTGGTCATTTGATTAGTAGGTGTGGCTTTATGATATGTATATACCTTTAGCAAAATCATCCATGAGAGTGTTAACACAACCTTTAGCATCATCATTTAGATTAAAATGTTCCAAATAGTTGAATGGAGATGACAAGTCCTATAAGATTTCAAATGTTAGTCATGTTACTATAGTAACACACTCACCACACCGAACACCAATAGTGTAGTACAAGTTTTGCCATTCCACCCCTATAATATTAATATATAATTAGTACAAATCATGTGAAAATCACCTGACAAACAGGCAGATGTTTAATAGTCACTGATGGAGGATCAGTAACATTTTCAAGTCCTTGAGGTAGAAAACTCAACAACGTAACCAGTACCAAGAAGAAACATGGCGCCAAGAGTTGAAGGAGAGTAGATTTCCAGCTACGAATCTAGAGAAAGACAAACTAACAGTGAGCTAACAAAATATTAGTAATGAACATACCATAAATAGCCAGTTTTTCCATAAGAGTAGTCTTAGCTGTCTTATTCTGCCAGCAGCCATTACTGTATCATATGACTGTTACGTAAAAAGTTGACAGTTATCACGTGTTTAAAGTTTACGGAAATATGCGGAAACATTCTAAAATTTATACAGAAATAATATGGGTTTAAAGTAGCAAGTTCCGTATACTTTCATAGCACGTGGGCAAAATGGCAACTGGAAAGAAAGTTAGTGTCTACCAATAATACAGATATATTTTTATCGTATTATTAGGAAGTAAGAGAGGATATGGTAGTATTATATGAAGACCAACAGAAAATAAATTTATTTGCAAAGAAAAATTCTCTGCTCAATGACATCAAAGAACAGATAACTCAAAAGGAGGTACAATCTTTATAACTCAGAGGCTAGTACTATCATTTTTATAGAAAGATTACCAAAATGTAGAGGATGCTGCAGACGAACTGATACTAATTGATGATGACCAGTTAATACCATATCCTTGTAGATACCCTTCATATGTACACTGGTATTATACCCCATACATACACCCCTCATATGTACATAGAAGTACATATATTCCTTATATACACATAAAGTACATATATCCTTTATAGAAATACACACATCCATCACGTGTACATATGAGTACATACATAGGAGTACATACTCCTTATGTGTACATAGTACATATACCCTTCATATGTACGTGATTTTCCTTAATATCCCAATACATATGAGATTGGTGAGGTATTTGTTCAACTAACAGGAGAAGAAGCTCAACAAAGATTAGAGGAATATAAACAAGAACTGCAACGGCAACTAGACGAACTGAAGACACAGGTTAAAAAAACCAGTTTGACTAGTTTCTATTCCTATTAATATAGGCTAGTGAAGTAGAAGACATATTGAAACAAGTGAAGTCACAATTATATGCCAAATTTGGAGACAACATCAATCTTGAAGCTCCAGACTAGTTTAATTATAAAAGACTAGTTAATAACTTTTATGTATTTATTAACTTTATTATAGTCCAAGTTGATCATGAACTAGTTGACGAAGTTGATCATAATTTGTTTGAAGTTGTGAAACTTCTAGTGAGTGACGTTTTCTAGTATCGTTGAGTTCTTGAAGGAGTTGACTATTACTAGCAATGAGAGATCTAATGTGGGAGATAAAAGATTGAGGGAGGAAGGGGCAGACCAAAGATGGAAAGAGATAAAAGAGAGAGAGGCAGACCAGAGATAAGAGAGATATAACATTGAGGGATTTACTTGTGACTTTCTTGTAACATAACTGCTACATTTTGAAGTTGTTCTGAATGTGATAAAAGTTGAGTAAAATGTTGAGTCACATGATCCAAAGACTCTTGCATACATTGTTGTTGACGACTCAAATGTTCTAAAACAAAATGGACAAATAGCTTAAAATGGACACATATTAACTCACTTATATCTGAATTTAGCTGTGCTATACTTGTATCATGTTCTTTTAAACCACACCCACTAGATTCTGTTGTTTGTCGTAGCATGGAATTCTCATGAAGTAAAGTTTGACATTGTTGTTGAAGATTAGTCTTGGGTAGAGCATGTTACCATGACAACACAGTAGTGTACTAACCATATCTCTGTGAGCTGCTTGAAGTAAATTTTGTAATTCTTTGTATTTTATTTCATTTTCTGTTTTATTTTCTACCTTTATTTGTTCAGAGGGCTGTATAAATTAAATGCCCCTACAGTTAATATCAATTAATATAATTATATATACCTCTGGTCTTTTATGAGCTGTTTCTATGGTAACAGGATTAGTGTCTACTGGATAGTTACGACTTTTATCTGGATGAGGAGTAAAGTGGATCATAGGTTGAGGTGGTAGCTCGTTAAAGGGGGTGTGACCAAAGGGAGATCTAGAAGCTATATTTCAATATTAGGTTTAACAATGTGTCTTACTTAGGTTGCTGTTTAGTGTCTGATTTTTTCTTTTTTGAAGATGTAGGTGTTTTCTTGACAGTCTTTCGTTTATTTTCACTGACAGATCGAGAAAATAATGTATCTCCTTTTTCAGCAAATAATGTCAATAACTCCATTGTATCAGCACCTAAACCTACAAGAAATAATGACATCATCATGACATCATTCATATACCTGATCTTAATGGAGCAATCGATTGAGTCAATGCCACTCTCGCTTGTGTAGCAGTACTATAGGAGAATATACATGGACATGGACATTATGTTATACATACGTATTAACAGTGGAGTCTGGAGGTGGAGTTTGTTGTTGTTTTTTATATATACTTTTATCAAGTTCATAAGCCTAAAGACAAATAAAATATTATTATAATAAAATGTTATAAACCTGGTCTGTATCAAAGTGCATCAAGGCTGCCTTCCTTTCTTCATCAGTTACTGCTCTGTCATCTGAAAATATAGTCTTTTGAAGCTCCACCTACTAACCACACCCACCTAATACTCTTAGATGAAGTAACATATGTACAATAAAGAGTCGATAGTCTGGTTCGTGTTTTGTTACTGGATTAAGACGCAGGTCAAGCTCCTATCGCATGTGGATTAATTATTACATAAACAATATAATATACCTTTAATTCTGTATTATGACGTAATCTAAATATTTCTCTGAGATTAGGAATATTGTTATAGTAGATATTAAGTGTCTCAAGACACTGTAAGTGATCCAGTCCCTATGACCATATAAGGATAGTATGAACATAAACTACACGTACCATATATGACCATATATGGTAGTATGAATGTGAAATATATGTACACACCTCTAATGACTCCAGTGCATTACGTGACAGATCTAAATGTTTGAGATTAGAGAAGGCGAGTAAAGAACGACCTAAATGTGTAATCTTTTGATGATAAGAACCAGGCAAAGACAAAGAACGTACCATATCTAGTGGGCGTGGAATAAATGGGTGTGGTTTACAGATAGTTTTTACAAAAATTAATTATATCAATAATTCAAAATGGCTACCCTCACCAAGGTTGTCTATTTTGAGGTTGAGTTTTTCTCTTATCCATTGCTCTGATATCACTACAGCTGCTCCTGTTACCGCCATTATTTATTGCAGAGACAAAAGGGTTAATTTCAGTAATAATTTGTCAAAAGCAATAATTAATTAATTAATTAAATATTCATAGTCACTGATAACCCAATGACCTAGAGAATTGCTGACAACAGTTTTGAATTGTCGTTAATCTGATTAATGTCGAGAAAATGACAAGTACTGCAACAGCAGCGGGTTTAGTAATATTGGACCATTTCTTGAGAAGATGGATATTGCCATTGTTACTGTTAGCCGGTGAGATATGATAGTCACATGATATCACGTGATTTCCTTCTTATTTTCTAGCATCTCTGCTCAGATATAACCTTTTTTCATTTGCATATCTCATTTTTTTCCTGGTAAGTGTGATAGTAGCAGGACCACGATTAAAAAGCCAAAGAGGTCAGTTTATAACCATTATTTAATAATTAGCCACACCCCTCTAATTAGTAATCTGTATTGTGTTCCTGTTTATTGTGGTGGTTGCCTCTGCACTCTTTACATTAACACAACTTGGTTTTCAGATCGCCATAGCAACTGGTTTCAAATTAGAGCCATGTAAGTTGCATTATAATGATAATATGATGTCACTATGATATCATATAGGTGAAACACTGGAAGTTGTTTTGCGCCAAATTGGATTAATTCTATTTACAGTCCCACCAGTGGACATTGTTCGACATATTGTACCTGATGTTGTTATTCTTCTAGTGTCCAGTGTTACTGTGGGTGTGGCCATCAAAATAGCGTTATTACATGGAGAAGATGACACCATACCCTCTGAAAGACAGACCCCCGAACAACAGAATATTGAAGTAAAGGAGACTCCACTTAGTGAAGCAACATCCTTATCTCGTTCTCATCAATCATCTCATCAGGAGTTTAATAAACTACCATCGTGGGTGTTACTAGTTTACGATGTCTTAATATTTTTCTTGTTGTTCCTCTCTGGGGTAGCTGTACCATCACTAACTAGTTTGTTTTATTTCTCTTTCTTTCTTCTCTTGAGTTTGTTATGGAGCTTACATCTTCACCGTTTGTTTGTGATAAGATGGTTGAGATGTCTTACTTTGATATATAGCGGTCTCCATATCCTAATACTGTATCTTTATCAGTTACAATCTGCGCAACTTTTAATACCAATATCACCTACTGACACTACTAATAGTCTTTTAGCTAGGTATGGATAGATGGATGGACAAAAGATGGATAGATGGATGGATGGATATATAGATGGATGGATGGATAGATGGATGGATATATAGATGGATGGATGGATAGATGGATGGATATATAGATGGCAGACTGATGGATGGATGAATGAATTATTTTATTTTAAAATGGATGTATTTTTATAGATTGTTTGGTCTCACTCCAATTATTGAAACTACTTGTAGTCGTCCAACTGAACTACTTGTGTGGGAAGCCACACCTACTACTTTTCTCATTAACCCTTGGTCTCTTATTGGTCTCTACTGGATACTGGGAATAGATTGTCAACTCTGGCTTACCACACCAGTAAGTGTATCTGTCTGTCTGTCATCTGACTGACTGTCTGTCTGACTAATCGTCTGTTTGACTTGTCTGACTGACTGTCTGTCTGTCTGACTGTCTGTTTGTCTGTCTGTCTAACTGACTGTTTGTCTGTCTGACTGACTGTCTGTTTGTCTGTCTGTCTGTCTGTCTGTCTGTCTGTCTGTCTGACTGACTGACTGACTGTTTTATTTATTGGTTCTTTTTAAAATTTATTTTGAAAAGAACAAGATGTATAATAACTAGTATGTGATAATAAAAATAGAATATTGTCCTAGCATGAAATAAAGAGAGATACATTGCAGCATATTATTAGCCTATAGTAAGTTAATGATTTTAGTTCGATTTATTGAGCATTTATTTCTGAGCAAGTTTCTTCAGGTCATCTCTAACATATAAATCCATAAATTCTCCAAGTGTATTGAAGTTCCAGTATTGTTGTCCAGCGGTAATGTCCCAACAGTGAGTCTCGTCTTCTCTGGGGTCTAGCATCTCTCCAGAACTCTCTCCAGAACCTGCTCCATTGTCATCATCAGGAGAAGCTTGTTTGTGTATTATCTGATCAAGAAGATCTTTGAGTTTTGACATGAAGCTTATTGAGTCCTTCATATCGATACAAATCCTCATATCAGAACCGACCTTTTCCTTCAAGTCGCTACACTCTGCATCATAAACTAATTTGGTATAATTATAAAAATCATTTAACCAGATACGATCTTGTTTAAGGAGAGTGAGAGCAGTATCATTGTTGTTGGGATAACGTGGTTCAATGAAACAAGTGAAAGTGACATTAACTATTGTCTTGTTAAGTCGTGAGGCAATATCAAAAGCATTTTGAGCAGTATATACTGCTTGTTGTATCGCTTGTGTAATGATGTTCATGGGAGCTGTTTTAATAGTAGGTTTGGCGGATGTTGGTATAGGACTAGTGGAGACAAATGATCCCAGGAAGAGGATGAGTAAAAGAGTGCTGTAATAGAGTGCCATCTTGATTGGAGTTTCTTGACTTGAATTTTTTTAGAATATGTTGTATCTTTTGTGAATGCTTCATAGCTAGCTTGATTCTTTATATACAATTTCTTCTCTGCCATTCTGATCGGAACTGAACTTCTGTCTGCCGTTGGGAGTTAGATGGGGACAGTCTGTACCAGGTAAAGGTCCTTGGGTTGGTTCCCTTTGTACCAGGTGCTGATGACGATAAAGAGATTCATCGTGTTCATTTTTTCTAAGTCTTGCATCTGGTGTCACTTGTTCAGCACTAGGCACTGACTAACTTTGAACTAGACACTCCCCTTTTTTAAATAGACTCTAAATCCTAATATCAATAGATGATGTAATCTATGAATATTTAGTAAGGTTATAATGAGACAATAAACATATGAATATTGTTATGTTTAATATAGAGTCTATGAATATTGTTAATAAGTTATAAATATTATTAAATTCATCTACTTCTCCTAATTGTTTGTTAAGTTACTAACAAAATGATGTCAACTATTTATAATGTACCAGTCTGTATCTTGACATCCATTAGTTCTTGATTATCGTAACAATAATTGACTTGAACATTAGTCAATTTTATTGATATATTTATAATTCTATTGTTTCCTAATAGAAATCATTATGGATTAAATACAAGACGTACTTTCTCCCTGCTCTCAAGTATATGGGTGATGTGGGTGGGGCTAAGTTAGAACCATCATCATCACCAGTACGATATGGATCAGTAGAAGCCACACCCACTGCTATCATTGAAACATCTCTATCTGATGAGGTTCATAATGCATCCATTACTCATTATGTGTCCATTACTTACTGTACTATTCATCTATTTGTCTACCATTCATCCATTAGGGACCACAAGAAGATGGTGCAAGTGATATCGAAGATGAGAGGAAGAGTGCATTAAGGAAATATGGACGTGAGAAGTTGATCCATTTATGGAAAATGTTCTCAATCCGTGTCATTGAAATATGGTCCATTATAATGAGAGTGAACTATATCTTTGCTATTATAGCTATGATGGTAAGTAATGGATATATATTGTGTATTAATGGATGTATAAATGGATATTAATGGATATATGTTTGAGTTAATGGATATATAACTGGACATATTTTAATAGAGTATTATTTCATTATTAGGTATGGAGTGTCCTCTATCCATCGTGGTTAGCATTAGTCCTCCTCCTGTGGGCGTCGACTATATGGTTAATCCCTCGTATTAGTCCTAAACAATCCTTGTATTGGACATCACCTATTTTATTGTTATATTCTCTAAGTCTCGTGTTACTGCAATATACTCACAGTCTTAATCTGACTAATAGTGAACTGAGTTGGAGCTTAGCATTTGGTCCTGAGTGTGTTAGTAAATCTTCTCCCCACTTAGAGAACTGTCGAAGTGCTGTTGTGGGTATCAAAGTAAGGCAATATGTGTCCATTTTTTATTGATCTGTCCATTTTAGAGTCTTTTAATGTTGGTGTTTTGTGCTTCTGTTCGAGAGTTTATCAAAGACCTCAAAGCAATTAGAAGTAGGCAGAGTGATGGGCGTGACCAAACAGATCAAGGTGATGACAATAGAGATCATCCTTTATTAGGAGTAGTTGAGGAAGGTATTGAAAGTCATATGACTGCCATGTGATGAACAGTCTAATAGTCATGTGATTTATCATGTATGTCATGTGATATTTTATTCTCTCAATTAGCTACTGATACAAATGCAGAGACTTCCAATACTACAACATTGTTGTATATGCAGTTAAAATTATTGTTGACTAGTTACTGGATTCTTGTGGTAGTACTGGCATTTGTGTTAGTGATCTTAGCAGGAGAACCATCAATTTTAAAAAGCGTTTATTTGGTCTTCTTTTTTGTGTTTTTACTTTTATATCAGGTATGTGACTAGACAATTTGATATGATCTCTCTCTCTCTCTCTCTCTCTCTCTCTCTCTCTCAGATTTCCAAAAGCTGGTGGCAATATCTTAATTATCCATTATGGATGATGTTAGTGTGTTATGCTACTCTTCATCTCATTTTAGTATACACATTTCCATTTCCAACTATTAACAATCTTTGGATGAAAGCATATGAATCTTCAGATATTATGAGTTCAAGAAATATATCATCAACTGATCTGTATGTAGGATGGATGGATGGATGGATGGATGGATGGATGGATTGATGGATGGATGGATGGACCGACGGACAGACAAACAAATGATGTCTGATACAACATCATGTCAACTTATAATGTTTTTTTTTCTTTTCAGATTTGAAAGTATTGGTTTTCTTGAATACAATGACCTTGACACAGGACCACGATCAATTTTTGCTGTCCTTGCTCCTCTTGCCCTCTTTATTGCTGTGTTAGCATTACAATTACGCTACTTTACTCCTAAACCACACCCACAAACACAGGAATCAGAACTAAGCATCGGACATGTTCTTACCAGATTTGCTAATGCTGTCTCTATTGTTGATATTGATTTCAAACAATTAGAAGATGAGATTGAACAAAAACGAGATCAGAAAACAGTTAGTGCTATCAATGAGGATAGTCTAGTGATTAAAGGAAAGAGTAAAACCCTAACATTGTATCGGGTAATTATGTATTTGTTGGTCAAAGTGCGTCAGTTTTTAGTTGGTCTGTGGCATTTATTATGGAGGTTTTTTGAGCTACATACTCACAAACTTGCAATCATTTGTCTCTTTGTTGTCTGTATCTATGAAATTAGCATCGCTTACTTTCCAGTAATTCTGTTTATATTAATTGCCACACCCCTTCCTATTTTTAATTGGATTGGATATCCTGTTATGACAGTCTATCTTGGTATGTTATCGCTGGGAAAGTTTCTATTTCAGTTGCCGTTAATAAAAGAATTTATGTTTGGAAATGAATGCGATGTAAGTATTAATGGATAGATAGATAAGATAAATTGATGGATGGATGGATGAATGGACTGGTGAATGGATGTATGGTGAGTGTGATGGATGAATGGGTGGATAAATGGATGGACAACAAATCAATCATTCTATATGTACATATAAACAATATATTTCTTTATAGAATACTACAATAGAGGATGTTAGTAATCTCAAAGGTCAAATATTTCATTATTCCTTTTCTCCTTCAAACAATGACAGTAGTTGGATAGGGTTAAATAAAGCCAGTCATAATCCACATGGTTATATTGCTGTGAGTATAACCCTATAATAATTACAATTAATTAATGGAATACTTTAGGGACCTATGTTAGTGTCATTGTTATTTTGTTTATGGTACTCTGCTAAAAGACATCAGGTATTTATTTAATAACTTTTAATAACTTGTAATTATAACTGTTAATAATAGGCATATTATTATCGGAGTAAAGGTATTGTTATTGAAAGATGGGACGTGGGAAGTCTATTTCTAAGTACGGACTTGGAACGAGTCCATACATCATGGATTGAGGCTGGAAAATTTCTGATAAATCATGCATTTGAAAAGTATGGAGTTGAAGTAAGTCATTAGTTGTTGTGGTATCTGATATCTCTCTCTCTCTCACTCACTAGATATGTTGGATCATGCAGGCTATACTGATAGCTGCTCGTATTGATGTATATGGTATATTATATGGTGTTCTTTTGCTGGCTATGTTGGTCATACCTCGAAGATTTCTAGTATATTCTTGGATTGGTTTTGTTGTTGTTCATGGCACCTTGTTAGTAGTACAATATCTCATGTTATTAGGGTTACCTCCTAGTGTATTGTGTGAAAAAGGTATGAATAAATGGATAGTGGATGGATGGATAGATGGATGGTTAAATGGATGAGTTAATAGATGTATGAATGGACATATTAATAATCAAATAATATCAACAAAGGGACATACCCTTTTACAGAACTATGAGTTAGGGGAAATCCCATTTTCATAAGTCACTTACCTTAATTTTCCCTTGGAAAGTCCCTGGTACTTATTATTACTTATAGATTATCCCTGGGACATAACATTTCCTATTTCAAGTTATGGTATTCAATTGGAACGTTGGTTGTACATACCACATGAAGGAGCTGATATTTTGAATAAATGGCTACTTTATGGTAAGTCATGAATATCATTAACTCTATGAATATTAATATTATTTTTTCTTAGCTGATCTTGTTGGTTATATTTTATTGTGTTTACAATTGAAATATTTTTTTCGTAATCCACTCAAATTTAAAAGGGAGGACGATTCTGTGTTACCCAATATGTATGATGCCAACTACTGGATTGATTACATCAAGGTATGTGGGTGGAGTTTTAATATGGTAACATAAGTTTCTAATTATAGATTATAATTTTTCAATATTTCTTTTGGTTTGCATTATTCATCATATTTGTAACTGGTGCCATTCGATTGAGTATATTTGGACTGATCTATCTTGTACTTTGTTTCTGGTTCTTATATCGTGGATCCAACCTCTTAACAGATCCTCGTAAAACACGAATTAAGTGGTCAGAAAATAATAAATGGATAGATAAATGGACAGATGGATGGATAAATAGATAGATGAATGGACAGATGGATGGATAAATAGATAGATGAAGGACAGATGGATGGATAAATAGATAGATGAATGGACAGACATATTCTCTTTATAATAGGTGGACAATTCTACGATATATAACATTTACAATTTTATTTCTGCGTATTGTAATTCAAGTAAGTATATATTATTCCTATAGATTTGTATGTATTCATTTTATGTGTCCATATTGTTATTATCTGTCCATTAGATAATGGGTTGTATATTTGAAGAACAAGTTAAAGGTGCTACTAACTGTTTCTTTATTGGTCTATTCAATATCCGTTGTGCTAGATCAAGTTATTATGGTAAGAATGGACAAATGGATATAAGAAATGGATGCATACACTGTCTAATGACATATTTTATATTCAGGTGTTCTTCCATCTTTGGAATGTGATAATGGGAGTGAGACCAACACTGGTTTGTGGTTTGATGTCTTCAGTTTTGCTGTGATCACTGTCCAAATACTCCTCATGGACACTGAATATGCTGATCAAGTACAAAATAGAATACTTGAAAAAGAAAACGATGCTGTTAAGTAAGAGCTCTTTATCCATCCACACACACATCCTTTATATCTCTACTAGTTTTGCTGAGATTATGAGGGAAGTATTAAGAGATAAACAACTTGCTATGCAACAAGAACATGATAACAATTTAAAGGAATTAGAGAAGAGGTATATAGTTCATAATATGTATGTATTGTTAATGATATGTTTAGAGCTGAACAACTTGAGGTTACTAAAGGAAAGATAGCACATTTATTACATGCAGGAAGTAAGTCTATTTCCAGTCAAAGCAGTTATGATTTCCAGTTTTTTTCCAGCTCGTATTCCTCCAGAGTACATTAGTCAATCTCCTGTTAAAACTCGAGTTAGTACCAGTATATCTCCTCCGCCCACACATTTAGATGAGGACACGCCCACTGAAGGAGAGGATCATTTTGTTGTTGTGGATGATGAGGCTGCTAAAATTGAAACTGAAACTAGCAAGTTAAAAAAGGCGTGCCAATTCCTGTGGGGGGTGTGGCTTGAAGTAGTGGACTATATAATACAGTGGTTTGAAGTTAACAGTGCTAATTATGTTGAGGTTGTCAAACGTCTAAAGAGAGCTCGATCTCAATCTGGTAAGGATGTGTTGTTAACAGATACAATGCCTCCTCTAGAAGAAAAAGCCACACCTACATCTGATCACGTGAGCTCAGATGAGATACATTCAGATGAACAGATCAAAGAAGAAATAGTTCGCAAAAAGGAGAAAAGATCGAGTCATCATCTCACGGGAGCTAGTGCCCACTTTGATCAAACAAGTGATAATTTAATAACAGCATTACAGGTGCTACCCTCGGATCTTGAGGAAGAGAAAGCTAATGAAGTGGGCTCAGTTCTTTACAGAGTCACTTCTCAATATTCTGAACGTCCAAAGCGTTTTCTGTACGCCTTGTATTATTGGATGTTGTCACATTTTGAATATGTTGTCTTCTTTTTTGTTATACTTACAATTTTGAGGACAGGCAGTCTCATTTCTTTTGTCTATGCTGGAATAGTGTTTCTTTGGGGACTTCTCTCTATTCCTTGGCCATCAAAACGATTTTGGTTGGCTCTTCTTTTTTTTACAATGCTTGTGTTGATCTCAAAATATGTCTATTTGTTCTTCCTGGTCACTCATTTTGGTCATGATACTCAATATCAGTCTTTGCAGCCTGGAATACAAACAGGTGGTTTATTGTCATGGATGTTTGGAATACAGTCTGAGAATAGCTATTTTGTTAATGCTATCTTTAATTTATTACTTTTAATGTCTATTATATTTCATCGAGGTTTATTAAAGGTATGTACTGTCCATTTTATATCCATCTATCCATTCATCAGTCTATTCATCCATTCATTCATACTTCCATCCATCCATTTAGCAACATGGTTTGTGGCAGAGTTCTAGTTCTGTTAGAACAGAAGGAGTTAGTATCTTGTAAGTTGACTGACTTAACAAATTTAACCTTTGAACTTTGACCTTTAGTAAGGACAGTTTCAAGAGTATCTACCATTTTTTCAAGACACTTATTAATCCTGGCATTGTTGTGGGCAATAAAGATTATTATACAATGATTCTATCATGTGACGTCCTGTGCTTTATAACTATTGTATTGGGCTATTCTCAATTTACAGTAAGCTATAGGACCCTGCAATTATATCAAATAATTGTAGGGTCTGATGCTTAATATTAGGACCCTGCAATTATAACAATTAATTATAGGGTCTGATGCTTGTAGTGTTAGGTTCTGGTAATATTGATAATATTATTATAGGTAACTGCTGGTGGTAATGATTTTGGTAATGCTGCTACGTTCATACAGACA
Organism: Xestospongia muta; assembly: GCA_963693285.1. Lineage (NCBI taxonomy): Eukaryota > Metazoa > Porifera > Demospongiae > Haplosclerida > Petrosiidae > Xestospongia > Xestospongia muta. The sequence goes on from OY848930.1 coordinate 5,305,408, forward strand.
AATAATGTTCCTCTGACATTTGTCATCATGTTGTTTTTACAGTTCATTTCAATGCTTGTAGACAGGTAGGTGGACTATAAATTGATATATATTGTGTTAGTACAGATGTATAATTTGTAAAATGGATATATATTATGTTATTATAGATGCATAATTTGTAAAATGGATGTATATTATGTTATTATGGACACTTATTCCACACAGAGCAATATATCTTCGTCATTCGATACGAGCTAAACTGATATTCTACATTATCTTGTTACTTCTATGGCATATAGTACTCCTAATAATTCTACCAATTGTTACAACAAAGTATGTTATGATAACAATAGTGTATTGTTCTATTGTCTTATTCCAGAGCTTTTGTTGATAATCCTGCTGCACAGTTAATCTATTTTTTTAAAAGCGGTTACTTTATTCTCTCAGCTCTTCAAATGATTTCAGGCTATCCTGTTCGATTATTGAAATATTTTGTAGGTTCTAGTTACTCTACTGTAGTGGGTCTCATCTTTATGGGGTAAGTAGGTGGAGTCAATGAAGCTGTTGCCATGAGAACTTTCATTTTAGTTATCGTTTGATTCCCCTTATCCCTGAGTTACGTGAAGTAATGGATTGGGTCTTCACTAATACATCATTAACATTGATTAACTGGTTAAGAGTACAAGAAATTTGGGCACAACTTTATCAAATTAAAGTTCGAAGAGCCAGAGAAAAGGTCTGTATTAGTCCTCCATATAAATATCTATTCATCCATTGAGCTATCTGTTTATCCATATAAATATCTATTCATCCATTGAGCTATCTGTTTATCCATATAAATATCTATTCATCCATTGAGCTATCTGTTTATCCATATAAATATCTATTCATCCATTGAGCTATCTGTTTATCCATATAAATATCATTCATCCATTGAGCTATCTATTTATCCATATAAATATCTATTCATCCATTAGCTATCTATTTATCCATTCATTGCATTCTACATTTTTAGAGTTTTCCTAGAGATCTTGGCGATGAACAGAGCTTTGTTATTAAAGGTTTAATGGGCGGGGCATTGTTAGTTCTCCTTGTCTTATTAATATGGGGTCCTCTCCTAGCAATCAGTCTTGTTAATCAAGTTAGTTTACCCAACCCTCCTATAAGTGCCTCTGTACAACTACATTTAGAGGGATATCAGGTCAGACCCCTTTAATTAGCACACTAATAATGACACTTATTAAATATTTTATAGCTGCTAGAGATAAGAGCTCAAAGTTCTTTAATTAACCCACTGACCTCAGAACAATATCAAGAGCTACAGAATAAAATAACACAGACTTCGGTTAATTAATTAATTAATTTATTTATTATTATGAATGGCCTTATATAGATTAATCGTGATTTCAGAAATCTGTTTCCACAAGATAATTTTAGACGTATAACATTTCCTGGAAATTCATCATTATTGTGGACAGTCAGTACAACCTCAGCTAACCAATTGTCCTCATTGTTGAAAAATATACTTTCTAATAATCTACTAAATGCAAATTTGATTTTCTCATGGAGTCTAACAAGGTATCTGTTCATTAAACATTGAAGTCTGTTTATCTGTTTTAGATCTCCGAGTACTGGTCTGGTGTCGTCTACTGTCACTGGTAGTGTTACTAAAAAACTTAACCAATCAAATTCATCTCTGATATTACAACAATTTATTGATAATATTAATGGGAACAATTCTGTACCTATGTAAGTTTAATGTACCAAGAATAATGTAGACTTTGTTTTACATATTATATTTACTAGCATTCTCAATAAACTGTATCCAGTATTTGTATTAGCACCAGCTAATGAACAATCTACCGAATATAAACAACTTTCAAGTTTGTATTAGTACATGTTATTTATTCATCCATTTAGTTATTTATTCATCCATTTAGTCATCTATTCATCCATTCTCTTATCCATCTGTCCATTTATCTATCCATCCATCTATTTCTTTATCATATATATCCATTCATTTCAGATCTAATTGGTAACGGTTCTGCAAATTGTACTGCTCAGTTGAATCAGACAATACTAGATAATGTTACTATTAATCAATGGTGGACAATATTGCAAATATCGTCAATATTTGCTCAAAAAGAGGACAACGATCTTGAAATCATTGTCTACAGTGAACGTATAGCTCCGCCCATCTTTAGTTATATAACCAGCTTTGGGTAAGTGTTGTTGTAGATATAGCTTGGAGCATAATACATGTGCTTTATATGCAATTATAAAGGGGTGTGGTTCATTTTTTCTTTTTATTTAGTATTATTGGTCTCTATGTGTCAGTGGTATTGGTCATCAGTCGATTTGTACGTGGTTATATTAACTCTCTACCATTGAATCTACTTGTTGAGGAGATACCTTATCCTGACCCACTCTTAAGACTATGTGATGATATATTTACTGTCAGAGAAGTTAAAAATTTTGTGATGGAAGAAATATTGGTTGGTCGATTGATTTATATATTTAGATCACCACAAGAATTGCTGCAATTAACAGAAAGACCAAAAGCTAAATTTGATTGAACAAACTAAATAAACCACTTTTCAATTCATAAAAATCCCATTTGTTGTTATATAGTTGTCATAATGTTTTCAGTCCATGTATTTATAAATAATTAAAATAGCACATGTGGCCCCACCCTTTTTCAGAGGAGGTGTGGTTTGCCCACGTGTTTTGTTCAAGACAAAGCAATAATAGAGGTATATACCTGTATGCTATGTTGAATTTATATATCCCTATATTATGTATAGTGATTGTGATGATATTGAGAGTTACAAAGAGAAGGTTAGTATATTTGGGTACTGGTGTCTTTGCAGGACTTCTAATAGTCAACAGAATGATATTACCTTCAACGTCAAGGTGTATTTCAGCTACTTGTCATACTGGTCCCGCCTATCAGTTATTGAGACGTAATGAGATGAGGATCGAAGTCGATCATCCGTTAATATCTTCAGTTCACATTAATTATTTGCCCTCTAATCATCCTAATGAAGACAGATTTTCTATTGGAACAATCAAAGAACATTGTACTAGTTTATTTGCAGTTATTGATGGACATAAAACTGACGATTGTTCAGATCATCTCAAGGACACATTGTTACCATACGTTGTGCATTCTCTGAAGGAAGGGGGTGTGGTTAAAAGCAACATTGAAATGGTTGATGTACATCGCCATGCTGATACAATTATAGCATCCACTGATACCTGTGACACCACTTCACTTGATAATGTAAAAGTCGTTGATAACCTATTACATCAAGGTTTTATGTCGCTTGATAAAAACATCAGTGAAGAGGCTTTGAAATGCTTTCGTTTAGTTAATAAAGGACATTCTATTAAAGAAAATAATCGTCTTAAGATAACTATGAGGGCTATTGCTGGTGCTTGTGCTTTGGTTGCTATGGTAACAGATAAGATGGTATACATTGCCAATACTGGTGATTGTCGAGTTATATTGGGTGTTAAAGAAAAGGGGGTGTGGTCTGCCACACCTCTGAGTCGAGATCAAAATGCACATAATAAAGATGAAGTGATTCGTATAATTTCAGCTCATCCTGGCGAGGAAAAAACTGTAATTTCTATGGGACGAATATTGGGTTCTTTAATGCCTTTTAGATCTTTTGGTGATGTTGAGTTAAAATGGCCTCAAGAACAATTGGATCTCTTTGGCTCGTATCTGGCAAATTATTTCACTCCGCCCTATCTTACAGCAGACCCTGTAGTCACCAATAAAATAGTGACTTCGTCTGATAAATTTATGGTTCTAGCAACAGATGGTCTGTGGGAAAAACTTAGCAATGAGAAAGTTGTCGAGACTGTTAGTAATATAGGTGTCTCTAGTCGTAAAACTGGACTGATGGGTTTTTTTAGTCGACAACAACAAGAGGAGTGTTGTTCATATGAAAACTCAGCTACAACATTGTTGTGGGAAGCACTAGGTGGTACAGAGGATAGTGTTGACAACATGTTAAGAATTCCACCACGTTTTAGTCGATTACATCGTGATGACATCACTGTTTTAGTGGTTCATTTTAAAGATAAAGATACATAGATTGTTTCATTATAACTGACTAATATAAGTCCATTCATAAAATGCAATACTTTGTAATAAACAATCGCTAAGATCATCCATTTTCTTTTGCCTCCAATAATAATCACACAAATTATCGGGGGCATTTAAAAAAATTCCTAAAGGTGTACAAACTTTCTCTAAGCCATCTACTCCTAATAAATGACTTGTTGCTACAACAGCTGCTCTTTTCTTATGATAATATTGACCTGATCCCAGCTCAAAATATCGTCCCACTTTTCTTGGTGAAATACCATATATGGTGACACCTTGTTCTCGAGCTATTGTATAAAAGACTGATTCCAGTAATCTCAGTCTGAGACTAATATCCAGATATCCAGTATGAGTTCTTAATGTTCTGTGACTTTGAGATTCAAAGAGATAAACTGAGGCAGAAGGTAGGCTATGGAAAAGACGACTAACCTAGATAATTAATTATTAATTATTATAATTGATAGGGTTAATGTCATACTTGCTCATAACATGCTTCGAGAGAATATGGGCGTACCAATACAAGCTCAATTCGTTCCCATTCCAATAGTCTCATACCCATACTTAGATGAGCTACAGCAGTATTGGACAATCCAAGATCTAATGAAACCACACTGGAGGGTAACTAGCAATGATATTATTATAGATAACATGTACATGTAGAAATACCTTTATTTTTCCATATAAGGAATGGAAATATTGATATATCTCAACGATATCACTGACTCTATTATTATGACTCATTGTAGCCAGTGTCTTTGGTCCAATACCACGGATATTGATGATGTCACATAAAGTCATGTGACCTGTTGATCGTAACTTGATTAATTGGTCTATTTTATTTGAACTCATACGTGGTAATGATCTCAATTGATCCAGTGATCCAGAATTGAAACATTCTAGTAAATTCTTCAAGTCCAACAATGCAGATTTCAAGGACATCAAGACACCACGTGGGCTATTATGTTACGGACGTGTACGGAAACATTCTATAATTTGTACAGAAATGTAATGCTGTTTTAAAATAGCTTTTCCGTATACTGCAACTGACTAAGAAGATAGGAGTGGCTACTAACAGCTAAAATTCGTAATCACATGACTATCTTGCTTACAACACCCAAAGGAAACAAAGTGAAGTAAACATAAACTACACTTTTTGGAGTGAACAGAAGAATTGAAAAGTGAGTTATCTAAAAACTAAATCATAACCTGTTCAAATTATACTCGTTTTGGTACACAATTCATTATAGATATATATAGATATATATATATATATATATACATACATACAGTATAGTCCTATATAACCACAGTATAATACTGTAGTAGATGCAAATATGTATATAGAAATAATATATTCAAATAGCTAATTTATTGTATTGACACACGCCTTTAGGAGACCCTCAATATGTCAGGGGATCAGGAGAGACAACCCCTTTTGTTACCAACTGATACCACACCCAGTGCTCCACCCCCACAGTCTGGTGAAGAGCCACCTCCTTATATAGAGGAAGTTCCCTTGCTGCCTCAAACTTGTATGTAAAATTTTAAAATGGATACGAAATTATTTATTATTTTAGATTCAGGAGTTAACCCAGCTCCATATCCACCTCCTCCATCAAATGTGGCACAGTATCCCCCTCCATCCAATGTGGCACAGTATCCCCCTCCGCCAACTAACACAACTCCATATCCACCGCCCACTACTTCAAATGTACCACCTCCACCACCTTATAGTCCTTCTCCAGCTGGACAAAACCTGTTTGTACAGTGTCGAGTCTGTCAGCATGTGATCAATGTTCCTCAAGGGAGTCAGAGCCGTGTAGTAAAATGTGGCAGCTGTCACGAGGCAACAGTAAGTTCTTGTTTAGTACGACTTGAGACTTTGTTTCTAGTTTAGTATGACTTGAGACATTGTTTGTAATGACTTTGTTTTCTAAACAGTTGTTATATTTTAAGACTATACATGTACTTATAACTTTGTCTTAATTTTATTATAGCCTATTGCTTCACCTCCTCCTGGTAAGAAATATGTTCGTTGTCCATGCAATTGTCTGCTAACATGCTCTGTGACAGCTACAAGAGTTATTTGCCCTAGAGATAACTGGTTAGTCTGTCCATTAATGATAATTGTGTGAGATTTTATGAGTCAAAGTTATATTACTCAATCCACTTGTGTCTTAATAAAGTAATCACTTAACTGTTAATAGACATCTTATTATCAAGGGTCATTAATATTGAGATATGCAGTAACTAAGCATTGTTTTATAGGAGAGTCATTGTTATAGATGCTATTGGTTTTGATTATAATATTGATTATCTTTTCTAGTAAGAGAACTATTGGTGTTGGGAGTATTGCTGTCAGACAGTCTGTCAGTGTTGATCGAGTTCGAGTCAATTGTGGCAATTGTCATCGTTCTATTCTAGTGAGTATCATTCATGTGTTATCTCTATTTATTTATGTATCACTTTTAGTGGCCTGCAAATGCTTCTGTGGCAAGATGTCCTCATTGTAGAGGGAGGTACTATTAGAATTAGTATTAGATAACATATCCTCTCTCTCTCTCTCTCTCTCTCTCTCTCTCTCTCTCTCTCTCTCTCTCTCTCTCTCTCTCTCTCTCTCTCTCTCTCTCTCTCTCTCTCTCTCTCTCTCTCTCTCTCTCTCTCTCTCTCCAGATCATACCTCCATGTGACTTGGATGAGAAACAGAGCTTTGTTTTGTTTCATTATGGGTATAATATTTCTTTTAGTTGGGACTCTTGTTACAGTAAGTACATTTCTTAATAGCATATTAAGGACTTTTCTCCTTAATCATTAACTTAAGTGTCTGTGGTTAACATAAAGAGACTATTGGGCTCGTTAAAATATGGCCATTGGTATCTGACAATTAAATAAATTTAAATATCTAAGCTTGAATTTATGGAGTTTAAGTGGCTTGCTCGTTAACTGTACATTAGTTTTCACAGTTAATGACCACATTGTAAGATGAAGTATTTTATCATTCATGCAATCTAAATGGTGTTAAAAAGACATGTTTTCCTGTAAATGTAGTTTATAATACTAAGTGTTCTAACAGTACAACTGACGACCTTATGTCTATTTCTCCATCCTTAGGGCGTAACTGTCGGTGTAGCTGCTTCTATTGGAGGTCAGTACGTGTATTTTTATATAGGGTAATAATTTATATATTATTTATATAGGGATATATGTCATATCTGTTGGTAAGTATGTTTACTTAGTACATGTAATTGGCTTTCAATATGGATCAACTTTGTTGTCTTTTGTAGGATTTTTTGTATCTGGAATTGCTTTTATCATACGTGGTATATTTTATTGTGCTATGACTCATAGTACAACTGAACGATAATGTCATTGTTTCTTTACCAGAGAAGATAATGACGCTATTGCTATCTTTAATTTTAAAAGACGTGTGGTTGTTTGTTATTATTATTGCTAATAAAGATAATTCTATTTATATCTATAAATTTAAAACTTATTAAATAATTTTACAACCTCTACAACTGAGTTATAGGACAACGGAAAAATTTGATAAAATGACACAACCTTGAGTAAACTACCCCACAAACATATGTATAGCTAATTGACAAGAGCGATGTAGTTCAAACAAAGTATAGGGAGAGTGAGCCCAACCTATTACTCATACTTGGACAATACCATCTTGTCAGTACTATAGTCCACACTTGAGAAACTTGTGATATGTTGAACAAGTGTTATCAATTATACAATTGTGTTTACGTCAATTACAATGATTATAACAACAATTGACAACTAGAATATTTTTATTAAATTATTCGTTAATATATATATATGTGGTCAAGATCACAAACACAGCACTTAATTTATATTATGGTGGTAAGAGATAAAATACAACTGACATACTGACATTGGATAATGATAAATCTTGAAATAAAATAGATCGTGTACATACTATGATTCATCATAAATGTTAATATAATGAATAAAATATGTTTCTTTAAACAAAAAGACACTGAAAAACATTTACAGCTAGTTCAACTCACAAAACAGTTGTTGACACATATTAGGATTGTGATATGTTGGACAAGTGTATTCCTGAAATCATGCTGTCACGTTTTACTGCATCCAAATCTGAGACACCAAGGTTACTGTTAGTTGCCGTGGTAACCAAAGACCCAGTATGATTCCACACATCGCTTTGGTATGGTAAGGTAGTCAGTGGTGTCCATGGCAACGGTAATGGTGTTGCTGTAGCTACAGTACTAGATTGTGAACTACATAACGTGGTAGCATTTAATGTTGGTTTGCAAACTCCACAGGGACAACTTCCATTTGGTGAAGAGGTCATCAACTGTGAATTTGGTGGTGGAATACTCCAACTTGGAGCAGCTGTGGGAAAGAATGGAGTGTGTAGTGCAGCATTTAGTCTATAAGGTGGTCCTAAAGCTGATGGGTGTTGGGTTGGTGTTGTTTGTGGGAATGGAGCTAGTTTTGTAGCCGATAGAGAAGGGTATTTATCAAAAGATGACAACCCTCCTCCTCCTAAACCCATGGAGTATCCGGTAGTATTGTTATAAAGCTTGGCAAGATCACCAGTTACTATATTTGGTGGTACTATGTTCGTATTCAAATGACAAGCCCCAAAAGCTCGATGGCCTGAGAAAGAGAGAGAGAGAGAGATAGTGGGTTATTTGCAGCTGACATGGAGATAGCTTTTGACAATAGACAATAGATAAAATCATTATGTAATGATAATGTTTTTTTACCTGGAGCATTTGTGGTGCTACATCCTGGAATCCCTTTCTTCTTTCTCCAAGTATGATAACCAAGTTTCTTGATGTTTCTTCTTGCGTTAGCGAACCAGTCATTCAACTGGCGCAAGGTGGTCCCAGACAGAGCTGCTAAATGTTGCTTCTCCGTTTTAGTTGGATAAGGATTGCTATTATGCTCTTCAATCCACTGGACTAAAACTGCTGGATTTCGCCTCTGCTTTCTTCTATCGGGACGATACGACCTTGAGCTTTCTGGGCTGCTCGTGTCTTCTTCTTCAGTGACTTGCGCAATGCTAAGACCACTGTCACTGCTGGTATCACTGGAGATCTGGTTTGTAGTAGTTGAAGAAGGTTGCTGTTGCTGTAACGCAGTGGCTATGCTGCTGGTCGTCGTGTTACTGCTGCAGGAAACAGCATCAGTCTGCATTGTTTGGGCTGAACGAGAGAACAGACTGAAGCAGTATCTTGCAAAAGTGAATACAAGTCTACAAATGCTTGTTGCTTGCAAAACTAAACTATGCCGCTGTATAATTGTTCCCGGGCTCATTTTAAATGTACCAGCTAGTTGCACAGCGCATGCGTTCAACTTAATAACCACGTGGGGACATATAATTTAACCCTTCAGTTTCCTACTATATTACTCATAACATAGCATGAACGTATGAAAACTGTCTGAATACTAAACTGCTTATTACTATGTGGCAGTTTTGATAAAGACTATTACATTACTAATATTGGATGTGCTGTATAATATCATATGTACTCATTGCATTCTAGTTCATTAGTTTTAGACCGCCAACCAATCTATACAACTTTGTAAGATTTATGAATGAATATTTATATATTTATTATTTTTAAAGGACAAAATTAATAGCATTACAATGAATGGGTTGGTCAAAAGAATAATATTAGTTGAAAAGATTATAGTATATATATAAGTATTAATATTATGGAGTCCAAGTGATTTATTATAAAAAGTATAATAATTAATGACAGCCTGCTGTTGGTATGACAGACAACTATGACATAAAAAATCTGAAAAGTGAACAAAGACACAGAAATATGAACTGTGATGATGAAATGAAATGGATGGGTTGAATTCCAAATGAAAAAATGCATGCAGACATGATATTAAACAAACTAGAATTCCATGAAGGTTGAATGACTACATATACCACAATACAGTGAAGTAAACACACAATGTAACAGAGCATTAACCCTATTGTTAAATACAAAATAATATTTTTTAATTACTAATTTTGAAGAGCTGTGGCACCTTTGTGGTCTGTTAAAACTAAAAAAAAGAAATAAAAGATGAAACTACTTCAAAGCTCAAAGTCAGTACACTTACTTGAATTTACTGGCTCTGTTGAAGCACATTCTGGTAGCATTTGATCAGGGGATGGCTGCTGTAGTGTATATGTTGTATCACCTACATCTATGCTTTGAGCTGAGTGACTTCTTAATTGCATTGTTGCTGTAGTGGCATCAGCAGTATAGACTTGGGCTGTTAAAGGGGAGTGTAAAGGTGCTGCATTGCCTGACGATGGTCGAGATTGCAGACTTGGGAACGATACTGGAGTGGAAGACAAAATGGGAGTAGATGGCCACTGTGCCATGGGTAAGGTAGGCATGCCAAGACCCATCATAGAAGACCGTGCTTGACTTGACATTCCATACAGACTGCCCAGTGGTGAAGTTGTAGTCGAAGACGGTTGGAGACCTGTGTCATATGACAAGCCGTTAGTCATGTGACCTGTGACACTGCCGGCCATTCCAAGTGCAGAATGTTGATGAGGTGGATAGCTACTGTGAAGACCAGTAGCCAAAGGACTGTAAGCGGCTGCAGCATAAGGCGAGGTTGACGCTAGACCAGTGTAAGAGCCACCTATGAAAATAGAGTAGGAGAATGAGTTTAGTAAAGTATATTTTCTAGTAATATAGCATATTTTGTAGTAAAGTGTGAATTATAATGTTATTAGCAGTTGTCCCAATGAAAGCTTTGGCATTAGTTGAGAACAGTCTATGGGTCTATAAGGACGGCTATTTACACTATGTTCTGCATGAGTAACACAGTTAATATTGAAGTCCCTCAAATCCCATCAAAACAGGTACACAAGACAACTTGGTAGATAAAACTGCAAGGATCATTACTTTAGCTTGCTTATTAGCACTCAAAGTCACTACTTGTTATTAGTATAGAGAAAGATATGTAATAACTGTAACTGCTAACAGTTATTTTTACTAAAAAAATCAAGCAAGCATGCTGTATAAATAGTAGCTAGTTAGTTACCTCCTGTAAAAGAATCGCTTGGTCTTTGTATTGGCGATGGGAAATAGTCGAGAGAGAAAGTGGAGCGACCTTCTAGCCAAGTTTTCATCCCGATCTTTTTAATTCTGCGTCTTGCATTGGCGAACCAAGTCGACAACTGGGTCAAGTTCATACCTGAATAATAAGCTAGATACTGTTTCTCTGCTTTGGTTGGATAGGGATTGGATTGGTGATCTTCAATCCACTTAACGAGAACTGCTGTATTCCTCATTCTTCTGACAGAGTAAGAGAGACTAGAAGCTGTAGCTGAAGCTGTTTTATGATGAACACTCGAGTCTGACATAACATTGACAGAGAACTGCTTTAAAGACGAAGTGCATCTGCTGTGCACTATTTGAGAGGGTCTTCTTGTGGTAGTTGACAGTAATGAAAGTATGGAGTGTCTCCTGAGATTGCAAGGAGCTTGGCTTGTAGCTTGTTGAGTCAAGAGTAAACTGCAAAACTTTTATAAACAGCCAACAGCTATAATTTGTATGGGTTCAGTTTAAGAGCAAATTATGAATATCATAACAGTATTAATAGTTTAATACGCGTTTATAGACTGTAGGAGGCGGAGCAACTGTTTACAGAAGTGCAAACGAGATGTTGTGATGATAAAAAGTGGACATTTGTATTAAAAACAACAACAAACAGATACAATAATAGGTTGAAATAATAACAATAAAATAACTAGAACTCAAAGTTGGAAAAAAGGTACAACAGATTACTCTGACATTATAATGCAGAAAACATAAATTATATATTTGCATTTAATTGAAGTATAATTCATTTGAAATGGAAGAAGGAGATGACTCGGTAGAAGACCCAATAGGGATTAAACGGTCAGAGTAATCTGACATTTTATCTTCATAACACGCTTCGTCTTCTCTATGTACAGGCTCATTAATAATATATCCCTCAGAAGATACGACAAAAGAGTTAAAATTATACGGAGGTGGCAGAGGTGGCAGAGGTGGCAGTGAAACAGGAGTCGGACGGATAATGGGGGGAGTGGCTTCCATGAGAGGGAGGCGTTCGTCATCGCCAAAATCAGAGTCAGTAGATTCTGACTCAGCCACAATTCTATTGAACACTGAATCAGAATGATATGCTGAACTGTAGCTATTATCAGAAACACTGCTTTGCCCGTCACCACGATTCTCTCTCATGATAGTAATGTATTCATTAGGCATTGATAGAGGTTGGTGCATAATGTCCATGGCGTATGATGTGGTCTGTCTGTGGTGACGTTTATAACTGTAAAGGAAAGTAATAGAGGAGGACAATGAGGCATTTGAATGTTTGAATAGGACAAATTCAAATTTTAAAAATGCTTTGAATAGAATGACTGGAGATGTCAAAGTGTTATGTGTGCATTATATGAATGTGGACATCATATGATGAGGATCTGTCACATACCGATGATAATAACAAAGACACAGGCATGATACACAAAGCATACAGAGAACTAGTAGAAAAGCACCTACTAACATTGAGACCACAACCACCAGTGTTATTACACCTGTGAATATAACCAAGGAAATCATATGAAATGTTTATTAGTTGCACATAGTCAGTAACCAACAAAACATTATGTAAGGTGCGTTAATTGCTAGATAAACAATACTACCCAGTTAGCCCTCCCTCTCTCTTTAGAGACCACCTCCCAGTAGCCAACTAGTAATTAGTGGTCTTTACTCTCACCTGTACATCTTGGTGTATTTAATGAGTTGACCTGAGTTAGTGAGTCATTGTAAAATGGAAGGTCAACATTTAACTGAAATGTGTAGTTGGTATTGGATTTCAACTGTCCAAACGATAGTATGACATAATTCAATTTATTTAGAGTGATTTCAGTAACATTAATAGTTGATGTAGAGTAAGTCAGAGTGTAGTTTGCACTGTAGGCATTTTGTGCTGTGAGATTCCACGATATCAGAACTTTAAAACAATGTAACAACGAGTTGTCAATCACTTTTGTAGTTAGTGTTATATTGGGTGGTGTAGTAATAGTATCAAAGCCGGTATCTATATGGTAGATATTGTACATATTATATTGTTGAATAGAAAGAGCATTATTAAGTAAAACTGGTTTAAATAGCAGTCTTTATGACAAACAATAGAAGTAAGCTTTGTGTGTGGAGGAATTATAACAAAAGATAAGAGACAGCTGTGTGTGTGTCAATGGCATTGTCGCACTTATATAGACTCAGACTCAAGACTGCAACAGTCCCAGACTTATACCAGTACTATTACTATGAACTTACTATATAAAGTTTTGAAGGACTGAGACTCAGACAATGGTCCAGACCCGTTATTAGTCCAAGCCATAATTTGGACAGTATATTGACTGTTAGGTTGTAAATTTGACAATGTAATAATTGTATTAGTTGTATTAAGAGAAACTGTCCTCTCCTCTTTACAACAGTAGGTTACTGTATAGAACAATATAATACCATTGCTTTGTTGTGGAGGTGACCATCTTAGAGTAAACGATGTCATAGTGACATTTATATGAGATATATTAAAAGGTGGTCCAGCAGGTTCTGTATAGAGAGAAAATATAAAAATACAGTACACCTGGAGCACTTTATATATACACACCACATCCTTAAACAGTGATAAACACATACTATCTCATGACATCACACAATTTTAACATTGTACAGGAAATACTGTTAGCAATTTAATCAAGAGACTTATTTATAGAGGAAGTGATTGTTAAGACATTCTTCCAAGAAAGGTGTACTACTCTGATATATACTACATTTTATACATCATTAATTATGTGAACTAAAGCAGGGGGAGGTGGATGACTTATGTACACCTCAAATTCTGCTCATGCTTGTTTCAAACATCTGCATGGCTGCTTTTACTCCAATAGCCCTTTCTTTAGACACTATCAAAACAGTAAATCTTGTTATTTATTGAGTACTAATGGACAGTTGTCTGAGAATGAGTTATCTTAGCTATGATATGTATGTAATGCAGAGGAGAGGAAGCAACCAAACAAGGGGAATAACAAGAACAAGAACTGGAACTATTATTGTGAGGATTGAAAGCAACACACGTTTCTACAGAACAAGTTGTGATAATAATCTTTACGAACAAAATGTTTACTGAGTTTACAACGTGATGTATACATGGTGACAAGTAGAAACTTACTGTCTTCAAAAGTTCTTATTGAAATGGGCGGGGTCTCTGGACCTACATCAGCTTTGTTTTGAGCTGCTATAGTAAATTGGTATGTGGTATAAGGGGTTAACCCTTTAAGTGTGGCTGGAGAGTTAGTATAGGTGCTTATTCCACGAGGACATCCTGTGCATATAACGATATATGAAGTTATAGGACCATTTTGTTCTTTGATGGGAAGCGGGTCCCAAGTAAGAATAATTGATGATGAAGATAACACGTTGGCAGTAAAATTACGTGGACTACCAGTTGGTCCTGTAAAGAGAGAGATAGAGTGAAATTTATCGAAGAAGTTGACATGAGGAAAACAATGTTGCTATATCTGGTATTATCGTAACAGTAAAAGGACACTTCTTTCAGTATATGCTAAATAACATCATATAAATATGTACCATATTGTGCTATGATTGTGTTGTCAGCAAATTAATGCTTACATTGACGTTGTATCAGTATATATTAGTATAGAATACCGTTACTGGTACAAGTTGTAAGTAAACATGCTTAGTTTTAGCCAATAAAATGATCTAATTTCTAAGAATAGACAATGCACATATCAATAATATTTCTACACAAACAGATGGTGGGTTTATCAAATATGTTACAGATTTGACACCCTTGTACTGAGCAATAGAACATATGTCACTAGTCATTAGAGTGGTACAAGTTCCAGACAAGACTACAAGGTGATAGATAAAGTTAAAAGTTTAGGACAAGGAGCTATATATCCTTGGAGGGAAGCTTGTAATGGTCGTTGCATTAAGAATGGCAGACTCATCATCTTGTGCTTCACATTAACTTGTGTATACACAAATATAACCTTATTGAACAATATAAGGTGACTGTGGTTTAAGATCTGATTTAAACTAGTATTCCTTGACACAAACTTTCTCACACATAAGGTGGGGGTAAACAGTTGCTAAGCAACCATGTACAAAATAGTAGGACAAACAATGTACACACATGGAATGAGGGGGTGTGTATAGAGCACTGACTTTTTTTAGATGTCCAAGAGTAAGAACAACTAAAAAGGCATGTTAACAAACAAAGTACCAACCACCACTTACCACATTTAAATGTATGGTTAACTACATGGAGTATCATGCCAATACTATAGACACACATGCTCACGAAACTATTGGCAGCCTCTATGTAACTTAATCTATTAACAGTTAAACATTTTTAGTGTATTGTATAACTTAATGCTTTTTCTATTATCAAACAAATGATACTGTATTTATTTCAGTGTTGCTAGGAGATAGCGATAAATATGTACTAGACCACTTGATCTTTTTGAGTTAAAATGTAACTAATGACATTGTCGTCATTCTTAAGAAATCTAATAAAATCATTTTTAACATATTTGAATGAAATAACACTGTTATACAATATTAATACATAGAATGTAATACATTTCTAAAACAAATTCTCCCTTGAATTGTAGTTAATATTATCAATTAAGTCATCATTATGTGAGGGGTAGATAAAAACATTATGAAAATATGACAGATATTGAGAATGAAACTAGTAGCAAATGATAAACTTTAATCATGAATCCAGTCTCTCCATACCAAAATACTTTTTTATTTTTAACATATGCTCTCTTTTGCTATTTGAAGTTAATTCTAAGAAACAGTTCATTCTAGTTACTTAAGATTATTTACAACTAGTTATTTATATTTATAATCTGAATAGTTGGTTAGCCAATATATTCAATAGGGAATTATAGAACAGGATGAAGCAGGTTGCTTTCTCAACCTTAAAATGGTCTTAGTCAGACTGTTCCCACACTAGCTAAACCACAAACTGACAATGATTTAATGAAATTAACAACTATTATAGTCTGTTAATGACAACAGTTACCACAGCAACCACTAATGAATATCATTAATTGGAACCTCCTCCACCACTTATCTTTCTGTCTATGTATCCATCTGTTCACAATCAATCCATTCATTTATCCATCCATCCATCCATTTGTCCATTCATTTATCTATCATCCATCCATTTATCCATCCATCCATCCATCCATCCATCCATCCATTTGTCCATCCATCCATCCATCCATCCATCTACTCACTAGCTTCTAGTGTTCTACAAGAAGGACAAGGAGATGGTTGAGATAAATATCCATACACTGTATCAATAGCGATAGAGTATTGGCAAAGTGTCCAAGGAGATAACTCTGTGGTGTTGTATGATACAGTAGAATTGCCAGATGACATTATTGTAGCATTGGTACATGAAGAACTGAGTACTACATAATGATAAAGTTTTCCTTTGGGATTACTGATCTACAAGGTGGAAATAAGAGTTGTTGTAAGGTTGTTTAACATGAACCTACCAGCCATTTCAACCAAATTTGACTCGAACTAATACTTTCGCAGACAATACAGTTTATACCTAAAATGTATTGATAAATGTAATACCACATTGTTAGAGTGTATCTTATGGTACATAATTATTACTGAGAAATAGTAAATACAAGTGCAACTATAGAGTAAATTCTTAGAACATAGAACAACTTCAAAACAATAGATAAACCTCAAAGATCCATAGTTTCAAAATAAAAATTTAAAATCAATAAGGTTTCTTGTAGTAACCAGCATGATGTGTGAAGCCTTTATGGTACAAACTATTTAATACTTCAATTGTACATGTCATTAACAAGGCATGGTTTAGTAAATTACAAACATCAAACATGACAGGCTGTTGGCCAAAGTTATTGTTACAACAAATCACAAGAAATGCAAAGAGTGAAGAAAATGTATTAAATGAAAATAATAGAAATTCAACAAACAAGTAATATACTGACTTAGTATCCAAAAATATCCAAATTTAAAACAAAAAACTAAATTTATCAACCCAATATCTAATACCATATATTGAGAACACTAGCAAAATATCCAAAGATATACTAAAATATCCAAAGATATACAAGGTATCTCTAATGGAGGCTAACTCTTCTGTTCCAAGACACAGTTAACAAACTTACAACATTTTCTACATTTTTTTTCAACAAAGCATGTCAACATGACATTGACATTAAAAATACATGTTATAATACATTTAATGACCATTGACTACAAAACCACAACTATTATAGAGTATTCCAGTTTGAATTGGAGGAGAGCAGTGATAACTTAATTAACTGTTAATTACTAGGTACTCTGGGAATACTCCTTAATACAGGTAAACAAATATTATTGTTTCCATATTTGGAAAATTAAGGTGACGATCAACACTTCTTGTTACATAATATTTGTCAACATAATTTTAAATCGGACTTCAATACCTTAATAGATAAATAATTATAAATAAGAATGGACCCATAAACAACTCAATATAATTATGTACATACCTAATACATGTTATATGTACATACCCTATATAGGTACATACCAGGGTTGTTGTGATTACAGGATAAAAATAATGATTACAATTACAATTACTTTTCCCTTTGCTGCATGTAGCCATGTCAATTGTTTCACACAGTGTGACTACAGTTGATACAGCTACATTCAGTGACAAATCACATGTAGTGTTGTCAGTCATGTGACTGCTTAGTGCACAATGCACAATTACACATTGCACAATATGTAAAGAATGTTAAATTTACACACTTGTTTCTATTTATTATCCAGCAAAAAATGCTGAAATATTTAACACATTAAACTATAAGGGACTGAATTACTAATTGACTACAATTACATAGTGTAATTACAATTACAGTACAATTACTTGAGATACTGTAATCATTAATAATCATTACAATTACAATTACTGATTACAACAACCCTGGTACATACCCAATACATGTTATATGTACATACCCTATATAGGTACATACCCAATACATGTTATATGTACATACCCTATATAGGTACATACCTAACATATGTCATAGTGCATACCCTATATGGGTACATACCCAATATAGGTACACACCCTATATATGTACACACCTTAGATATGTAATATATATTCTATCTCAAAAACAAACAGCTATTAAACTTTATAACAGAACCTAATTAAGATCTTAATAAGCTTTGATAGACCTCACCATGTGTGTGTGTGTGTGTGAGAGTATGAGTAAGGAGAGAATGTGGGCATACACAATCATACTACTGGGAATAAAAAGGAGTAGGTAGTGGTATTAGAAAGGGACCACACTAAACAAACTACTATGATCTAACTACTTCTCTACATGATATTGATATGATATGTAAGAGGAAAAGTGGAAGAGATAAATGGACGCATTTTAAAGTAATTAATTGATACATGTTGATAAATGGATGGATGAATTAACAATGGACACATAACTCAATCAATGATGGAATTAAATGGATAAATAAGGAATTTTAATGGATGCATAATTACATACTTGTCAAGGTTTGAGCTGTTACAGGAGCAGAGAGTTCACTCATTTGGCGATTGGCTGTATACTGTACTCGAAATACATAAACCACACCCTCTTCTAAGTTTTGTACCACACCCATCTGAGAATTTACATCAAAGATCTTAGCATGGTAGAAAGAAATATTATCAATGGAGGTGTGGTCTATAAGAGCGTCAACAGCATAATAAACAGTGTAGTATTGAAGTAGTGTAATATGTTTAGAAGGTGGAGTCCAAGTTACAGTTGCCATGGTAACATTTACTGTGATGTTGACAATATTCAGGGGATCAAGTCCTGGAGGAGGGAAGAGAAAAAATGAGAATAATTCAAGCAGCAAATGGCAGTGTAATGAATGTTGTTTTAGTGACTGTGTAATTGAGAGTAAAAATTAGTGGACAATGGTCTCTCCTCCTGAAAGCAATTACAACACTATTTATTAATCGACAAATGTAAACACATTCCGTTCACATAATATATAGATATTTCTAAGATAGTTTATATTTCTGCAAATTATAGATGTCCTTGTTATGGAGATTACTAAATTTATTACTTACTTGATGGAGGGGTAGTTACATTCACTACAGGAGTCATAATGCTTTTAATAGCACTAACATCAGCTTGTATAGTGAAATAATATGTATGTTGTGGTAGTAATTTTGAAAATAAATACGAATTATCATGAGATATAGAATCGACCTAAAGAGACAACAATGATATTAAAAACGCTATTTAATTATGTATTGATAAGACAATGTAAATGTATTTTTATATGTACATTGATAACAATAATAACAATGATTAATGAGGTGTTTATTAATGAGTTTATTACATGTAATAATAACATCTAAACGATTATTAATTATATATTCATAATATGTTATAGTACATAATTAACATGAATAATACAATAACACTTGTTAATTACCTATTGTTTCATGTAATCAAACAAAATTAATACTTGTCGTATTGTCCAAATCACATGTAAAATACATGATATTAATTAAAACTAATTAAATGCTACACCATAGTAACAGCTGCCTCCCTATGGTAATGAATATCATTACATTCCAATAGTGAGTACTCTAAGGAGCAGGTGGTATAGTTACCATAGTGATGTCATACACCATTGTGACCCGTGGCATTTTGGCAAGGAAATTAGCATTATCATTTTCTGGAAAACATTCCTTTTTGGCAAGTCCTTTGGCAAAGTTTTATTAATTTAAAACCTACTTGAACTAAATTAGTAGGATCATCCCCTTTGAAAATGTGATAAGTATAGACACGATCAATATCTGGTACTGGAGTGTTCCATGTCAACTAAAAGTATTTATAGTAACAACTAATGATGTCATAATGATGTCATACCTCAACAGAAGTCGACGATATAATATGAGCTTGGAAATTACTAGGAGGACCTGTAGGAGCTAAAAAGAGAGGAATGATAGCGGGTGTGGTCTGAAATATCGACTGAAATACCATTGGCTCCATTTATAAAAACATCAGTGCTATCACTGGGAGTACTAGGAACACCACTTTGATAAGCAATGACACGAAACATATAAAAAGAACCCATTGCCATTCCATTATATAAGTAGTAGGTGGAGTTTAACATTTGAGATATATTGTGGTAAAGAGAGGCTGTGGAATAACTTTGGACAATAAATTGTGTGGGCGGTTGAGTGGGTGGATAGCTCCAGGTAATATTGACACTTGTTATATTCACTATGAAGAGAACTGGTTTGGGAGGAGGAGAAGGTACTAGACGAAGAAATTGATAAGTTAATGATATTGATTTGTAATGAAACCAGTTAAACTGGTTTATAATGACTGGTTTGACAGGCTTATCTTAAGTACTATGAATATTATTTTCAATGGAAGTAATATAATAAGTTATAATTTTATAACTATATTCACAAACTATCAGGAAATGTAACTTACCAACACGTACAAAGCGAGCAGCACCTTTGTTATGATACTGATAATGAGTAGGTTCAGTACGAGTATGAAAAGGAGCAGTACTAATTACCTGTGATTCATGGAGAACTGCAAAAAGAGAAAAGAAAAGTGAGATAATAGTTAGAAAATATGCCATGATCTCTACAATCGATTGCAACAGTCTTCTTTAGACACTTAAGATTGAGTCTTTACTCTCTCTCTTTCTCTCTCTCTCTCTCTCTCTACTAACAAATCTCTCTTCGTCTCTCTTTATATTCTCAACTTTCATAATTAAACTGAAAGCTGATGCAGCTGTCCAATTATCGCTAAGAACCGTACGCTATTACTCACTCATAGATGGTAACAATAATTCACAATACACAGGTAATACAAACCAACTATATTCATTATATTATATACCCATATATAGAGACTACCTAGGAATTGGTATACTGAGAACTTGTATTCATGGCCCATTGTCATGTGGCTCAATAATTCTTGAAAGTCATTATACATAGTATACTCAATTGGTGAAGCTGTTTATAAAGAGAACTGGTAATCATAGCTGTCCTTTGAAATGATATTGTAATGTGAATTGTGTTAATTCTAATAACTTTAAACTTAGCAATAACTTTCTTTATATAGGATGACGCATTATATATTATACTAGAACTCTCAATGGTCATGTTCAATAGAATATATTGTCAGAAATGAAATTAACAACTACTTGCTTGTTTTTATTTGCTAGAAATTAGTGGAAGTAATTCAGTTCCATTAATATTAGTGGGTCATATTGTCAAGTGAGATATTACACACTATATATAATATTGCTGAGAAATTATAAATTATATGAATCTATTTCAACATGTATAGAGAAGGTTTATTTAGTAGACCAGACAACGAAAGGGAAATTGGTAACAATATATCATAGAGTGAGAGAATTTAGTAGAATGATTTTAAAGAGGAGGTTGGAAGGTTAAAATTTGGTGATCCATGATATCAGGGTTAAAAAACAATAGTTATGGGTGTAACCTCAAAATATAGCAAATCTTATCAAAACTCATATTGTATTTTCTTATCATTAGTTAACAAAAGTATTAACTTATTATAACTGAGTTACTCTTTAGTGCAATAAACTTATAATATATTATACAATCTAGTTAGTACATAAAAACTTTATATAGTTCAATTACCTTGATTACATACTGACAGAGAAGATAAGACCATTAAAAATAGTAATATTAGAAGTGTGGTAGTTGTCATTGTGACAAGAAGAAAACAATTTATAAGTGATGAGAGAGATTAAAAGGCTAAGTAAGAGAGAAACATCAGACAATAGAAATATCAATAATTTCCTATATTATAGTAACTATAGCACTTACCAGACTTTGCCTTGGCAGTCGGCCAAACTCTCTACTTACATACCTATCTGAACAAACTCTTTTGATTTGACGAGTAGGAGACTAACCTATCAACTAAAGGAACTTGTGGGAAGGAGTTTCTTGGAAAAAAAGTATACAACATCCTCTTCCAAGAAAGATGGGAGCGACCCCAAATTGGTAGGCGTGTCATTATGTAATTCATTGGGTGCGGCAACACGTGCTCTCACTCGACGTCGATGAACCACGTGGGATTGTTTCAGCTGCTGCAACGAAGAAACGAGAACTGGTCATATTCTAAGAGACAAAGGTACTATATATTTGATATGTTGCAGTAAATTGAATTGTTTCACTATCTTTTTGCTTCTCCAGCCGATTATCATGGTGTCGTATAAGTCAGACGTACAACTTCTTGCTGAATTTCATTTTGGAGTTGCAGATGTTCTTAATTTATCAGTCAGTGAAGCAGTCAAATTTAGTGGGGAATTATGTGAGGAGATCAAGAGAGTCATTATATACAGAACCAATTATCTTGGCCAAGAAATCAAGTTAAAACTCATCACAATATTTGAAGATCTCTACAAGTGGAACAGTGGAAGAATGCGTTTAGCTACACTGAGATCAAAATTGGAGAAGAATGGAGTTCAATTACGAGAATTTTCTACACCAAGTATCACATTTTATGATGTAAGTATCTCGGCAAGAATGGACAAACATTAAATGGAAAAAAACATAACATCTTTATGAATAGACCTCTGATGAGGTAGCTATTCATTAAAAATTAACGCATTCTATTAACACTGTCTGATAAAATAATCACCTTCCTCCTTGTAGCCATTCCCAATAATAAAAGAATTTCAAGCACGAACCTGTACACCACGTTATGATACAGTTCCGCTTCCTCCCTCTCCTCCACTCACTCCATGTGACAGAGTAATTAACTCTTTTTCACCAGGGATTGACCCTTGCTTATCAACATCCTCAATTAACAAACAGGTCAATAAACAACTTGTCAAACTAGTTATTATAACCAGTATTTGTAGTGTTTATCATCTAATGAAGAGCAACCTTTAGAAAGCCTCAACTCTTTTACAAGTGAAGGTAATAATATTAATATTAGCTCGCAATTCCATAAAACACTCCCAGATTACAATAAAGATAAGAAGAACTTCCATACTATTGATGAGACCCTGATGACAGTAAGTTCAATACTTACATTATATTGTGTCTAACTTTGTTAGGGTTGTCTCTATGGCTGGCCCACCTCCATCACATCATCTGTATGGACTGATCTACAAAATATAGCTAATTATTCTGGTTGTAAAGTGATGTTACTATATGGTAAGAATATTGGGACATTTTAATTATGAGCTGGTTCTTCTCCATTCACAGAACATTTGGAAACTCCATATTTGTTTTTAACGGCAGATCGCGAGTGGGATATTCGAAAATGTATTGATTTTTTAAGAGAATTTAAAATGGAGGTAATTTTTTAACATTGAGAATATATAGATATATCCCTGTTGTTAGAACCAATGTCCTGTAACCCAGCAACCTGACAGTCCTGCTACATCAGCTGAACCTCCTACTACAAGTAATATAGTTTATTATAATTTTATAATATTATTTTTTATAATAGACCATATTACTTACGATCGTAGTCTTTTACTTAAGATTAAAAGGATGCAAACAAGTGGTAATAATTCTCTTATTTCTCAACTTGTTGAGAAAACTAAGGAGTATGATATTATGGTAAGAATTATGTAATAACTTATTATTTTTATTTTTTTAAATCTAGCTTCTTTAAATTGGTTTCTGAATTAACTGACAAACATTTAAATTAATTATGTGTTTGTGCAATTTATTTTAACCCTATCATTATCACTTATGGCATATTCAATCACTTTTTGGGTTCTGTTTTTGATGTTGTTTTTAATCATTAAACTTAAAATAATGTGTTATCATCTACTGTTAAATTTGAATCTCAGACAAAAATTTTGAATGCTCTGTCATTACTAGTTGACAGTAAGGGTAATTTTGACCAGATATGAATATTATTAATTGGTGGTTTTGTGCAATTATTAGAAAACCCACAATGGTTTGAACCGTAGGGATATTATAAAAATGAATATGACAACAATTACTCTTACAGATACTATGTTATCACGAAATTGTAGAAATTTTTGAAAGGGATTGGTAAATCCCTAAGTTAAAATTCATTAAGTTGTTGCATAAAAATGTGTTGTAAAGCTTCAGGTGTAGCATTGCTCTCTGATCTTTCAAAATGTGAAAATAATAAAGTGAATGTGTTATGTACAAGGATTACTAAGAGTCTCACCTGCTGTACTGCAGTAGTCAGCTGTAATTTAAGATGGCTAGTAGAAGAACTAATCTGTCTAGACAAAGAGGAGGTCCCTCACGAACTGGATTCAAACAGTTTTCTAATAAAGTTGTTAAACCTGTTGAACAGGTTTTAAAAACTGGATCTAATGCAATGCTGTCATCCAAAGAAAAAATGGGAGTGGTTGGTCAGGGAGCAAGTAGAATGGAACCAACAAAAGGAGAGGTTACTTCGCATGAATATCAAAATGATACAGTTGTCTATCGCAATATTATCAGAGAACTAGGGTACATTAGAAATAGAGTTGATAGGGTTAGTCAAATTAATATTATGGCTCTCATACACAACTTCACCTTATAATTGTAGGTACTAACTGAATTTCAAGACCACTGTGAGGTAACACCCACACACATAATGAATTTTCTGTGACAATTAACAGAGCTCTGATAACAATGAAGAAGAAACTACTGAACATTGCCGACAATTACTAGCAAAATATGAAAGAACACAACATGAAAGAGAAAAGGTTTAAAAAACAATAAAATAAATTATTATTATAATTTCTCTCATTCAATGTAGTTGCTGCAATCATTAAAAGCGGTAACTATTAATATTATTTAAAAACGAATTTACTATTTTATAGTTTTTCAGACAACAATTATATTATATAAAAGACACTGATGATCTAGTAAGCATTAATAAGTGACAACTATAACTAATTAACACACTCAGTCACTCTCTTCATCTCAAGCTTCTATGACTCTAACAGCAACAAATAGTGCAACATCAGAAGATTTCCTTATTGACTTAGAAGATCACAACTTTATGTACGAGATCAATGTCTATAATTCTTATATTGTTATTATATAGGGATGCTTGGCATATCGCACTAAATGATATTGATCGTCTCAAAGATATCAATAAACAATTAATTGAATTGAGCAGAGAAATGAACAGGTTATGATCACATATAATACTCACTGAAAATGTATTACTTCTCTCTCTTTATCTCTATAGTTTGCCTTTGTCTAACTCGACAGAATATGAAGGTAATTATTAATACTTTATTTTCAATTATTACATAATTACAGGGTTAATGGGCAAACCACAAAGAGATCGGATAAGAGATATGTTTACAGAAGAGGCTAAGCAAAACATGAGGTAGATATAATATAATATTAATTTGTTGTTATTTATTACTTTACTGTAGAATGAGTAGAGAGTTAAAGGAAATTGCTAAAGTATGTTATGATTAATACAAATTCATGTTGTGTTAACTTCCTATTATAGGAAGTGAATTTTTTACGGCAACAAAATGAAGATTTATTAGATCAGAAAGTATTGGGAGAGAATAAAGCTGAACAACTTGTGGAAACTATTAAAATTGCAGAAACAGTAAGAGAGAGAGAGAGAGAGAGAGAGAGAGAGATCATTCTACATACATTGTATTCTAGCAAATTAAACAGTTACAAGATGAGGTGTTGAGAGCCAAACAAAGTGCTGTGATAGCCTCAGCAGCTGCTAAGAGAAGTGACAGTGCATACAGTCAAATTAAAGCAGAGGTATCAATATACCATTATACCATTGTACCAATATACCAATGTACCAATGTACCAATATATCAATATACCATTGTACCAATGTACCGATGTACCAATATACCAATGTACCAATATACCAATATACCAATATACCAATGTACCAATATACCAATATATTACTACCATTACATTACATTACATTATGTTACAAGTATCATGAAATGCTTGCTCAACAAACTCCACCAATACAACAATCACCAACAGAACAACCGCAAGAACTTACAAAAGATATTAAGTAATATTAAATAATATTAAATAATAATAAATAATATTAAATAATAATAAATAATATTAAATAATAATATTTTTTATAGAAGACCAGTATCAACTAATGACAATACATCATTACATGTGACAGTATCTACTAACAATAGTAAGACAATTATATTAATACAATAAAATTATTATACTGTTTAGATAAAAGTAAAAAGAAAAATAAAAAAAGTGACAAAGGGACCAATTATCAAGCCACACCCACCTTGGTATACTCGTTACATTATTATGATGTCATCATATTATTGCCTAGGCATCACTAACAGTTCCAACAAAACCTCAACGACCACATTCTCAAATGAAACCTCACAAGAAATTCACACCTCAAGATCAAATGAAACAAATTAATAAATATATACAAAAATTAACAGAGAAGAGGAACGCACCACGGCCACAAGTAAGTAACCCTTACTTAAGTCATATATTAACTTCAGTTTCAGATCAAAATCAATCAAGTCAACTTCCAAAGCTCATTCAATTTTTATGTCCCCTCCCCTTCTCCCACCCACTCAATTCCAGGATCATTAAATAGGGGTCAACATAAATTACCCACATTAGGAAAATCAATGTTATATCATTCAGATCCATCAGGTATTGATGACATTGAAGGTAAAGATCCTATGTGGGTGGTACCCCCGTGGGCACAGAGACATAGATTGTCTAAAAGTGGCAAAGGTAGATGGCAAATTAGACACTACTGGACACACCCCTCATCAATGTATGCAGAAGGCAAACCAATAAGTCTACAACCATATCAAAATCGTTACTCACAACCGGTGTTGCCATGGAAACAACACAAAGTACATGATACAAGGAAGTTGCTCTATTTAAACAAAGATGGCCAATATGTTAATACACCAATCAAATTAAAAGATACAAAAAGTTCCACACAAAATCGGCAAAAGATATCTCCACATATTATAAAGATATTCGACACATTTCAAGAAGATTATGACTATAAGTTTGGACGCAAACATGCAGAGATTCTATACAATTCAGAAACAAACACCTTTAATTAGAAGGTGTGGTCACTTAATGTCCCATAAAAATAATATTCAAATATGACTTGTAAAAGTATAAATTATGGATATTAATTTAAATAAGTGAATAGGGACATCCTCTTTTAAATAATAGTAGTAATTACATCTAATGGTTTCAGTCTAATAACTCAAATGTTTCATATAATTTTTGTTCCTTACAAATACGAGTCAATAATGGATAAGACGAGGGAGAATAGGTATGAAGATCTTGTCTGATCTTTTGAAGATGTGAGAAACAAGTCTGACATTTCTCTAATCTAACAACACAAAGTAATACCAACATCATTACTATAGCAATAATAAAGGTTTACAATGGCTTTACTTGTAATGGTATCAATTCTAATATATGTGTGGTACTAAATTTATTGCAGTATCAAGTTCACTTTGTAGCTATAAAGTATTGTACTATTTGTGTATACTTATAAATTGTGAAAATATAAGTTGTATTAGCTGACCTTTCATCTCGAGCAATGTCAATACCACCATTTGTTGGTGTACTAGGTTGTCTTATATTAGTGACAATTACTGAACTAAACGACTTTAATATCAACTTAAGTGTAGTGCAGGCACATATGATATGACTGCAGAGAGAAAGAGAGAGAGAGACTCATTCATTGAGTGTTCTAAGAGACTTACTTCTCATGTTTACTTCTCAACAATAGTCTAAGTTCCGATAACACTAAAATTGACATGTCTAATGTCCATAATGATCTGAAGGGGGTGTGGTCAGTTATATAACCTACTAATTATTATAAACACACCTTTTTAAGTTTAAAATTGACAGAATATCAACAACGGCAGTTTGATTACCACTATTAATTACAACTTCTAATGACACCTACAATGTCAGATATAAATATATATATATATATATATATATAGAGAGAGAGAGAGAGAGAGAGAGAGAGAGAGAGAGAGAGAGAGAGAGAGAGGTTACTCACTCTTGGTTCACTGATAGACCAATGTGTCCGTGCTTCTTGTAATATAGTTAATCTACTCCTCAATATACTACAGACATCACTATGAGCTATAATGAGGTATAAACAATTATTAACCCTTTATTAACTTAATTATACCTTCATTAACATCTCTTACAATCTCACGTACACCACATTTTAATTGAGGTGATGGGCGTGGCTGTTAATGTAGATGTTTAATTAAAATCAGTATTTTTTTAATGTAACATACATTTGGAAGAAAATCTTTTACTATTGGTGGATCAATTAAGTGGGTTGGGTCATTGGGTGTGGTTTCAGGAGGTAGGAAAGGCTGCAAGTTAACTTGTTTAGGTGGCGTACGTACTAAATTAAAGGTGTGGCATAAAACAAAGAGGTGTGGTCTCATGTTAATTACCTAATTCTTCCCTTGACTTGAATACAGATACACGCTCTTCAGGTTTGACTTCAGTGGGCGGAGAGTCTCCTCCTACAGCCCCACCCTCTAATCTACTTACAACAGTAATACTATTAATAATATTGTACTGACTCATTGTCTAAAGGAGCTGGAGGAGGACCTGAAGGTTGAGTTGGAGGACGTTGAGGTACAACCTCTTCTTGATAACGAAACTGCTGTCTAGCACTGAATTATATGATAAAATTAATTATAATTTAAATTAAGTTCATTACCTGGGACATCCTCTTTTGCCAGTGTTAATAGACCAAGGCTTAAGTCTTTTAATATCAACACACCACAAACTGACAGATGTTTCAACATGTGAAGCCCCAATCTAAAAACTATAAATACACAACCACGCCCGCAACCACACCTACCAATTGATCCCCAGATAATTGAATGCTTGCAATTTTACCCCAAGATATTGGCAAGTAGTCCAACTGGTTTGACGGCTCCCAGCTATGTACCCGAAGTGAGTCTTGAGTTGCGCTAAAGAGAACATCACCATCAGGATGAAACAAAATCTTACGAATACCATGACCCTCTGGGGGAGAACTTGAAACTAAAGAAAACTGTTCAAGATCCCAGTATTGAATAGTTCTAGTAGAAGAAATTGTCAAACTAGTTTTTAAAACCAGATGATCGAGATATACCTGTCAGTACTTGCTGTAGCTAAGAGTAGTTCTTTAGGATGAAATTGAGCATCATTCACAGCAGCTTTATGAGAAGTAAACTCCTTTAGACATTTAGCGGCATTAAGATCCCATAACTAAATAAATACATGCATGTAAAATGGACACATACATGTAATACTAATGGACAAACACAAATAGATATTTCAAAAATGGATGTACACTTACTCTAACAACACTGTCACTACTTGCAGAGACAACCCATTTTCCATCAGGACTGAATTGTACAGCATTGATAGCTTCACTATGACCTTTATAAGTATAGAGACAACCTTTACGTCGAACGTCCCATAACTAAATAAAATAAATAACTATTAATAATTAATTAATTTATTTACTTTAATATTAGTGTCCATTGAACCAGAGGCCAATACATCTCCATAGCGATGGAAATCGAGACATCGGACAGCTGCTTTGTGTCCACTAATGCTACGTACCACTGTTGAAATTAAGATAAAGGTGTTACTAAAAATAGTGCATTGTGGTTGATTAGTTACTATATATAGTAACAATACCTTTGTTTTCATTCAAATCAAAAATTTTTAATGTTCCTGAACGTGATCCCGCCCCCAACCATTCATCAGTATTATTAAAGACAACACTTTCCACTGGTGAACTTAGACCAGAAATACTCTATTTAAACAAGACATCGTATGGAATATTGAAATAATGAAATAACTCACTGTAATATTACGGGGTTGTCCTACTAACCAAAGGTTGACGCGTTTATCCTCACCTCCTGTTGCCAGTGTACGACCATTAGAAGGACTTAGAGCAGCACACAACACCTCTTGACCATGAGCTATAAAGTCCGCTGTGGAAGGAAGAAAATATGTCACATGATATTAATGTAATATGATGTCTCACATATTTTCCAGTTGCTTTTGGTTGAAGCCATGAATACTGATATTTTAAAAGTTTGTCTTGTAAGTGGTCCACTCCTTTGAAAATAGGCGGGTATCGTTATGGGCGTGTCTAAGTATACCGGAGTAATTAATTTTATTCCATTTCATTTCTGTACAAATTATAAAATGTTTCCGTATACGTTATCCGTAAACGAATGCCCACGTGTTATTACGTAAACAAAATGTTGAGGAAGGTTCTCTGTACCAGATTCCTATGGTTCCAGACAAGATGTTTCGTCTCTTACGTTCAAGGGCAATCCCCTTTACCTAATACAAGAGAATACTTTTATTATATAGATCACCAGGGTCAGGTAAGGTTGCCATGGCAACTAAATAATATGATAATGTACCTGTAGTTGTTTCTGGATGATACAAGAGTTAAAAATTTCATTACTTGTTTCAAAGGTCAGTGAATAGTTTCCATTAAATAAATTTCTAATTTTTATTTCTAGATAAAAAGTTTCTTGAGTTTTTCTTCAAGAGATTAAAGAAAAATACAAGTGATCGTTACCGTGACGATTTCCCATACATCTCTCCCTGTGGACGTGAGATGAACTATATACGTTGTGATGATCTACCTATTGTATTTAACCAGTTATTGAATCAGGATAAACAGGTTATACAGGACATACAAAAGTATGCCAATGATGTTACCACACCTCCCACTAATGAGTATCTCTGCTATGGAGGGACAGAACGACTGACAGTTCCATTTCAGCCTGAAAAACTTCAAATGTTTCCAGAAAGTGGTCGGATCTATCATCCAGGTCTAGAACATGTGGGTGGAGTTGGGTTAATTAAATCTAGTTTAGCACTTGAGTTAAGTAAATACTTCGTTTACAATGAAGGTGCATCAGACTTTGATCATCCAATCAAATTTAATTGGAAGGGGCGGAGTCACACATTGGATAACACTGTATTGTTACTTTTAAAAGACTAAAGGTCGTTTTAAGTTTTTAAAATCAAATTTCTCAGCATTATTTTACAGTATTCACAAAAATATGTTTTTTTAACTTTTCTTCTTGAATGAGAAACTCATTCTGGGTGATGTAAAGTCCATATCTTTAAACTTACTAAGTAAACCAGAGGACTGTTCCTTACCAGCTAAGTCACTACTATATATTATTACAAAGAAAATGGCCACACATAAATAACACTTTCTACCTGGATTGTTTTTGATGTGTAGTGATTTTTTCTTGAACATCCTTCAATAACTGTTTAATTGGCTAATAATAGACATAGGTTCAGTCACACATTAAACCACACCCCCTTATAACTTACGACATCGTCCATCCCAATGACTTCACAATCTTGTAGCAATGCCTTTAGTCCAGGATAGAGATAGTTCATTAGTAATTCACCAGATATAACTAACATTTGTTAAGTAAAACATTATTATAGGAGATAATATATTAGTGTGGGTGGATACAACATCCAGAGAGACCACGATATGCTTCTAATAAAACAGTTGCAATATCTCGACGTTGTGTTCTGTTTGGTGCATTGTTGTTCTGAAGGGCAGCTTCAGTCAATAAAGGGATGACAACTGAAATGGATAAATAATTGAGTAATGGATACATATATTGCAGAATGGATACATGACAAAACAACATGTAGTGAGATTCTTACACTCATCTCTAAAGACTGGGTCGGCATTAGGAGTTATTTTAGCTAACGTTTTTAGAACAGAACTGTACATAAGGAAATCTTCCTTGGTCTCTTCGTCTTGAACAAAATATTCAAATTGAGAACGAACTTGATTCAGAACCTATTAATGAGGAGGTGTGGTCAAATACAAAGTCACATGATCATTTCTTACATCTCTCTTGGAAATAGTCTCCATAATTGTCCCTAAACTTCCAATGGTTTCAATCTTCACAGCTCTATTTAATAAAGATATAATTAGAGAGAGTAATTATAGGGGTTAAAATGAAGTAAAACCACATTGATTATAAATGTGCTTACATTTCTGAATCTTTGGATAATTTGAGGAGAATCTTAACCACATGGTGTGTTACTAACTTCTCATCAACATCAGTTATTAATAACTGAAAAACAATACTAACTAACCACACCCCCTAATTAACTAATGAGCTTACCCCTAGCAAAGTAGCAGTATAACGTCTCACTTGTACTGCAGAGTGGCCACTTAACTCATCCAATATTCTTATAAGGAGAGAATGAAGTTGCTTTTTTCTTTTTAGTTCAATAAAAGTAGCACTGAGGCTATCAATGGAAATATACGATAATGCTAAATTAACTATAGCATCTTGGAGACATTGGACTAACTCCTCCTCATCCTGTACATAGAAAATGGGTGTGGTCAAGTAAAATGATACACTTTCTTATTAATTAACCTCTTTAAAAGAAGCTAGTACACCTGCAACAAAGAGTGGGAAAATGGCAGTAGTGATTTTTGATTGTTCTCCATCTATGCCTGTATATTTGATACAGAGATAACACATTTGATATAGAGATATCATGTAGAGCTAATACAGACTTGATGCAGAGATAACACATTTGATACAGAGATAACACATTTGATACAGAGATATCATGTAGAGCTAATACAGACTTGATACAGAGATAACACATTTGATACAGAGATATCATGTAGAGCTAATACAGACTTGATGCAGAGATAACACATTTGATACAGAGATAACACATTTGATACAGAGATATCATGTAGAGCTAATACAGACTTGATGCAGAGATAACACACAATTGAAAGTACAGAGACAAGACATAACACACACTAACTTTGATACAGATTTAACATAGACTATACAGATTTCATACAAAGTTGTACAATCTTACCAGTTTGATTTAATCCATGTGTGAATAATAGAGATTTGAAATGTGGTTTAATCTAATAACGAAAACATTATGATTATAATGATAACCACACCTCCTTCTATTATTTACCATTTTACAAGTACATAGATGACCAAAATATGTACAATATACTGATAATAAAGTTGTGAGGCTATGTAAAATCTCTGGCTGTGCAAAACCCAACGTTTCTAAAAAATATATAACAGACAAATTGTCAAAAATTATATCAACTTTTGTCATACCTGTTGCTTTAATAAGAGATGCCAAACTGAAAATGAAACTAATAATAAGACACACCCACATGACTATCTTCATACCATTCTTCTTGAAACCATCTCAATTTCTTCCAGGATGACCATACTTCAGTAGCTATCTCTTTTTCCATCTCCGCTACAAGTTTGTCCAGACGTGAATTATCACCAATTATTACTCGAATATCAAGGAGTCGTGAAAATGGATGGGGAAATTGAACTTTGATAGAGAGAGAGAGAGAGAGAAAGGACATTAAGATTCTCTCACTGTATATAATTCACATACCATGTTTAGGTTGTACTTCAGCAGTGTCAATATTCTCTACATAGGGTCCTATCAATAATCATAATATTCAGAACCCTTATGTGTAGTGTACCTGACAATAGAACTGAAGCATAATGCCATGGGACAAGGTGAGTTAATGTAATGAGATGAGTTTGGGAACGTTCAGTAGCCCCACTCTCACCTTCAAGACGTGAAACTTGCTAAATGAATATACAAATGGACAGATGGAAAATAAAAATGGACAGATGGAAAATAAAAATGGACAGCTAATAAATTTACTTTAATACAAGTTGATAACTGAGATAAAAAGTAAGAGATAACATCAGATTCAAGACGTCCTAATTCATATGACCATGCAGCTAGTGCTGGTAATAATACTGTGAGTGCAGCTGTAGAAACAATTTGACTTGAATCATTGAGGGCTCTTAGCAATAACTCCCAGCACTATAATGAGGGGTGTGGTCACAAGGAGGTGTGGTTAGAAAAACATGCACCTGTTTGAACTTGTCTTCATCATCAATAAAAGCTACTAAGATACCCAATGACTTGACTACAGCATCTCTGACACTCTCTCCTTTGTCATCTTGTAACATTTGTTGTAAAATGGACAGTACTAGTGAACTGCGTAGCTCAGGCTAAGATAAATATAATACAAAATGGATGCATAAAATGTGAATGGACAGTTACCGGTATATGTGGAGCTAATATACCACATGACTCAGCTACTAGAAGTCGTCTCTCGTAATATTTGTGTCCTATCTGCTCCCAAATTTGAGGGAGAAGCTCTGCCTCCACTTTAGCTGGTCCATTGAGTTTTGCAAAGGCCACACATCCTCCCATTATCATTTGACTAGAGAGAAAGAGAGAGAGAGAGAGAGAGAGAGAGAGAGAGAGAGAGATTGTTACAAGAGAGAGTAGAGATTCTTACCGTTGTGTCTGGTCTGGTCTCTTGATGAGGTTAAACAACATATTTAATAATTTATCTCTTTCACGATGGTCAGAATGATGATTTATGACACACAATAGAACAGGAATCAGTCCCTACAATAGGAATAGGAATGTGGATTTAATAAAGGAATCATGGAAATGAGACTAATAAAAATTAAAAACATTTCACCACAACCTAAAATATGTTAAAATGTTATATTAAAGTGGTAGTCATGGTAACCTCTTACCTCTCTTTTTGGAAGTAATGTGTTATTAACTACTTCTGGTAGACAGCGACTGAACAAAGCCATTATGTCGAGTTGAGGATCAGCAAGTTTAGCTATCTCCAGAAAGATAATAGAGTCTGTCTTTAGAGCCATAACAGACAATAATTCTTGACGAAATGCTAAAGACATGTGTTGTCTCATTGTTCCACTGTCCTCTATCAGTGGAACCTGAGTGGAAGAGATTTGAGGAGATTCTATCAATGGAACTCGGGTAGAAGAGATTTGAGGAGATTCCTTTTCGTTAGTCATAATGATATCATCTGTCATATCATGTGGGGTAACATCTGATGATATTGATGACTTATCAAATGTTTCCTCTTTTTTTAAAGTAGAGGGCGTGTCTTGAATAGAGGAAACAAAGGCAGGTGATGAAGGTGGGCGGGGGATTTCTTTCTCCACATTTTTGATTGGTGATGCATCTAAGGGGAGTGATCGTGCAACGTCGACAAACGGGTTTGACGTGTTCCGTTTATGAGCGACTGTTGGACGAGATTGCTTAACGTCGGGAGTGAAGGCTTTACGAGAAGCATCTGAAGATGATGTAGAGTAACCACGGGTCCTTATTCCTTGCCCCTCTATATCTTCATCAAATAAACTAATAGATTATTTATTATAATAATTATTAATTAACTATAATAACAATACCTTAGTTTCTTCATTCTCAATGTAAGAGATTCATTCTCTCTTTTCAAAGCTAAATTTTGTCCATTTAACAATTGAATCTCCTTCTCCTATGAAACAAAAGAATATATTATCATATATTTAGTCACCTATTGTATCTCAAGGACTAATGTACTACTTACTAGTTGTCCAATTCTATTTAATTGTTCCTGTCCAGCTAAAGAGAAACTATCATAATGACGAAACTGTTGTAGAAGAGATGGAGGTTTAGGAACATTTAATCCGACATCATCCCAGTCTTCTAAGTTCTATAAAAAAGTTATGACATAATTTTTACTCTAACCACACCCACTTGATCTCCATTTTCATCTGAGAGTGTAATAGCTGTTAATTTATTTGCTGTCTCATTTAAATATTCATGAACTAAAAAATTGAGTGCTCTCTTTTCATGAGGTTTTATAGGCTCCTATGTCACATGACTAGAGTGTGATAGTCACATGACATGAAAATACCTCAGACTGAGACACTTTAACTTCTTCTCCAAGTTTTGTATTGGTAATATCAGAAGCACGAGTTAGACTACCTCTCAGAGATTTAATAGTGTCATATGCTTTACGTAACTCAAACTCTAGTACTAAAAATAGAGCAGAATATGTTCTATAAATAGTAACATGTAGTAAAGATGATCTATAAATAGTAACATGTACATTTGTATATCATATTAAAGTATAGCTAAAGGAACTCTTGATGTCTTAATAACAGGACAGCTGTTATTTCATTAAAGTCTCTTAATAAAATACACACTCTAATGATATATCAACATTAGTACATATATTATATGTATATTGTGTACATGTATACGTATAGATTAATGTATTGATAAGTCATTTGTGCATTATAATAAATACCTGCTACTCTCTCCTCTATGTCACGGCCATCATCAGAACAACGTCCCAGTTCCAATGAGTCAAATGTTGACATGCTTGGAGTACGAACTACATTCATAATTATACATGGGTGTAAATAAAAATACTATCTTACTTAGATCAGATTTAACAGCCGGTATTGGTTGTGGTATAGCATGTTCAAAGTTACCAGGATTGGAAAAATAATCTTTTAATTGTGGTAGCTCTTGTCCTCGTTCCAACAGTTCTGTATGTAATTCCAGACAAGTTAATATTAACTTTTTGTCTAATAAAAAGCCTGCAATGTCTTCAATATCTTTGTCTGGCTTGCTTTCTCCTTCCACTTCGACTGCAACTTGCTCGACTTTAGGAGAAGGCATTTCAGGAGGAGTAGCTGTGTCAAATGGGTTGTTGGAGGCCATCTTTGATCACGTGATGACCCGAAGTAATAGTTAATATTGATTTTAATAGCAAGACTTAAATAAACCACACCCCCTCATGGAGAGATGCAGCAGTAGAAGTAAAGATTTGGTAATCCAGGAGTACAGGAAAATTCATCAATTAGAAAGCTATTATAAAGAGGGTATGATCATTTAATATACTGCAGATTAACTTATTCCATATGTCATGTGACTATCACATGATCAGTGAATGATGTAATACTTCAATATCAAAGTCACACATTGGGTTTGTTTCCACGGGGACAGAGCAAACATGCTCGAGTCCGAGATAACGTTTATTGTGCAATGTCATTGTGGGCATTGGCACTGGCATTCAGGTAAAACTAGTATAGCGAGTTATATTAACAGATTATATTGTATTGTCAGACATGTAGGTTTTGATCATGGACGTTCTTATGAGATAGAACAGAGTGCTGTTAAATGTATGAGAGGTATCTTGTTTTGTTACATGAGACAGGCCAATAAGGTATAAGTCATGTGATTTTCCTGTGATAATCATGTGACTATTAGGTGGAGCAATTTAAGAAGCAACAGATGTGGAAAAATGCACTCCATGCTCGATTTGATTACATAACTGGTGATCCCGTTACTGACGACTCAGGATGGGGACATTTACAGGTACAATAATAGATGTGGTTAATCAATGAGTTCCGGTTTCCAATCTAGATTGATGGGACATCCCTTTTCCTCTTGGTACTAGCACAAATGATAGCTTCTGGTGTTCAAGTAAGTCCTATGTACTTAATGCTGATATATTTGTTGGTTATTGTAGGTGATTTTTGCAAAAGATGAAGTTGATTTTATTCAAAATCTTGTCTATTATGTGGAGAGAGCTTATCGTACTCCAGACTTTGGTATGTGGGAGAGAGGAAGTAGAGAGAACATTGGAAGAAGAGAGCTACATGCTAGGTAGGTACCTATATAGTTTAATTCTAATACATATTTTTGTTAGTTCTATAGGTATGGCTAAGGCAGCCCTTAATGCTATACATGGATTGAACCTCTTTGGCGAGGGTGGGTCCCCTTTTATGACAATCCATGTTGATCCTGATGCTCAATATCGTAATCATGTTATCTTGTCAACCCTCTTACCAAAGGAGTCATGCAGTAAAGAAACAGACGCTGCTCTACTCTGTATTACAGGGTTTCCTTCCTTCTCAATTGAAAATAAGGCTTTACGGGAACAGACTGAAAAGAAAGTTAAGTCGACATTGGAAGGACGTTATGGTTTCAAAAGATTTAACAAAGATGGACATCATACTTTACTTGAAGATACTAAACGACGCCATTATGAGGCAATGGAATTGGAGGTGTGTTCGTGATGTCATTGTGACATCATCACTATTATCTCTTCCAATATGTAGGCATTTGAGGGCATTGAATGTGAATGGCCACTCTTTTATTTGTATGCATTCATTACAGGTAAACCACACCTACTGACACACCCCTTTAGTTGTATTTTAGCTATGTTCAGGGGCAATCAAAAAGAAGCTGATGAATATTGGGACAAAATACAGAATACTTTTAGACAACAAACTACAATAGGAGGTCAGTAATTGGAATATGAAGTTTAA
The DNA here is from genome assembly GCA_963693285.1 of Xestospongia muta. Lineage (NCBI taxonomy): Eukaryota > Metazoa > Porifera > Demospongiae > Haplosclerida > Petrosiidae > Xestospongia > Xestospongia muta. The sequence goes on from OY848930.1 coordinate 5,343,877, forward strand.
ATTTTTTATTACTTGAAAATGATTAATAACATTTCCTAACTTTACGATATAGGAAGTCTATAGGAAATCTATAGGAAATCTATAGGAAATCTATTTTAATAATCTTTCTCTTTTTATAGGTTATTATATTGTACCAAAACTTTATTTCTATTCTGAATGTAAAACCAGTGATAGTGATGAACTAGTACCTGGTAGTAGTACTAGTAGTACTGACATTACAGATGATATTAAGTTAGAACCATTGCAAGAGACTATGCCATTTTTATGGGCCCAAGCATTGTATCTAATAGCAAGATTGATCAGTAAGTGTGTCGTTATTAAGGTTAATTAATGTATTTTATAATAGGGGATAATGTTCTTACTCCTGTTGAACTTGATCCTCTTGGACTACATCTTGCTGTAGCACACACACGATATATTCCTGCTAAACAAAGTGTCCACTTTAGGTCACCTAGCAGTGATGTTCTCATACAAGTAGCACTTATATCTGAAAGCAGTAGGTTAGTAATACTAATGGATGGGTTACCATTGGTAACCATTGGTATATGGGTACATTAGTATACATGTATTGGTATATGGGTATATTGGGATATGGGTACATTAGTATACATGTATTGGCATATGGGTATATTGGGGTATGGGTATGTTGGTATATGGGGTACATTGGTATATGGGTGCATTAGTAAATAATCTATTGGTATTATAGATTACAAGCCATTCTTGCTACATATGGTATACCTACACAAACTCCCAAACAAATTGAACCAATTACGCTCAGTTCACCAGGGGAAGTCCTGCTAGAGGTGAATAAAGACTATGACGTCATTGTGACATCATTATATTGGGTAGGTATACAGCCATTTAGGAGAAAACAAGAAGTTAGGGTTGTCAGGACGACCATTAAGACCAATAGGAGCTATTGGTACGAGCAAAGTATGTTCCCTTTGTTCTCTACTATATATCTTATTAAAATATGTTATAGATTTATCAAATTTATGGACACTTAACTGTCTTTTATCCAACTGATCTAAATATTGCAGACTTCTATATGTCTTTTGATATTAAATTATTTATTGATACAATAAAAGTTAGTGCCGTGTTCTAGTTCATTCTCTATTTGTCCATTTCATTCTCTATTTGTCCATTTTATTTAGTCTATCATCCGGTTTTTAAACAGTTACTGGAATATAAATGGCCGACCAACTGTCACTATATTATTAAGACAAAATCTGTTTCAGTAAGTTAACCACACCCATCTACCCCTCCCCTAAACATCTGTCCTTTATAGAGGAGGTTATTTTAAAGATATGATTGGGTTTCTGGCTAAACTACGTAGTGGAGAAGTTGATGGTATTACAGTTCGACTGGATAGATTACAGGTTAAACTTACTAGTTTCCAAATCCAGTTTATTAAACTGGTTTGTCTTGTTTTAAAAGGCATTGATACCAACATCCTGTGTAGATAGTTTGGATTGTGTAAGAGAAGATGATGATGAGATACCAAAATCAGTCGTGTAAATCTTACAACTCAGTTACTAATAGATCTTATGTTCTCTCTCATATATAGCAACAAAAGTCCTCGACTTCGTTTAAGGTCTTTAAGTATAGGCCGTTCAAGTAGTTCAAGCTCATTGACTGGTGATGAGACATTTACTGTTGAAACTTTGCAATTGTCTCGTTTTGAGGTCACGCAGGATGTACCAGAATGTGAACCTGATTACGGACCAGTTGTAAGATATATATGATTAGTTATTACTATAATTCTGTTGTGTAGGAGTTAAAAGATCGTAGTTCAGATGATGACTTAAAGACATTATTAGAAGTAAGTTATAAATAGACTCACTATAATGATGACATAATGATGACATAATGTTATTAATTTTTGTATACAATATACTAAGAGTATTAGCGTCTAATATAATAAAGTTTAATTATACCAGTAAATAAACATTATTTAAGATACCTTATATGGTAATATACCTTATTATTGTAGTCTGAGGATAATTTGGTTGGTAAGTTATATCTCTTACATGAACTGATTGGTAGAACAAATGAAAATTTCACTATTGATAACAGTACGTTATAACAAGTGGGTGGAGCTAGTAATTTATTTATAAATATTTTAGTTAGTTTGGTGGAGCGTATACAAGATGTGTATCATGAAGCAGCTGGTAGAAAACATTGGTATTAAACCCTAACATTGTAATAATTATGATTATATTTGTATAGGATGGCTGTAAGATTAGGAGCTAGTCTACTAAAGAAAGTAGTTGATTGTCTAGCCCCTTCTCTGTCTCATATGTTAGTGAAAGAAAAGGAGGTATATACACCTCTAACTTTATTTATCCATTTAGTTTGGTGTTCATCTATTCATTCATCCATTTTTATATTCATTCATCCATTCATCTATTCATTCATCCATTCATCCATTCATCTATCCATTCATCTATTTATTTAGGTGTCCATTGGAGTATTTGGTTATCAAGAGTATATTATTACAGAGCCATTAACACCAGCTGAAATTATTCAGATAATATACAAGCAATGTATGGAGTATCAACCAATTGAAGCAGTATTACAACAAGAGGTAATGTAGTAGTTCTTGTATTAGCAAAAAATATCTTTCTTTCTTAGTTACTAATTTATTTGGGAGATTTTATAACTCGTTCTGATATGAACACTGTCTTTGATGGAATGATAAGATTTAGACTAGGGTATTATATACGCTAATATGTAAATGTTGCATTATTTCATCTCCTTCATATAGGTGGATAATACAAGCTATGAAGAATGAACTATTAAGAACTAATGATAATAGGGTTAGAAATGTTATATTATTATTGTTGTTGTTGATGTTGTTGTTGTTGTTGTTGTTGTTGTTGTTGTTGTTGTTGTTATAGCTGTTGTATCAATTGGCTCCTTATGACATTAAACAGCTGCTGAGAGAAACCTTATTAAATGAAGATACTTCAAGGCATGTGACTGCTGATATTTGATTGGTCATTGTCACATGATTAATTACTAGATCTCCTTTATATAAACGACAACTAGATGGGGCATTAAACAGAGTGCCACCTGGTTTCTATATCAAAGGTTTTGGCACTTCAAATTTTTTCATGATAACCAAGTATTTTTCGTTATAGTTTACAATATTTTGGAGAAAACATCTGAAGGTATATCAGTACGAGGCCGGACACTCTCACAGGTAAACTCGTTAAACCAGTTCATTCTACATGTATTACTTGTTGTCATTCTTTAGCATCCAACTATACAGACCATGTCAGCACAAGAGAAGACATTTTCACAAGAAGTAGAGAAATTACTTAGTGGTATTACTAGCCCAGAATATCGACAACTTGCTGTAGAGGTATGCCAATATTAGGTATAATTTTTGAGTGTCTCTGTGTAGCTTCTTATGGTAGTATCAACAATACTTGAACGAAATCCAGAACTAAAGAATCAGAAATGCATTAACTTAGATGAAGTAATAATTATGTCATCGTGTAATTTTAAATGTAATTATTATATTTTAGTTGTTACAAAGAGCTTTTACAATGTTAGATGATGACATTAAAAGTGGACTTGTTAGACAACCCTCTACTGAGAGACTTCAAATATCAGTCAGTATTAAGAACAACAAAATTATATTTAAATTATTATATTTACTAATTATAGGAACCATTCTATTCACTGAGCCCTTGCGGTCCACATGGAACAGTAGCTTATATGGCTAAGGCAGCTATCACACAATTATTGCTTGATGGAGTGGAATATGACTCTAAAAAGACATGCTCAGTATCATAAAAAATAATATTAATTTTATGTACTTGAATATATGGACCATTTATAATATATACATGTACTATTACAGTAATATAGGATGTCCTCTTTAGTAGCTTAACTTAACTCATGAAATTATTGTTTTTTTAAAAAAATCAATAGCTCTATCACATAATTATATGAAGTATTTTTTATAGAGTTAAATCTTTGTTAAGTGTCATTGATATTATTGCTCTCAAATGTTGCATTAGATTTTAAAAAAATTACAATGGTATACTTTGTTGTAATGTATATTATGTACATGTAAAGTAATGTATTTATAAACCAGTCAAGAATTATCTGATAAAATTTATTCCAATAATATTATCTAAAATTTTCTTTGTTAGTTTGTTTGTAATACCTTCCCAGTAATTTAAAATTGATTTAAAATTAAAAAAAAAACCCTTGTGTGTTGCCCAAACGATCTTTCGTGACTCAATTCCACGCAGGCTTCCACTTAGGCTCCAGGATTCCCTGCTATTGCTAGCTAGGACCGCCACCTGGCTTGGTAACCATCGTCCGAAGACGAGGTAATCCTGGCTGGAACTTCGCCCTAACTTCAAACCAGCCGTACTGGGTTTCGAGCTTCGGGAATAAATCATCGTCATTACTAAACCGGGAGTGCAATGCTCCGGACCTCGTCACGTTTAAAGGGAGACTACCAGCCGTATCCTAGTCCGCCTTTCGGATACTCCGAAGAGTATGCTGGTAACCATCTCAGAGGTCAACTCAGATGCATCGCAGACGCTGGCCCACAACACACTGGCAACCAAGACTGCTTTCATTTCCTTTTATATGTACTTACGATTTTGTCTTCATGCTCTTGTGGGGCGCGAGTGTACCGGCTATGAATCTCATTAACGATATTGGTGAACTAAAGACAATGCGTAAACAATTAAAATTAAAACTATAATGTAAGGACCAAGAAAAAATTAATCACGTTTAAACAAACTACAACAGGACTACTAATTATATATTAATTATTTACCACGTATAGTTAATTTTAGAGTTAGGGTGGACAAATAGACACTGCCTTGATATAGAAGACTGAGTATAACTTTTAAAAAATAGCTAAAGTGTATAATAAATATACATTAATAAAATAGCTACAATAATTATAGCAATCATAAAAGTATTAAGAAATATATATATATATATATATAATTTATGACTGTGTTACTGACAACTTTATTTAACTAAAACATACACAGTAAGGACAATATATCACTTTATGTCACAGAGGAGAGCAACACCTCTCAATATGTGGGTCAGATCAGTACGACGTGGTTTCTTATAAACTGGACACTCGTATAGTTTGGGATCTTTATTGCCTCTTGTGTTAATAGCATAGACATGTACCACAGGCATTATCACATAGAGTACTTTAGGAGTTGGTTCAACTAGTTTGGTATTTCGACGATCCCAACCTGCTCCATCTAGAAACAGACCTTGTATGTAGACTCCCTCAGGTGGAGGAGCAGTGACATCTTCTTTACTCATACGAGTGACATCATTGTGGACTACCACACTATCTAAAGCCCAACCTTTGTGAGCACGTGCAACCTAAATGAAATAAGAAGTTTTAAAAATCATTTCCATCTGAAACTGGAGACTAACCTCTTGTCTCATGGCTGTTAGAAATCCTTGAGGATTGAAGAACCCAGAATATGTTCGGACGTCCTTGAAAAACCCATTCATAAAAAATTGAAATGATTTGTTACCAATGATTTTTAATTTGGACCATGGTCTGAACCAAAAAATTGAGAATAAGCCTATCCCACCAAATCACTTGAAATCTTTCTTGGAATTAGTTGTAATAGGTCCTTCTTAAGTGACATTAGTATTACTGCTCTCAAAGGCTGCATTAGATTTTCAAAATTAAAATAATGCTTTTTGTTCTAGCTGGTATGTATTTATAGCCACATGTTGTATGAATGGATAACTAGCAGTATAAATTACTACTACAATCTACATTACATTTATAATAATTTAATAACATGTTAGAAACTAATGCAGATTTCCACAGTAGTAGCTCTTTTCACAATTCTCATAAGCTTCTCTTCATATCAGTTTGATGCACAGTGGATAGTGGATGTAGTAAATGAATAATTGAATCAAACAATGATTAGAATAAAAAAATAGTGATACAAGTTATGAAAATACCTAATAAATCAGATGAGTAGATCATGAATCTCATTAAAGTCATGAATTATTATAATCGTTGAAACCAATGTGATTTAATATTAATATTAAATTAAGATATAATAATAATACATAAAAGACTTCAAGATACGTAACAACTGTTGCTAAGCTCCTGTCTCCATGGTTGCATGTTTGAAACAATTAAAAGATGGCATTCTCGTTGTGGCATTTCTTACAGAACCAGAGACATCCTAGACTGGTGTTTCTACTTCTAACTCTATTTCAACTATTACTTAGCTGTATTGTGTTTGCAATTGGTCTAAAAACATTCTCAATAACTCCTGAATACAGAACTGGAGGGTTTTGGGCAGGGATCCTAGTATGTTAAAAATTGTAACTGACTCTTGCATTTAAATAGCTTTAAATTTTGAACACACAAGTCAATTTCCGTCATTATAGGTGTTGATACTATGTTTCTACAAATTATCTGTCATGATAATAAGGCTGATATCAAACAATGAAATCATCCTAAGACATAAATACAAACTAGTAAGAAAGGACCTTTATAAATTTAAAGATAAAAGTCACCAATGCAAGGAACAGTTTTTAACAAATATCATTATGTTCTTGTAATTCTGTAGAGTTTCATTATGATAGTACTTAACACGGCATCTCTTGTTGTTTGTTTAACAGCTGCCATTATTGATGGTATTGCAGCCTACTTTCTACAGAGAACAAATTTTAGAGAATGTTCTTACACATCTACAGCTTTAGTATCTCCTTGTGACAACCCTGATTGCAGTGGTATCGAGTTCCCAGTTAACACATGCTATTGTTGCCATATCTTGGAGACATTACAAGACCAATGCGAAGTACCTTTGTTAATGGGTCAGAAATACTACTTCAGTTCTGTAAAATCGTGTATGAGTGTAGGCGGAGAGCTGAGAATAATGCTAAGTATTCTTACAGTGTTACACATAGTTAATAGTATTATATGTGTAGTGGGTATATTTAAGACCAGCTCAATTGAACATGTGAGAACAAAGTACACACAACTTATGTCTAGTGAAGTAAAGCCCAAAGTAAACGAGAAATCATCACTTGATAAAAAAGATGTTACTAATAATACTCATGATTCTCCAACCGTTGAAGATAAAGATGTTGTTATTGATGAGGAATTTGCCCAGACTATTAAGGAAGAAGACACTTCAAATATTAATGACATTCCAATTGAGGATGGAGAAGATACAAATGTAGTCACTCAATCATATGACATTAATATGATGTAATAATAATAGAATATATTCAATTATAATGGAACACAACAAAATAAATTCATAATTATATATAGTTTGTCAATGATAATGAATAGTGATACCATTATTTGGAATTAAGAATGGAGATACAAATGTAGTCACTCAATCATATGATATTAATATGATTTAATAGTGATAGAATATATTCAATCATAATGGGAACACAACAAAATAAATTCATATAGTTCCATAATATTGTCAATTATAATGACTATTATCAGTTACGATCTGCAATAAACATGACATAATCTTCATTTGATACCAACCAAGGTGAATCCAAGGCAGCTATACCAATAGCCACACCTCCTTCATCACTACAATGTGGCTTGGATCTTACCAAGTGACCTGAACTAGTATTCATCAAGATACAATCACCTTTCCTAAATATTATATAATATATATTGTTAATAAGGTATAACTCGATATGTTTTGTTATCTTACTGGACATTTACTATGTAAGTAATTTAATAGAATTCCTAATATGCATACCATAGTATTAGAAAAATACCCACTATTAGTAAATTAATTTGTTTTGATATCCTTTTTGACTATCTCAAAAGAATAACAAAAGCAACAATGATGTAGTTTGTTACTAAAAATAGAACTTTTACTTTGTTATTGTTATTGTCAACTTTCAATATGAATAAATTATTAATATGGGACTATGAATAACTTATTAGTATTCATTAGGAATGTGCTTACATAATATGATGACATCATCTGACATTTAATTGACATGTAATAATACATGTACTATAAAAAGTGGTATGACTGAGTAAGAGGATTCCACACAGACTAGCATGTCATAACATATGGAAAACCCAGAACTAAGATAGCACAGCATTATGTAATAATAAATTACTATTTCCTTTAATAATAATATTTATAATAAGTAATAAATATTTACTATTTATTTGGTTGATGATCTATTTTTATACTTTATTTATTCTGAAGTAATTGAGTTTATTATCAGTGGATATTAGAGTGTTCTCTAAGTAGATATGATAACATTTATAACGTGGAGTGTACGGTCTATATACTTGCCTTGAAAACTATTATAATAAAAAGCAATAAAGTGAAGAACTTGAGATATATTGAATTGTAACACACTAACATAGCAGGTTTCTTACTAAGGGATGTTCCACCCACTTAATTATCTGTAGATAGTCATAATATAAGTTTATTAGTGGGTATGTGTATAGGAAAGAACCCATTTCTCTTTCTATTACTATTTGTAGTCAAATTATTATACTAATATTTACATTCTTTATAAATAAACATTATTGTTGTTAACAAGCAATACATTCTCCCAACGATGATCATATCCTGTTTCTCTGTCCATTCATCCATCCGTCCATCCGTCCATCTGTCCATACTACTATACCTGACAAAAATGCCATATATTCCCAATTCATTAATCACTTTTGTTTCTGTGGCAACTGTTTCTCCCTTCTTTAATAATACACTCTTAATTGAGGGTGCATTAATACGTTCCATTAAAATATATTGCTCTCTTTCAACTGATGATCCCAATATAGTTAAAGTTTTTCTAACATCTTCTCCATATAAGTTATTACCTGCAAAGAAAGTGACATCATCATGATATCATTGGATGTCTATTTATTATTCATGAGAGTGAATTATCAAATTTTACCAAATATGGTAAAAATAACAATAAAGGTCCCCTGGAATTGTATGATGCAACATAACTAGTTATAATAAGATTCATAGTCTATTACATAATTAACCTCCTCCTTCTCGTTGTGGTTTCATGACAAATCGATGAGGATTTTGTAGAGCTAATTGGACAGCTTTATCTCCTTCAGGAGTCTAGATACAATATTAATATTATAATATTAATATAACATTAATATAATATTTGTAATCAATTTAACCTTTAGTGATAATAACATAAGTTTATAATGCAAGTTATAGTTTTTCAGAACTAACGATAGCATATGTTATAATTCTTTAGAACAATAAATCTTCTTTAAAGTATGGTAATAATTCTTAAGAACTAGTCATAATGTACTTCATACTACTTCAGAACTATGACAGTGCATAGTGTATTATTATTCACAGAATACTCAGGAAACTATCCCATCAATAAAAGAGACAAGGAAATAATGTTGCTAGTGTCATTTCCTTCTATTGGACACTATTCATAATAATTAGATTCATTGTATTACTAATAATAGCAAGGACATTTATTGTATGTAATATAATAGAATGTATCACAATATTATTATACCTGATCTAGTGTATATAATCCTGTAAAGGTACTTCTCATATTTTCTATAGCAGTTTTGTCAGTACAATATCTGTATATTAGAAATAAAATAGTTCAGTTACTATAGCAACAAGCGATGGCTAATTCAAAATATTGAAGTCAGAGGTAAGTCAGTTAAAAATGAGTTTATACAATACATATTTTCTCATAGTAACTCATTACAATAAAAGTACACGCTATAAATACCCCCCCCCCCTGAAGTCTATATTAATATAAATTGCTATATAATACTGTAATAACACCTGACTATCCTCCACAAATATTTTATTATTCATAGTACTTCTAAGAATCACATCGGACATACAGATACACACCTTTCAAGTACATTCGGATTAGATAATACTTGTTGTGTTTTCTTTAACCCAACCAAGTGATATGGAACTGATGGACAATTAGTGGCTCTGGAAAGTTCTAAAAGTCTCCGCCCTTCCCATTCCTAATTAAAAAAATATATATAGTTTCATTAGATGAGAAACAGTGAGCTCCCCCTAGTCACCACACTCCACCTTGTTACTACACTCAACCTAACCATTACTTTTTGGTCACCAGTCTGTCTTGTTGTTTCAATAGTGTCCATTCCAAACTTACCACTAACACAATATTCATAAAGCATCTTAATACATGATTTTAACCACAGGCGAACCCTGCTATCATAGCTCTGACCACAATTATACCATTGTTTTTATAATACATAAACCAATATACCTATCTGATTTGACATACTCAATAATAAAACAATAGTCATTAAATATTGTGTACTATATACCTTGTCTGATGGATAGTGTGCTGGTACATAACCAGTTCTATAATAAGCCACAGCAATCTCTTTGTCATCTCTATAAAAAGAAGTGACTAACATTACATTAAAATACATTAATGTAGTGATTATATCATCAATGTAGTGGTTATCATTCTGTTGTTGGCAGGTGCTCAACTCATCAGCATTTTGTTATCACATGACTAGACATAAAGTACATAAAGGGTTAGCATAAATGATCAATATAACAGGTGCAAATTCTGTTAACTAGTGTGTAAGGAATCTATACAAGTACCATAGTTACACGATCAAAGAGAATAGGACTAAGTGATAACATTTGCATCTTCCCACAGACAAATTAGGATGCTAAGGGAGCTAGCAACAAAACAGTCCAAACTTCAAAGTACATATAAGATTTATATACAGTCTAGTATGTTAGTATACAAAGTGATAATTCTTTATAATATACAGGGTGGAGATCAAAGACTTTACATAGGAAATCTTGCTCACACAATAATGGTCCTTGTTTGTGTCAATTTTCCTTGCTCAGCAACTTGACGTAATGTCCGCCTCATTGTGGATATAGAATATCTATATAAGACCAATGATGTCATACGATGTCACATGTAATTGCAACAACATGCCATCACATGATGTCATATGATGTCATCAAGTCATACTCCAAGTACTAAACAAGCTTCACAATAAGAGAGGTGATTGACAGGGAATTTTATTTTAAGCTAATTCAAATTTTAAGCTATGGATTATCAAAATTTTACCTTATAAATTCCTTTCAAAACACATTCAATTAAAATAACTAGCCAATTAAAGCTTTAGTGAGTGCTCTATCAGACATAACATGATATATTGTTATTATAATCTATAATGTGGCACAACTAATTGACAGTGTTGTCAGTGGTAGGTAGTGAGCACTGTTAGTCTGTGTTACTATACTAAGTGTTGTATATTATCTTCTAGTCTACAGCTGGTAGTTATATGTTGATATACAAACAGTTTACAACTAGAGGGCGGATATGATAGAGTGATAGAAATAAGTGTTATCGACAGATCAAGCAATAGATAACAGTTTGACATAATAAATACACAGATGGATTAATAGATAAATGGAAGATGGACGAATAGATAGATGAATGGACAGATAAAACCTATTATTTCAAAAATCCTGACCTTTCCCAAAGATTGAATTCAATTTCTCGATGATCGACAATATTACTTTCAATTTTACTAACTACAAACAATACTACAGCACTATAAAATAAACTAAATGTATTATTGAGAGATAATACAATACAAACCTGTCATTGTTATATTCCTTCCATGCAATAGCTATCCCATCAACTAAACCAGTTAAGCATTGATTATCTAAATGCTGCCAAAGTCATGACAACATAATGTAATTATATGTGTGGGTGTCTCTTTCTCTCTTACTTGCATTGATGTGGAGGGTGAATAACGTGTCTGAATATATCTGAAAAGGACAGATATATGTATAAATATGACAAATGATTTGATTAATGGAGAAATAGAGGTCAAATATTCAATTTATGGTTTTAAAAATGGACAAATGATTTAATAAATAGATCCATAAAACTGACTAACTTATGTAATAAGTTCATTTTGTAGCCATGTCCAGCTAAACTAGTTGAAACTGTATTTATTTCAACTTGTTTCAATCCCAAAGTCACATGACCATCATCTGACTGCTGAAAATCCACCATATAGTCAGAACGGTGAACACCAAAAGTGGTAACCTATTAAATTAAATTAACAGGGTAAACACATCTATGAATATCATTAATAACAACAAAGGATCTACCATAAGAGTGCTCCTGATGTGAAAGGAGTAAACATTTGTTAAATGTTTGTAGTCGAGACAGAAGGTGATAGGGATAACACCTTGGACAATCCCTACTTAATCTAGATCTGTTACTATATTTAGTAACACTGTTACTAAAAATATATATAACTGACAATTGAAAATGTGTTGTACATTATTGGTTTGTACTTCCTTATTTGGGATTTACCCTGGGAAAGCTACTTAATTACCGTTACCATGACAACAGAATAATTGTGGTCTATCATGTTAATTTAACATTCAACCTTAACTAAACAAAGGGAGCTATGAATATTGTTAATTTCTTTGTTGTTGGTCTCCTTTGAGCATTCATTGTTACTGAACATTACATGACATGTGACTTATAATTCTTCAACATCTGCCACTCTAAACACAACAACTCAATACTATAAGACAATTAATTAAGACAATTAATTATTAAGAATACTGGTTATTAAAACAAGAAAACAAACCAAGAATGTCTTGTTAAAAATAAACTTGAATTATCCTATAAATGAGCTATTCACTACAACTAATACTTATAACTGTTATCAATTTCCTTTGGGGAAAAGCATAAAGGAAGTAAACAAAGGCTTAAAAATGCATACATGCGGCGTCAGTAGATATACTATGAGTACACTTACATAATGTACATGTCCATATTATTACAATGTTACTATATATATTAAATATAATTACAAAATAATAACATTCTTGTCTGAAGACTATCATAAACAGCTGCTTTCATGTCTGTCCCCAGATAGACATCCTTTGAAGTTTATATGTGAGTGTGTCAATGTTTAATAATAATAGAAATAAAAAACAAAATGATTTATAACTAGCAAACCTTACTTCATAACAAAATAAACAATTACTAATAACACATGTGGAAAAAAGGGATTAAGTTTACAACCACTTAAGGTGACAAGCAAATTCTTGTAAACTCAAATTGTGTTGTTTTTTGTTCACATTCTGTTCTAAACAACTTTTATACATTTTGTTAACAATTCTATCAATACATTAGACTGTATAACACATAGGATATGTCTGAAAGTCAGATGAAATAAACACCATTCTTATGACACTAAAATGGTAAGTGATACTCTTCACATGAAAACTGCTGAAATATTTTGTAATATGCTCAATGATCTTGACATATTGGTTATCATATAAACTGCTAACAACAAGAAACAACTTGTAAGAAACTAAACAACTATATCAATGAGACAAACATTGGAGGACTACATCAGCAAACACAGATAAACAGTGGAGAAAAGAGACTTTTCTCAAATTGGTTTCCTTTATCAAACTGTACAATGTCTGTTGTCAAGGAAGAAGTCAAGGAAGAAATACATGTTATATAATAATTAGGTTATAGAGTACAAAGTTGTAATTGTTATGAATTTTATTTACATATTTATTTTTCTAACTCATGAATGTTAGTTTCTTGGAAATTTTAAAGAAAACAAAACATACCTATTTAGTCAATATGCTAAACTATAATAGACATGATTAATATTGAGCAAGATACCCAGGGGATCACCCTGGGAAATTCCCATCATGAATATGGTTATTAGTTATGAATATTCATTAGATGCAGGTTTAAACTTGCTCTGGTGAAACCATACGAGTTAGTTATGATAGTTTAATATTACACAATAGTGTTACAAGTTAATATGGTAACATAATATAAATTTAATTTACTTGTAGATTGCCTTGTTTTTGAACTTCATTGTAAATATCAAATAAGTGTTTAACAAACTGATCAGCTTTTACAATCCTACACAACATAAACAATAACAAAATCAATTCACAATATATGAGAAGAATATAAAATTTGTTATATTATATATTAAATACAGTAAGACTATACTAATTGTTTACTTTTGAAATGTCTCCCTTAAAAATTGATCATCCTGGCTTACTACATCTAGTAACATATTAAATGGTAACTGTACAGATGCAGCATGTTCAAATAAATGACGAGGAAATGGTGAAGGTTTAAGAGTCACAGATAGATTGGTATAAGCACCACCAACAGAAACCAAAAGACCACGGGTAAAGATATAGTCCTTTATAGCATGTAATGCTTCTTTATCAGTCCACCAAAAGTTGAAATTTAGACCTGACATTGAACTATAGTGAGAGATATACTCATGTCATAATATTGTGGACTAGTACATCCAGTGAATTATCTAATCCAATTAACGAAGCTATGTCAATGCAATTACACCACAGAAAGTAGTGGTATCAGACTTGTTATATTCCTTGCATAAAGATTGACCTTACCGTTTGTCGAAAGATGAACCATTTAACTAGAGCCTGTCTTGATTTGTCAATAACAAAATGTCACATATAACCTAACCTCAACCAGTTAACAATGCAACTATTATATATATGACAATCATATACCGTGACTTTAAACATTTGATCACTTTGTATTAATGTTGTCTAACTTTTTAACTAAGTTTGTAACAAGATACTATCTGTATGACTTAACATCATAACCTATTAAAGAAAATATCTAGATACATCAAACATACCTATATAATTCGTTCTTTGGCACTGCCCCATCACATGACGCATTGCGCAATTAACATTGCACCATCCGCTCGCGGGAATGTGGCGGTGAGTATAAAATGTGACGTTTTTTCGTTGCAGGCCACGTTGAAGCAAGTTTCTGCAGTGTCAGAGTTGAGGAGCGCTGCTGAGCTGTTAGTATTGAAAGCTATAAGCTTTTGTTTGCTATAATCTGATATATTGTGTAGTTTTCTGCGACTAAACACAGTCGGAGACGTCGCAATCCTGAGAGTCCAGTGAATGCAATGGCAGATATGCCCACAGTGGACTCTGGCTATAATTACATGTCCCACGGCAGTGCAGCTGAAGTACCTGCGTCAGAGGGATTATTAGACTTTGTTGATCAACCTTTTTTCTTCGAAGACCATTATACTGATACTAAATACACTTCAGTGAAGCAACCACTGATGGACCCCCTGATGGACGGCAAAATTGACCCCGCAGTTGGAGGGGGCATCTTTGATCCGCGGCAGCAAAGGTTAGAGCTTGAGACTCATTTTCAAACCAACTTTTGGCTGACTCCACAAGCTTCAAACCAAATGCCAATGGCGTTCCAACCAGTTAGTATGGCTAGTCAACTCCCTCCCGTCGGAGCAGAGTATCAAATTCAGAGTGGCATGGATTCAATTGCTTCTCCTTACAGTCCAGAATCCGAGGGCTCTTTTGACGATACGGGTGACACCTCCCAGTTTCAGCTGCGTCTTCCTCCAGATTTAGATCTAAAAGGACCAATTCAAAAATTAACAGAGGAGCAGTTGGTTAGCCTTAGTGCTAGAGATTTGAACACTATCTGTAGAGATTTACCTGAAGATGTTGTGAAACAGCTAAAGAAAAGAAGAAGAACCCTTAAAAATAGAGGTTATGCTTACAATTCTCGTGTACGGAGAGTCTCTCAGAAGAACCAACTGGAAAAGGAGAGAGACGAACTCCAAAAACAGATTGCTCAACTTCAGGACAAGGTCAAACATTTAGAACGTGAAGCTGATTCGTGGAAAAGAAAAGCTCAGTCATTAGAACGAGGAGAAATGTCACGCTAATTTTAACTAACTCCTTTCTCTCTCTCTCTCTCTCTCTATTGTTCTCCTGTAAGTGTTTATTTGTTTTGTTCAATTTTTCATTAGTCTTCTCAAATTCTATTATTTCTTTGCTGTCTTTAAAGTCCACCCTAAAAAAGTAACTATTTATTGATGTTAGTTTTAATAGCATACTCCTACAATATTTGTAATGATATAGTTTCTGTTAAGTAGTAACTTGCTAGAAGTCAATTCTCACCAAATGTACATGTACATATTAACACTTTAAGAAATATATATTATATTATTATTATATTTAAATGTGTGTTTTGTCATGTTGATTCTCTCTTTGCTGTATAAGGGATGAATCCATTTTTTTAACAATGTTGTATTTGATGTTTCTCTCCAGATTGCATGTTACCCTTTGTCCTTATATGGGCATATGTATTTTTTATATCTCCTTATGTATTAACTATATGTATCTTTTGTTTGCCACTGTTGTTGGCAGTTTTGTTTCAGGTATCACTTTCAATCTATTTGCAAAAAAGCGTTAATTTGTTTGTATCATTTTTAATGTTCACCTGTCTTTTTAGTTGTTGTACAAAATGTTTTTTGAAAAATTAAAAAAATAAATGATTATATTAAATACAAGTTATCTTTTTAACATGAATTGAGTGATAACATATGACAGATACTCTGAGGGCGTTAATGAGAGAGGGTAGCGTTTAGTAAGAGATTAATTCTTGATGTTGAGGATTTGAGGAGGTGGCTATGAAGAGGAGACAAGAGTAAAATTGCTGAGTCATGTTGTGATTGTATAAACCCACATAAGTGCTTTATTTATAGAAATGGTTATGACGTCATGTGTTACTATTTTTAAAACATGGCCAAGGCAAGCATAAGCATGTTTTTGTATACATACATTGTAATAGCCTGTATATAAGAGATGATTCTAGAATAATCTAGAGCAATGGTTCTGAAAAGCTGTATACTACAATTTATGATGCCTTATTTGGTAATTCTATACCATATTAACCTTTAAAACCAGAAAGATCACTGTCCTCAAAACTTAGAGATGGACACACCTCCAAATCCATTTCCTCAGCTCCTGTCTCATCAACAGTTGGACTACATTGAAAAACAAGAATACAATTTACTATAAGCCACACCCACCACACCTGGTTGCATGACAAGAGAAGAACAAGATCCTTTTAAGTTTTTTATTGTAGAAGAAATAGTTAAATGACCACAGGCTACCTTCCTCACCATATGGATCTGATTCAAGATCAGCATTATAACTAGAGACAAAAGAACCTCAATTCTATTTATAACATAAACATGATGTCATTAAAGTTGTACTATAAATAGAACATCACAGCCTTTTAGAGAACTATTTAACATTGTTATAAGCTAGGTTTGACCACATTACTGTACATAGTACAGGGACATACCCTCAGTTAACACTGTGTACTAATAAAGGGACAAATCCCACCTAGCACTTCAGAGAAAGATAGTATGCTAGTCATCCAGACTCTACTAATGTACATATTAAGGTTGCTTGCCGTAAAAGGCATTCCTCTTACACATACCAGTATTATATGACTTAGCCTAAATTTCCCTACTAATATAAGTCAACAATTTATCAATAAAAGAGCACACTCCCTTTACTGCTGATAAAAATGAATTTTAATTATGTTTCTATGGCAACCACTCCAGTGCATGACTTATAATTATGCAATGTAAACACAAACCGCCCAAATAAGGAGAACGAATACATTTACTAATAACAACACTGACCTATATATATCACTATCTTTGAGCTGTATTTCTTCGTCAATAGCAGCCCATAGTTGTGACTCTAATACACCAAATACATCACCAATAGCTGGTGATAAATTAGATCGTACAGCATCTGTGACCCACTGGACAGATGGCTCACGACTAAACTCATCTGATTTGGCATCAGAAAAGTCATAATCAGGATAAAATGAAGCGTTAAGAGTGGATTTAAGATAAAACAATGTTTTACTGGAAACAGTGTCCCTGAACTGTGGTCCAGAGCTATCACTGTGACTGCTACATCCGCTAATAGTACGAACTAGTATTGATGGCATTCCAGATGGAGGAAGAATTTGACTCCCGTAAACTGGAGACCCGACAAGAGTCTGAGGTGGGGACAAGGCTTGGACAGTAGCTGTAGTACCAGATGACTGTCCTTCTTGATTTGAAAGCTGTTTATACAACTTTTTATCATTACCTGCCATTTTACAGGAATAACTCTCGACTCTAATGATAAGAGAAATTGTTTACTCTATATTCCTTAACATACTAAATATATACTTACAGGTGTAACCACTAGTTACATAGTGTTATAGTGGGAAGTTTATATAGTGACAATGCAGAGACACATCATCAGACCATTTTTAACATAGGCTAACAAAGTTCAAAATATTTCTAACGATTGTCATAACTTGGCTTTGTGACAATTGGCAATGAATTAAGCAAACTCTATAAAATTGTTACCTATAGTTGAAGTGGAATGTAAAGTCATGGCAACCAGTAGGAGTCATAATGTAGCGACTACAAAGTTAATGATATTCATGACTCTGTTAAAGATATTCATAGTTATACCCCAACATGAGAGCTAGTCATGAATATGAAAGCTAGCAATGGTAACATAAACACAAAGCACAATAATAACTCATTGTTTAAAAATAGTGGTCAGAACCCAAATACTGGATCTGGTAATAATAGAACTGGTTTTCACATTATTACCAAGGGGTCTGGTAATATTAAACTGCCTACTAATGAAATTGAAACTGTCAATACTAGTGTGTTATCATATTACCATTATCACATGACAATGGTCACATGCCATAGATGTCACAATAAGATCATGTTCATCACACAATGACCTTACATGTAATCATACATGTAATTACATGTACATTACTAAACTATCCCAATAGGATATGTACTCTTAAAATTCAATATCTCTCATTACAATGTACTTACAATACTATCATAAAAATAATATAATGTAGTACTCATTTCTTGTATTGTAT
This sequence comes from Xestospongia muta, assembly GCA_963693285.1. Classification (NCBI taxonomy): domain Eukaryota; kingdom Metazoa; phylum Porifera; class Demospongiae; order Haplosclerida; family Petrosiidae; genus Xestospongia; species Xestospongia muta. The sequence goes on from OY848930.1 coordinate 5,362,714, forward strand.
CTATCCTTTTATTAATCCATTTCTCTATTCATTTATCCATTTATCTGTATGACTATTGATATATAAATGTCTATTTGTCCATTTGCTATCTATTCATCCATCCATTCATTCAAACATACCGTCCACTGATCCGGCAGTGTCCAGTGTCAATACTTAATGCACTACTTATACTGTCCAGTTTAGCATTCTCCAATAGCTTCATCTCGTTAAGTGGGTGTGGTTATATTGACACGTCAATTCAAAAGTTTTCAAGGTTCCTTAAGTTAGGTTGAAGAAATGAGAGTCTACTATATACTGCTGATATCGGTGGCTTGTTACAAGAATGTACCAGAAGAGTACTAATGCTGTTAATACTTGACATATGAGCCATTAACTTACTTCTAATAAACTGTATATAATATTGTCCAATCTAGTTGTATGGTACTGATGTTACCCTCTTGCCCCTGTAATAGTTGGAGTGATGAGGGCACTAATGAAGTACTTGATGTAATGTCAAATAGTAATAAAGTAGTTAGTTGCTATCAATGGATCACCAGGAGGAGTCCTGACTTCCCGCCTTTTTGAAGAGTTATAGTAACCTTTGGTAGTCTTTCTTTGGATAAATGAGGGAATCTTTACTTGTAGTAAACTTTTACTGAGGTTATAGAGAGCGAGAGACTCTTGTATTAAGCAATTTGAAGTGCTGAGTAAGTGCCAGAGTAAACAGAAAGGAATGAGTCATTAATTAATTAATCTCAATTTGGAAGGGGTATCCTCATTCTAATTAATAAAATGGCTGAAATAGATGATGTAGTATCTCCACCCTATCCCGATCCTCTAGAGAGTCTACCGTTCTGGGGTCGAGGTCCAGAGGAGGATATAACCCGTCTTCCCTCAGGATGGGACGCCAGAGTCACTCCTGAAGGAAGAGTCTTCTTTGTAAAGTAATAAATTCAATATTACTCTGTCAATTCATTTCTAATAATTATAGCCATAATGAGAGGGACACCCAATGGCCACACCCTACCACTAAAATGAAATATCGAGTCCAACCTTGTATGTACATGTATTAATTAGTTAGCTCCACCCATTCATTAAGATATCGTACTATATAGATCTTGCATACGGTTGGCAACTATTCAGAGATGACGATGATACAATTGTTTATGTAGAGTAAGTTACATCATCCACTCACTTAATCATGTTATTGTTCAATGATATTGTAATATACCTATAGCATTACATCAGATCATTCTATTTGGACTGGTAGTTCTAATTGTAGCTCTAAAATTAGTAACACTGCCTGCTATTTATAGAACAATAGATACTATTTATAGAACAAGGTCGTATAATGTCAAATGCTTTCTCAAGTCATTTAGATGGTGTATGTACTAAAGTAGACCCACGTCTTCTGAACAAGATGGCCTATGATTTTCCTGAACAATATGGGATACGTTCATTTAACCCTTTACAACATCGTCTTAAACCTTATTCCAAAGCTGATGATGTCTTAGAGAACATTGAACTACAGGGAAAGGTTGCTATAGTAACAGGTGCCAACTCTGGACTAGGTATAGGAATTAAATTAATTAACTTATTATTAATCAATTAACTAGGGTTTGAGACAGCTCGCTGTTTAGCATCACATGGTGCTCATGTGATATTGGCCTGTCGAGATCGTGGGCGTGGCATGAATGCTGTTAAAAGGTTACAAGACAGCTACGTGAGTGTTGTGCTAATTAAAATGGGTGTGGTTATCTATTCCTCACAGCCCTCAGCTCGTATTGAATATCGGGACTTGGACCTTGGTTCTTTACGAAGTGTTAAATTATTTTCAGAGTTTTTCATAGCATCTGGTCTACCACTACACATACTGGTGTGTAATGCTGGAATATTTGAGCCAGACTTTCACTTGAGTGAGGATGGACTTGAACGACAATTTGCTGTAAACTACCTTGGTCATTTTTTTCTAATAAAATTATTAATGAACGAACTGGCAAAATCAAAACCATCTCGAGTTATTATTGTCTCTTCAGAGTCCCATTGGTGAGTTTATAAATAAACTGACTGTCCTACTTATTAATATATTAACTTTAGGTATCCTGCTCCAAAATCTTCACGTTTAGATCTACAAATTCTACAACATCCATCACATACTACATATAATGCATTTGCAGCATATGGTTCATCTAAATTGTGTTGTCTCCTATTAACACAACACTTACATAGACAATATACTGGTGATGGTATCTCTTTTAATGCTGTACATCCTGGTAACCTATTACCCACCCAACTAATGAGAAAGGCTAGTTGCATGTACAAAGTGTTACATTTAGTTGTTCAACCATTAACTAGCTCAGTGGTAAGTAGTATATACAATATAATATATTGAACTTTGACCTGTTGTTTATAGCCTCAAGCAGCTTCAAGTATTGTGTTCTGTGCAGCTCATCCTTTAATGGAGGGTATTAGTGGACTCTATATATATCGATGTGCTGTTGTTGAACCATCTCATGAAGCTCAGAGTCATGGTACAGCTGCTGCACTGTGGGAACTTAGTGAACAAATTATTAAAACAAAAATGACAAAATGGGAAACAATTTGAAGTTCATTAACACTGAATTTTTTTAAGTGTTTTATTTTAAATTTGTTCAACAGCAAACTTGACCTTACCAGTCAACTCTAAATTGTGAACAATGTTAGTTTTGCCAAAAGCAGCTCCAGGTGCATAGATACCTCCCCTGGAAATAAACATACTTAATTTATATTGATAATTATCAGGGACATACTCATTAGGGAGGTTAGCCCTCTCGTTAATGAGACAAAGAGCAGATTGCACCATCACAGCTGAGGTTGCTACATATGCAGGTTCTAAATAAATGATATTAATTATAAGAATACAAGAAGGAGTTTACCCGCTCCTCTCACCCGAACACGTAAGAATGCATCTGGTTTAATTCTGTTTAAAATGGAGTAATCATAACAAATAAGAAAGCTAGTTATTTACTTATCAGTATTGTCCAGACTGTAGCCTGCTCCATCTAATATTATTGTAAATGTACCTTTCTCTACCTATAATTATATGACTAGTGATCACATGATCAGTCACATGACTGACCTCACTACGAGTTGGACCACCCTTACGTACTACTCCTAAAGTAAACAGGCTAGGATACTAAGATAAAAGTCTCATTCTCAAACACTGGTATGGGGGTGAGACTATACCTTTATTAAGAGTTTAGCACCAAAGTTAGTCAAGGCAAGTGGTATAATTATGAAAAAAAGTACCAGGACTACACACATGGCACGCAAAAATGATCCCAAGTTAGAATATATACTAACTTTAAGCTAAGTGGAAAGATGAGTTAATGTAATAATACCTGAATCTCTTACCATGGGTGTGTCCTCCTTCTCATTACGATATTGAGCACTGCTTAACATCTAATGAATGGACAGATGAGAGTAAATAAATGAATGGACAATGAAACAACTTACACAATGCAGATCAGATTCAGTAGATGGAACACACCAACCATGAGCAACATCAGAATGAAAGAACCTGCCTCTCTCAGGCATCTGAACATCAGGTAATTCAGGTCTTGAAACTGGATTACTTTTACGCAATGCTTCAAGTTTTCTATAACTACCAATACCATGTACAAGAGAATTCCAAGTTCCAGTATTAATTGTAGTAGCCTATCCAACATTGATACTACTAGTAGTAACAATATATTGTACCTTAGGACATGTATATGCTTCTATATAGGCCAATTCACCTATAATAAATACAATTGTTATCTATCCATCTTTTGCGCTAATCATCTGTCCATTTCGTGACATTATTCGTCCATTACTTTAACTATTCATCCATTTATCTAAATATACTTTTAATGTACCATTGAATGCTTTCTGTAGTACAAGAGCTCCTATATCACCAATTGAAACAAAGCCACAACAATTGACAATATAAATTCCCGCCTCTTTTGCAGCCTCTCCATAACGAGCTATCATTGTCTCAATATACTATTTATAGTAATAAAATCAATGATGTTATAATGATGTCATCTAACCAGAGGCTCTCCAGTGATATCAACATAATCACAACGTTGATTGATACATGCTTTAATAACTGCCTCTCCATACAAAATGTACTAAAATGGATACATAGTACATAATGGATACATAAACATTTTCTTACTGGTCCAACAACATCAACCATAACACGAGTCCGCCCACACATTGCCTCAATTGAATCTTGGTCACAAACATCAGCTACAATAATATCTATATCTTCAATACCAAGTTCTATAAATAGATACAAATACTATGACATCATTATTGGATAGTATGGTAGTACCTATCAGAGTCTCTCGTACTTTATCTTCACTTCTTCCAGCTACCGCCCACTTCAATGATTGCTTTCCTTCCACTTGCAGACGGTATATCTCTTCAGCAACATACTTACCAGTGTAGCCAGTCACTCCAAATACCACGAGATCATACTGTCTACCTTTTTTATCTCCAGAAGAAGCCATTTTTATATATTCTCCCTTACTTTACAGCACTTACATAATTAGCAACAAAACTATGTCCGTAAATCTCCGTAATCCAGGTAATAGAAAAGCAGTAAACTTGTTGAGTTATTGTTGGTCACCTCAGAGTCCCATTGGTGAGTTTATAAATACACTGACTGTCCTACTTATTAATATATTAACTTTAGGTATCCTGCTCCAAAATCTTCACGTTTAGATCTACAAATTCTACAACATCCATCACATACTACATATAATGGATTTGCAGCATATGGTTCATCTAAATTGTGTTGTCTCCTATTAACACAACACTTACATAGACAATATACTTGTGATGGTATTTCTTTTAATGCTGTACATCCTGGTAACCTATTACCCACCCAACTAATGAGAAAAGCTAGTTGCATGTACAAAGTGTTACATTTAGTTGTTCAACCATTAACTAGCTCAGTGGTAAGTAGTATACAATATAATATATTGAACTTTGACCTGTTGTTTATAGCCTCAAGCAGCTTCAAGTATTGTGTTCTGTGCAGCTCATCCTTTAATGGAGGGTATTAGTGGACTCTATATATATCGATGTGCTGTTGTTGAACCATCTCATGAAGCTCAGAGTCATGGTACAGCTGCTGCACTATGGGAACTTAGTGAACAAATTATTAAAACAAAAATGGGAGACAATTTGAAGTTTCATTAACACTCAATTTTTAAGTGTTTTATTTTAAATTTGTTCAACAGCAAACTTGACCTTACCGGTCAACTCTAAATTGTGAACAATGTTAGTTTTACCAAAAGCAGCTCCAGGTGCATAGATACCTCCCCTGGAAATAAACATACTTAATTTATATTGATAATTATTAGGGACATACTCATCAGGGAGGTTAGCCCTCTCATTAATGAGACAAAGAGCAGATTGCACCATCATAGCTGAGGTAGCAACATATCCAGGTTCTAAAGAAATGATATTATTAATTATAAGAATACAAGGAGTTTACCCGCTCCTCTCACCCGAACACGTAAGAATGCATCTGGTTTGGTTCTGTTTAAAATGGAGTAATCATAACAAATAGGAAAGCTAGTTATTTACTTATCAGTATTGTCCAGACTGTAGCCTGCTCCATCTAATATTGTTGTAAATGTACCTTTCTCTACCTATAATTATATGACTAGTGATCACATGATCAGTCACATGACTGACCTCACTACGAGTTGGACCACCCTTACGTACTACTCCTAAAGTAAACAGGCTAGGATACTAAGATAAAAGTCTCATTCTCAAACACTGGTATGGGGATGAGACTATACCTTCATTAAGAGTTTAGTACCAAAGTTAGTCAAGGCAAGCGGTATAATCACAAGCATAAATGCTAGGACTACACCCATGGCACGCAAAAATGATCCCAATTTAAAATATATACCAACTCTAAACTAAATGGATATAATAAGTTAATGTAATAATACCTGAATCTCTTACCATGGGTGTGTCCTCCTTCTCATTACGATATTGAGCACTGCTTAGCATCTAATGAATAAATGAATGAATGGATGGACAATGAAACAACTTACACAAAGCCGATCAGATCCAGTAAATGGAACACACCAACCATGAGCAACATCAGAATAGAACAAACTGCCTCTCTTTGGTACACGAACATCAGGTAATTCAGGTCTTGAAACTGAATTACTTTCACGAAATTCTTGGATTTTTTTATAATTACTAATACCACGTACAAGAGAATTCCAAGTTCCAGTATTAATTGTAGTAGCCTATCCAACATTGATATTACTAGTAGTAACAATATATTGTACCTTGGGACACATGTATGATTCTATGTAGGCCAATTCACCTATAATAAAATACAAGTGTTATCTATCTATCTATTGAGCAAATCAGCTGTCCATTTAGTACATCACACATCCATTGCTTTAACTATTCATCCATTTATCTAAATATACTTTTAATGTACCATTGAATGCTTTCTGTAATACAAGAGCTCCTATATCACATGGAATTGAATCAAAGCCACAACAATTGACAATATAAATTCCCGCCTCTTTTGCAGCCTCTCCATAACGAGCTATCATTGTTTCAATATACTATTTATAGTAATAAAATCAATGATGTTATAATGATGTCATCTAACCAGAGGCTCTCCAGTGATATCAACATAATCACAACGTTGATTGATACATGCTTTAATAACTGGCTCTCCATACAAAATGTACTAAAATGGATACATAGTACATAATGGATACATAAACATTTTCTTACTGGTCCGACAACATCAACTATTACACGAGTCCGCCCACACATTGCCTCAATTGAATCTTGGTCACAAATATCAGCTACAATAATATCTATATCTTCAATACCAAGTTCTATAAATAGATACAAATACTATGACATCATTATTGGATAGCATGGTAGTACCTATCAGAGTCTCTCGTACTTTATCTTCACATCTTCCAGCTACCGCCCACTTCAATGATTGCTTTCCTTCCACTTGCAGACGGTATATCTCTTCAGCAACATACTTACCAGTGTAGCCAGTCACTCCAAATACCACGAGATCATACTGTCTACCTTTTTTATCTCCAGAAGAAGCCATCTTTATTTGCTTTTCCTTATGTAACTTTACAACATTTATAATTAGTAATAATTACTAACTATGTCCGTAAATCTCCGTAATAGCAAAGCAGTAAACTTTCCGTACATGTCCGTGTATTAGGTGGTGAACTGTGACAATGTTTACTTCAAAGAAGTTACCAGTTGCTCATAAAGATTTAATACATGATGTGTCATATGATTTTTATGGACGTAGACTGGCTACATGTTCATCAGATCAAACTGTACAGGTAATTAAAATATTACATTATATGCATATATCGCATATTGTTGCCATGGTTACAGGTATGGGATATGGACAGTGAAGGTGCCTGGAAATTATCGTCACAATGGAAGGTAAAAAATGTTAACTATATTTTCTCATTCCACACATCCTCAGACTCATTCTGGTTCCGTCTGGCGTGTGACATGGGCTCATCCTGAATTTGGTCAAGTCTTAGCGACATGTTCATTTGATCGTACTGTAGCTATATGGGAGGAGCAAGGTATGATATCATAATGATGTCATAAGTGATGATATCACAATAGTTATGGAGCGAAAAAGAGATCAATCAAGTAGTGAAACTCATTGGGTTCAAAAAGCTATTTTAGTTGATAGTAGGACATCTGTTAATGATGTGAAGTTTTCTCCTAGACATTGTGGACTTATGTTGGTAAGAAAAGGGTAAAATCCTTTCATTAATATTGTTAATTATTGGTTGCTATAGGCGACTTGTTCAACTGATGGTAAATTAAGGATTTATGAGGCTCCTGATGTCATGAATTTGTCACAATGGCCGCTAATGGTAGGCGGAGTCTATAGTATGTTACATGTACATGTATATGTTTATAGCATGCTTTGAGTTGTAAACCTGGTACAAGTTGTTTATCATGGAATCCATCCCGGTATTAATTCATTCATCCATTTATCGATCTATTATTCATCCATTTATCTAGAGCTCATCGTCCTATGATAGTTGTTGGTACAAATGATCCTGGACAAGTAGCCTCTACCAGATTACAAATCTTTGAATTTAGTGAAGACTCCAGGTATAATGATAGCAATGTCCCCTCTATAAATAACTAACTCATTATTAGGAAATGGGACAATATACTCAGTATAGTGGGTGTGGTCTTTGATCCAGTCCATGATGTAGCTTTTGCTCCTAATTTGGGCAGGTATTAGTGGGTGTGGTCTTATGTAATATATTATGTATATATATAATTACTAGGACTCATCATATTTTGGCTGTTGCATCTACATCTGTTGATATTGTTCAATTAGTACCAAGTGGGTAGGTGCCCCTATTAATTAAGAATATAATGATGTCATAATTGGCTATAGTACTGATCCAGCTGGTCATACTAAACTAGAAGTTCGTCATCCTGCTCAATTAGATCATCATACTACTCAAGTGTGGCGTGTTGAATGGAATGTTACTGGTACCACTTTAGCTACTGCAGCTGATGATGGTTGTGTACGACTTTGGAAACGTGAGATAAATAGATAAGAAGAATGGATGGATGAATGAACTAATGGATGAATGAATGGATAAGCAGATAGACAAATGGATGAATGATAGTAGTTAATTATATTTTTCTATTTCCCGCCCCCACAGCTAATTATCAAGATAACTGGCGACTTATTTCTATTATTAAAGGTGATGGCTCTGCTGTTGCTCCATCTCCTCCTCCTCCTTCTTTATCTGGTCCTCCTCCATCTGCTGGAGCTAGCAGTACATTAATGTTAAGTGGTACTCATCATAAAGATAAAAGTTGGTATGTATATAATATTTAGAGTATTGTTATATTTATATATTACAGGATGAAAGAACTTGGTGATTTATAATAAACTACAGTATATATTATTGTTAATGTCTGTTATCATTTTAATGAGTCAATTAATTAACCTCATTAAAAAGATTATGTTTGCATCTAAAATATTCAGGGCTGCTGTACCTCTCTGTTCTCGTCAGTTGCTATGGAAACGTTCTCTCAGTCTCTCTCCCTCGTTATTCAATGATATCGAGACATTAGAACAAGCTAAACAACGTGTCACTCAACTAGCCACAGATCCTGGTAATGATGTTAAACTCAAGTTATATGCATTTTACAAACAGGTACAATATGACGTAGAGTGTTCCTTTAGTCTTAGCTTCTGCTAGATAAATAGCTACTAGTCTCAATGAGAGTCAGTGTGTAGGTCTGAGTAGTGTCCAATATAATATGAGTCTCTAAATTACAAGTTAATTTATATCTGTTGATATTAATATATTAGGCTACAATTGGACCATGTAATACATCACGTCCTGGTATGATGGATTTTGTTGGACGAGCTAAATGGGATGCATGGAATGCACTAGGACAAATGACGCAGGTACACTGTTGACTCCACCCCCTAATTATGTACTGGATGTAATAGAGTGAAGCTATTACAAACTATAGTGGATTAGTGGATTCTTTAGTGGGTAAAGATACCACGCCCACTTCCAGCACCTCATCTGGTTCTCCTTCAAGTGATGATATACTCGTTAATGAAGAGGGCGGAGTTCAAACTATTGTTCTTAATAGACCAACAAAATTAAATGCTATTAATCTACAAGTTAGTTAATTAACTAGTAATTAATTAATTTTAATAATTACTAGATGTATCAAGATATAGAGAAGATATTAAATTCTAGTGCTTCTAATCCAGCAATAAAGGTCACACTTTTTACTGGAAGTGGAGACTATTATTGTAGTGGAAATGACCTCTCTAATTTCCTTAATATTCCTCCTGAGGGTCCAGAAAAGTTAGCAGCAGACAGTTCTATATTACTTAGGTAAATAAAAATATACTAATTTTTATTTTATTATTTGTTAAAATAGGAACTTTGTCTCCAGTATTATTCAATATCCCAAACCTTTAGTAGCTGCTGTTAATGGTCCTGCTGTTGGTATATCAGTGACAACATTGTGTCTCTTTGATCTTGTCTATGCTGCCGATAATGTGAGTTATTCCTGATAACATTATGCTTTATTTTAGAATAGGCTACATTTCATACTCCATTTATGACACTTGGACAAAGTCCAGAAGCTTGTTCCTCTTTTATGTTCCCACGTATGATGGGACCAGCTAAAGTATGTGTTGATATATTTTCTAAATAGTTTGTTTATCTCTCTCTCTCTTAGTCAAATGAAATCTTAATATTGGGTCGTAAAATCTCAGCTCTAGAGGCTTATGAAAGAAATCTTGTCACGCGTGTCTTTCCAAAAAATGATTTACAAAATCAAGTGAAAGAAATTGTTTCAGAAATTGCTCAACTACCTCCTCAATCTGTTTTGAAATCTAAATCATTGATTCGTTCAACATTTAGTGACTTGTTAGAAGAAGCTAATGCTAAAGAGTGTGAGTTATTGAAAGAGCGCTGGTTATCTGATGAATGCATGCAGGCTATTATAAAGTTTATGGAACGAAAAAAGTAAATCGTTGAAATAATGAAGCAAACAATAGTTTGGATTGTAAGTACATTACTTCTATTCCACTAATACCTGGTCCTTGAATTTCAATTGATAATAATTACAAAATCAGCAAATAATAATAATATAATGTATTGATAAATACAATACAACTAATAAAACCTATTAAGATAACTACTGCCTACACACATTAATAACGATAATAGTCTGGTTTAAATGGACCTCCTTGATCTATATCCAAATATTCTGCCTGTTCTTTTGTTAGCTTTGTCAATTTGACACCCAAATGTTCTAAATGAGCACTAGCTACTTCTTCATCCAACTATAGAAGGTATATGGTGTTACCATGGCAACAAATATAGGTGTGTACCTTTTTAGGTAGGTAATACAGTCCAACTGGATATTTCTCGTTGTTTTGCCAAAGTTCCATTTGAGCTAGTACCTAAAAATAATATTCTTGACATCGATGTCATGTGATTATCATGTGACTGCTATACCTGGTTAGTAAAAGAATTACTCATGACAAAACTGGGATGACCCATAGCACATCCAAGGTTAACTAGACGACCTTCGGCAAGTAGAATCAAATGACGTCCATTAGCCAATTCATAACGATCAACCTAGAGGGTGTGGTTTGTACAAGCAGTGTAATCAGTAATATACCTGTGGTTTAATGTTTGTTTTCTTGCAATTTTTTTCTAGCCAGGCAACATCAACCTCAATATCAAAATGACCTATATTAGCAAGGATAGAATCATTCCTCATGGCTAGAAAATGCTCAGATCTAAGAATATTACAACAACCAGTAGCAGTCACAAAAATACTAGCTCGTGTAGCAGCATCTTCCATAGTAGTGACCTCATAACCTACAATATTACCAATATAATACTAGTTAGTAATAGGATATTGACCTTCCATTGCTGCTTGTAACGCAATAATAGGATCAACTTCACATACCAAAACACGAGCACCAAATGACCGAAGACTTTGGGCACACCCTTTTCCCACGTCTCCATACCCAGCGACCACACAGACCTGGTACTAATATAATAAGATAATCACGTTATTAGAAACTGACTTTGCCAGCCAACATGATATCTGTAGCTCTTTTAATACCATCAACTAATGACTCACGACATCCATAAAGATTGTCAAATTTGCTCTGAAGATCAATCCAATGATAAGTATGTTATAATACATGAGGTCACCTTGGTTACTGAATTATTGACATTGAATGCTGGTACTTTAAGGTCACCTTTCTTTAACATTTTGGTCAAATTTGCTATACCTGTCGTGGTCTCTTCGGAGAGTCCACGAATACCTATAAATAGTAACAACAAGATGTAATACAACTATAAGTAGTAACAACAATGATGTAATACAACTATAAATAGTAAGCAAATTTATTCTAATTACATAGATAATAGTAAATCAATTAGTTTTCTATTTAGGAAACTATTATTTTTTATAAAGCCATATTCTACATAGCCATTTCATAAATCAGCTAGACAAAATGACTTTATAGAATTGTGGTCGCTTTTAATGCAAAGACCTGCTACGAGCTGAGGGTGCTTGGTATGAACTAAATTTGTTAGATCCCCTCCATCGTCCAGGATCATGTTTAATTGCTGTCCATCTGGCCAATACAAAGTCTGCTCTATACACCAAATATACTCCTCATCTGTTTCTCCTTTCCAAGCATAAACTGCAACACCAGCTTTAGCCATTGCAGCTGCAGCATGGTTTTGTGTGGAGAAGATATTACAGGAACTCCATTGTACCTACAATATTAGAATTAACAATACTATATTGTATAATATTAGGACACCTCAGCACCAAGTTCTATGAGAGTTTCTATGAGGACTGCTGTTTGTATAGTCATATGCAGACATCCAGCTATTCTAGCTCCTTTGAGAGGTTTAGAAGGTCCATACTTCTTTCTCATCATCATTAATCCTGGCATTTCTCCTTCAGCTAGCTCGATTTCTTTACGACCAAAGTCAGCTAAGTCTATATCAGCTATTTTGTAACCAAAAGATATGATTGGTGGATTAAATAAGTATTAGTACTTACCAACTTTGTATGGCAGCTTTGGAGTAGACATTTTGATTAACTAAATCGTCAAAAGTCGCTTGAGTCAGAACAAAGAGAGGGTTAGTACTCCTTAGCACGTGCCACGTGGTCGAGGGTATTTGCTGTGACATCACATGATAATAATTGTTAAAAGGTTATAATAAAATGGTCAGTCCTTCCCACGTGTTAAAGTGAGTATGGCGGTGAAAGTAAAAGGTTAGTTATAATAATAATAATAATAATAATTATATTTTATTTAATAGATTCTGATCTTTATTGTTTTGCTGATGCTATGGTCTCTCCAGACCAGCCACATGAGAACACTTATCGTCAACGATATCAATCTGAGGACACGCCCATCATTATTGACAATGGTAGCTGGCAATGTAAAGCGGGTTGGGGATCAGAGGACACACCCCTTTTAGTATTTCGAAGTCTCATGGCTCGTATGAGAGGTAAACGAGTAAGTTTATCAATTATAAATCACATGACTGTCATGTGACACACAGGGAGAATCAGATTACACATTAATTGGCAATGATATTGCAAATATTGAGACGTTACGTTCAACCTTGAAAAACCAGTTTGACAGGAATGTAGTCATCAACTTTTCTTGTCAGGTATGTTAATGATAATTTAATTAATACTAATTATTATTTGATGAGTAGGAGCAAATATTTGATCACATTTTTACTATTTTGGGACTAAGCAGGGAGTCATCAATTCATCATCCTATTGTGTTAACAGAACCACCTTGTAACCCAACATATAGCCAAAATGGTTTGTGTGTGAGAGAGAGAGAGAAAGAGAGAGAGAGAGAGAGAGAGAGAGAGAAAGAATAATCCTTTTTCTCCTCCTTATTTAGCAATGAGTGAACTTTTATTCGAATGTTATGAGGTTCCAGCTTTAACATATGGCATTGACGGACTTTATAACCTGTACCATTCTCTTGGTAAACCACACCCACTCTCACCCATGTAATTACGATACATCATAGGTGGTCATGTGACAGATGGACTAGTTATAAACTCTGGTTATCAAACAACACATGTAATGGCTGTTATTAATGGAAGATTCCAAGCAGACCATTGCAAAAGGTGAATTTAATATTATTCATTTTATATTCAAGTATATGATACTATAGGGTCAATATTGGTGGTTATCAAGTATCTAGCTACTTGCAGCGTCTACTTCAGTTACGTTATCCTTCTCTTCAAGGATTAATTACTTTGTCACGAGCTGAGGAACTTGTTCATCATCATTGTTATATTGCTGAGGATTATATACAGACTTTATCTCAGAGGGCGTGGCCTCAATGTACTGTCCAGTTACCTTATGTTGGAGGTAGTGTTGGACAGGCTCTTGATCCTTCTGAACAAGTAGAAAAAGATCAGCAGAGACGAGAGAGAGCTCGACAACATTTGTTGAGATTAAGTCAGTCTAAAAGAGAAGAGAAAGTACGTACATTCATTATTCTTTCTGATTGTCAATGGTATTTTTTTACAATTTGAGATTTGGACCATGACCTGAAATGGCTTGAAATTTTTTGTGAAGTTAGAGTTATAGGTCTTTGTTAATTGACATTAATATTACTGCTTTTAAATGTTGATTTAGTTCCTTCTACTGCTTTAATTTCTCCATTAATTCCTGCTTTAATTCCTCTTTTAATAATGGAGGAGGAATTACATAGGAATTAATGGTAGAGGAATTAAAATAGAGGAAATTTAAAAGGAATTAAAGCTGATGAAAGAATTAAAGTAGGAATTAATAGAGAAATTAAAAGAAAAATAATTAAAGCAGGAGAATCCATCCATTCATCCATCAGATTATCTATCCGTCCATTTCTATCTCTAGATCAGAACACTTGAGGACCAATTGGAGAAATTGATTCATTTACAACAATTAGCAGCAGTGACTGACCCAGAAGAATACCAGCTAGCATTAGAAGAAGCTGGTTTCTCATCACTAGAAGTATTTTAATTACCCTCTCAATATACATTACCCTCCTATCATTGTAGATAGTATTACAGGAAATGACCTCAATACAGGAAGCTTTGGAAGTGGAAAGGTCACGCCTCCAAAGCACTCTTCATAAATTAATGGGAGGAGAAGCTATCAGTACGACAAGTACAAGTGATCAAGTTGACCCTCAATGGATCCACACTTTACATGTTCGTAGAAAGGTTTGTGTTCCTACGGTAACAATTATGGTAATGGTTGCTATGACAATGTATAGGAACTGTTAGATCAAAAAAAGAGTCGACTTCAGCAGAAACAAGAACTTAGTAAAAGAAGATCAGCGGCTTCTCAAGATCGTATGAGAATTATTTCTAAATTAGCTGAAGACAGTTCTGGTATTTATAAGATCATGTCCTCTATATCTTGATCATTTTATCAGTAAAAAGTGGGCGTGAACAAGAAGATACATTTGGCATGGATGATGAAGATTGGAATGTTTATAGGGCTATAGTAAGCCACACCCACTTGACCACACCTTTTAATTATTAGTAGCACAAACCAGGGAGTGGTGGATCTGATAGCGAAAAAGAAGAAGCTGAATTATCAGAGATAAATAAACTATTACAACGATACGATCCCTCGTCAGTTGACAGTTCCTCGTCAACCACTGCAAGTACTCATTATCAACTTCAACTAGGAGTAGAATTATGCAGGTAAACCACACCCATTAAAGAACAATAGCACACCCATTGATGGATGATTCCACCCACTAGAGTACCAGAGGTTCTATTTCAACCGTCATTAATTGGTGTTGATCAATGTGGCTTAGTCGATGCTATTGAGTTAGTGTTAAATGGATACCCACCTGAACTACAGCAAAGACTTATGGATGTATGTTAAAACAAAATGGATGCATAATAAAGAAAATGGATTTATTTTTTAGTGTGTTTTAGTATCCGGTAGTAACTGTTCATTTGAAGGTATTGAAAACAGATTAATAACTGAACTAACATCAATACGACCTTTTCAGTCCTCTTTCTCTGTACAACCTGCAAGTTAGTGACATCATATTACATCATATGACATCATTGTATTGTTCTAGTTGATAAGATATATGGAGGTTGGAAAGGTGCAGCATTATGGTCTCGTCTAAATCCTGTTGATAAGAACTGGATGTCTCGTGCACAGTATCATGAATTAGGAAATGACTATTGGATTGAACATGTAGCATCTAACAGATGTTCAACTAGAATCACATAAAATTTTAACTGCCTAAAAATTTTAGTTCCTTTCGGATTTACTGATGTGTCCGGAAACATTCTGAAATTTATACAGAAATATTATGGGATAAAATTTCCACCTATTCCGTATACTATTAATCAACTGCGCATGCTCAGTGAAGTCCTCCTCGTGGTGGGGTTTACAAAGATGCATCTTTATGGACTTACATTACAGAAGGCATCGTGTATTACTGCTGCTGCACATGGCAATTTTAGTGGCAAGAAGACACAAGAGGTGGTGGTAGCTCGTGGGAAGATACTCGAGTTATTACGACCTGATCCCAATACAGGCAAGGTAGTACATCTTGTATCAACTGAAGCTTTTGGGTTGATTCGTTCCTTGATTACTTTTAGATTAACTGGGAGTGCTAAAGGTAAGGTATTGGTATGAGTCTGAAATGGAATGGGTTTCTGTCTTGTGTTCCACGTAGATTACATTGTGCTGGGTAGTGATTCAGGTCGCCTTGTGATTTTGGAATATAACCCAACGAAAAATATTTTTGAGAAAGTTCATCAAGAAACTTATGGGAAAAGTGGATGTCGTAGAATTGTACCTGGACAATATCTAGCTGTTGATCCAAAAGGACGAGCTGTAATGATAGGTATATAATTATATACGAGTGATTTGGAACTAATTTCATTTGCCCCTGTTATTTTAAGGTGCAATTGAAAAACAAAAGTTAGTATACATATTAAACAGAGATTCAGCTGCTCGTTTGACAATATCATCACCACTTGAAGCTCACAAATCACACTCACTAGTTTATCATATTACGGGAGTTGACGTGGGGTTTGAAAATCCACTTTTTGCCTGTTTGGAACTGGACTATGAAGAGGCAGATAATGATCCCACGGGAGAAGCTGCACAAGTTACTCAACAGGTTTTATAATACTTGAAATGTTTATCATTTCCTTTAACTAAAACAGAATTTAACATTTTTTGAACTTGATCTCGGATTGAATCATGTTGTCAGAAAGTACAGTGAGCCATTGGACGATATGGCCAACTTACTAATAACAGGTTTGCAAAACTAGTCAAACCAGTTTTGTCATTATTGTTACACAGTACCTGGTGGTAGTGATGGACCAAGTGGTGTCCTTGTGTGCTGTGAAAATTACATTATTTACAAGAATTTCGGAGATCAGCCAGATATCAGATGTCCTATTCCTCGACGTCAGAATGATCTTGATGATGCTGATAGAAGCATGTTGTTTATTTGTAGTGCTATGCATAAAACTAAGGTAAGGGGTGTGGCTAGAGATGCTGGATGCCGCCTTTTATTTTGTCTCTATAGCATATGTTCTTTTTCCTGGTCCAAACAGAACAAGGAGACATATTTAAGTTAACTCTTGATGTCGAAGATGATATTGTAAGATAATGATCTCTTGGCTCCACCTTTTGACACACCTATTAGGTAACAAGAATGAGAATCAAATATTTTGATACGGTACCAGTCTGTGTCTCAATGTGTGTTCTTAAAAGTGGACTCTTATTTTGTGCATCTGAATTTGGAAACCAGTAAGTCTCACCTCTTGACCACACCCATTAATTAGCTGTTTTAGTTATCTTTATCAGATTGCTCATCTTGGAGATGATGCAGAGAGAGAATTTCTTTCTGATTATCCCCTTGAAGAGGGAGAAACTTTCTTCTTTGGGCCACGCCCACTTAAAAACCTCATATTAGTTGACGAAATGGAGAGTTTGTCTCCAATAATGGCTTGTCAGGTAAAAAAAACTTGGCTGATCCAATAAAACAAGTTTAATAATCTGTTTTGTTAGATTGCTGACTTGGCCAATGAAGACACGCCTCAATTATATGTAGCATGTGGGCGTGGTCCTAGATCCTCTTTGCGTGTATTACGTCATGGACTAGAAGTAACAGAAATGGCTGTCTCAGAACTTCCAGGAAATCCCCATGCAGTATGGACAGTAAAAAAGGACTCGTCAGGTTTGTGTGTATAACTATGACATCATAATGACATCATTTTTAGAGGAGTTTGATTCATACATTGTGGTATCTTTTATGAATGCTACACTTATTTTGTCTATCGGAGAGACAGTGGAAGAAGTCACAGAGTCTGGGTTCCTTGGGACCACACCCACTTTAGCCTGCTCTCAATTAGGTGAAGATGCTCTAATTCAGGTGGGTGTGGTTTTGTTAATGATGAATACATATTGCCGCCCCAGTCTGACATATGTGATGATTGGCTTGTCTGAGACAAGTTAACCACACCCACTTTAATTCCAGGTATATCCTGAGGGTATTCGTCACATACGTGCTGACAAGAGAGTCAATGAATGGCGTAGTCCAGGCAAAAGAAATATTCGTCAATGTGCTGTTAATGAATGTCAAGTAGTTATTGCTTTGTCTGGTGGAGAGATTGTTTACTTTGAAATGGATCAGGTATGTCCCTTTAATTATCATTATGTAATTAAATTATATATTGTAGCTGAAAATAATATAATACTTTGTTTATTTTTTGTGTTGTAGTCTGGTCAGTTAAATGAGTATACAGAGAGAAAAGAAATGTCAGCTGAAGTTATTTGTATGAGTTTGGGATCTGTACCACCAGCACAACAGCGTTCAAGGTTTTTAGCTATAGGTCTAGCTGATCAAACTGTCCGCATTATATCTCTAGATCCTCATGTAAGCTACTTCTGTCACATGTTAGTCATGTGATCTTTATATTCAGGATACATTACAACCGCTAAGTATGCAGGCTTTACCAGCTCTACCAGAATCTTTGTGTATTGTACAAATGGGAGAAGTCGGTGACTCAGAAGTGGGCGTGACTTCAGTTGGAGGATTCTTCTTAAATATAGGACTTCAAAATGGTGTACTGCTGCGTACAGCATTAGATGGTGTAACTGGTGACCTAGCTGATACAAGGACTAGGTATGTTACCATAACTTGTGGTTTTATCATTATTGTTTTTCTACCATAACTTGTGGTTTTATCATTATTGTTTTTTTACCATGACTTGTGGTTTTATTATTATTGTTTTTCTTAGATATCTTGGAACTCGTCCAGTCAAATTATTTCGAGTTCGTATGCAAAGTGCAGAAGCTGTTGTTGCTGTTTCTAGTCGGACTTGGCTAAGCTATACTTATCAATCACGTTTCCATTTAACGCCCCTCTCTTACGATCTCTTGGAATATGCATCGTCTTTCTCATCTGAACAATGTCCTGAAGGAATTGTTGCCATTGCTTCTAATACGTTAAGGTGAGTCATGTGACTGTCACATGATTATTAACATTAATAATATCCTAGAATTTTAGCACTCGAGAAACTTGGTGTGGTATTTAATCAAGTGTCCACGCCCCTTCAGTTCACACCTCGTAAATTATTAATTCATCTTCCCACAAGCAACCTCTTGTTAATTGAATCAGATCATAATGCATTTACTGAAGCAACTAAGTTACATCGTAAGCAACAAATGGCCGAAGAAATGGTTCAAAGTGCAGGAGATGAAGAACAAGTAGAAGCTGCACAAGCAGCTGAGGCCTTTTTAGCGGAGGATTTGCCCGAGAATATATTTGGTTCTCCTAAAGCTGGTAACGGAATGTGGGCATCTTGTCTACGGATCATGCACCCAACTCAGGGAAGGACCCTTGATTTAGTTCAATTTGAACAAAATGAAGCAGCCTTGAGGTGAATGGAAAATTGTTATGTATGAACTAGTTTTTATATCTGTTTAGTATGGCAATATGTCAGTTCTCATCACGAGGTGATCAAGAATGGTATGTTGTCGTGGGAACTGCAAAAGACCTCATCCTAACACCTCGCAGTTCATCAGGAGGTTCACTCATAGTCTTCAAACTTTCACCAGATGGTGGTAAATTAGAACATGTTCACACGGTAATAATAAAGTTCCTCTAATGACATATTTATATGTTACTATTTATAGACACCATTGGATGATGTACCGGTTGCTATGGAACCATTTCAAGGACGATTATTAGTAGGAGTTGGTAAGTTATTGCGTATTTATGATATTGGGAAGAAAAAAATGTTAAGAAAATGCGAAAACAAAGTGAGCATATTCTATTTATTCTTAATAGACTCTTAAATGCTCTTTCTATAGCATTTACCAACATTAGCTATCGATATAAAAGTAATGGGAGCTCGTATTTATGTCAGTGATGTTCAAGAAGCTGTTCATTTTGTCCGATATCGACCTCATGAAAATCAACTGGTGATATTTGCTGATGAGTGTGTTCCAAGGTATGGACTATATTGTTAGTATCTTTAGCTCCACCCACTCCAGATACACCACTGCTTGTTGTATTTTGGATTATAACACTGTAGCAAGTGCTGATAAATTTGGAAATATTGCCATTGTAGGTATTTTAAACTGCTCCCACTCGTTACCATAGTTACACGTAGATTCGTCTACCTAATGATGTGAGTGATGAAATTGACGAAGACCCATCTGGTAATCGCTCCATCTGGGAACGTGGATTTTTAAATGGAGCCTCCCAGAAGGTGTGTTTATTACCTTGTAAGTAAATGTATTATATGTTTAATAGGCTAATATGATGGCTCATTTTCATATCGGAGAGGGTGTTAATACATTACATAAATGTTCACTAATTCCTGGAGGATCAGAGGTACTTGTATATACTACACTGAGTGGTAGTATAGGTATGTTAGTACCCTTATCATCTAGAGAGGTAAGCCACACCTCTTTTAATTATTATTACGATCCATAAAAGGACATTGATTTTTATCAACATTTGGAAATGCATATGAGATCAGAGTGGCCTAATTTAGTTGGGCGGGACCATCTATCCTTTCGATCATACTATGTACCTGTTAAAGTGAGTTAACCACACTCACTAATAACTAAACCAGCTCCTCTTTAATTAATTAATTATAGTGCGTTATCGACGGAGATATTTGTGAGTTATTTAATTCATTAGAACCAGGAAAAAGACGAGATATAGCAGATGACCTTGACCGAACACCAAGTGAAGTAGCTAAGAAGTTAGAGGACTTACGTACACGATATGCCTTTTAACATGTAATCTGTGAACGATATAATATGTCACAAGACATCTCTGTTACAATGATCATAATTTTATTATTATTTGTTAAAGTCAAACACTCTGACAATGAGATGTGAAAGATGAAGAACTATTGATTAATACTGAATACATACATAATACAAATATATTAACGTACGTCAACAACCACGAGACGTACATGTAAAGAAGACATGATTTAATACTGAGACTGCTCTAAAAATGAGTGTACATGTCTGGGTAATGGTAATTGACGTATCGAGTCAAAACGAATAGTCTGTCTTATCACAAACCGACAGTAGTGCTGTAATGAGTGTAATTGAGTCAGTCGAGATAAAGGTTTTAAGAGACGTACAGGTACAGCTGGTGACCCTATAGCTCGAGCTCTGCTGAAGCAGAATACGCCCACGCTTGAATATTGCATGGAACGTTCTACAAGTTCAACAACTGAGCGATATCCTTCATTTTCAGAGTCTGGAAAACTATAAAAGCTAAAATAACCATTACAATATTCAATTCGAGTATGTAATGTTTTTCCTTGAGATCTGAAACTTAGACTCAATAGATATCGATCATCAGAGCTGTCTCTTACAAGAAAAGTACCATCATTATAGCCTGCTAGTTTCTCTTCTGCCTCTACTCTTGTAAGAGGTCCCCAGTACCAACCGTGTTGGGCCAAGTTGCGTAATCCTAATTCCAGTCCATTAGACCCTAATAAACGGGGTTGTACTCGGTCATATAATTCTGTTATACTGTCCTCTAATAAAACAGAATCTTGACTTGGTTTCTTAGCAACATACACATTGTTATCTAATGGTATTGGTAATGGTGGGCGTGACCCCAATCTCTCTTGTTCAGCTGCTTCTAAAGATAAATACTGCCGTCTTTGTTGCTGTGAGAACCATCGTCCGAGATCTTTCATAGCTGGTCCAAAAGCTCGTTGGACAGCTACCTCATCATAGATACTAGTAGTCTTTTGTGCCTGTGGAGAGGAATCACTTCCTGAATTCTCCCCTCCCCTTGGATCTAGTCCACTATCTATAGACTCATTGTCACTGTTACCAGTGTTTGATGTGGGCGTGTCCTCTACACCCCATGGTAGAGTCCGTGGTCTATAAGAAGAGTCTAATGGAGTCATACGTGCTGGCAAAGTATTGGACTTAGAAAGTGGATGGCGGGATGGAAATCCATCCTCGCCTTGTGAGCTTCTTTGTCTTGATAGTTTATTTCTCAGTTTACTGAGAACACTTCTTCTATCAGTATCACTTTCTTCAGGCAATGGATTACCTCCACTGGATGATCTCTGTCGTTGTTTGAGACTGAGTTGTTTGGACATGGTCTAGAGGGAGAGAAAAAGCGATCAACAGTTTAGATCTTTAGGAACTCTCACTTCTCCCCACAATAGTATGTGATGGTACGAACAGGTTTCCTTAAACACAAAGGATGTGTTTATAATTAGAAGATGACACTTATGACGTCATCTTGTCCTGTGATCTTCACGAGATGCAAAATATTGTAAGTCTAAAGTGAGTCAGTTAATTCCAGTACAGGACAGCAACAGAGAGAGAGAAAATAGAGATGCCGGCGTTTAAAGGAGAAAAGTGTAGAGTTAACTTGAGACTATGTATAAATCGTTTGAAGCTTTTAGAAAAGAAGAAGAGTGAGTTAACTCTTTTATAACATCTTTTTATAAAATCTTTCTCTCTCAGCTGAACAAGCTCTTAAAGCTAGAAAAGAGATTGCTGATTATATCAAAGCTGGTCGTATTGAGAGAGCTAGAATTAGAGTATGTTATTAATTGACACAATGACTATGAAACATCTCCTATTTATTAGGTGGAGCACATAATCAGAGAAGACTACCTTGTCGAGGCTATGGAAGTCATTGAGCTTTATTGTGACCTCTTATTAGCTCGTTTTGGAATGTTAGAAGTAATGCAGTAAGTTTATTCACTTTATATAACCTCTTATTTTAATATAATACTAGATATTGTGAGGAGAGCCTGTTAGAGGCAGTCAGTACATTGATATGGGTTGCCCCTAGGTTACAGGCTGAAATACAAGAGCTAGCTGTGGTAAGTTATTTATTATGATATGACGTAGCCTTTAATTAGTGGGTGTGGTTTATGTGTAGGTTGAAAAGCAGTTAGAAAATAAATTTGGTAAAGAGTTTGCTCAACAAGCACGTTCTAATGTCACTGGTACTGTTAATCCTAAGGTATTTAATTAACAAAGTATTCTCATTAATAATAGGTGTGGTTTATTATTAGGTGATTCATCGACTTGGACTTGATGCTCCAAAGAAAAGTTTAGTGGAGAATTATATGATAGAAATAGCAAGGAATTATAAAATTGAATATGAACCAGACACTTCAGCTCTTTTGGTAAAAAAATAACTTGATATAATATGTGATCAAGCTAGACCTCTGTAGGATGATGAAGATATGCTACCTGGACCTCAACCTGATGAAAAACCATTCTTTCCTGGTGGAGGTCCTGGAGGTTACAATGGAGAAGGAGGTGGAGCCATGACTGGTCCCAATACTATATACGTTCCAGATCCCACGGCTCCAATACCTCAACAACAACCTCCTGTTGGAGTGCCAGTACATTTCCCACCTCAACCACAAGCTGGTCCTCTTCCATCCAAGATGCCTCCTCAACCTTACCAACCAGCTCCTCCATATTCAGAACAGCCTCCTATCCATCATCAACCAGCCCCTCCTTATGTATGTCATTATTACTTATAATTATATAATTAACATTTACTTTTATAGCCAACCGGTAATCCATTGCCAGGACAACAACCACCAGCTTTACCTATAAGTAGGTGTGGTCTAAATAATTTTAAAATTAACCCATTGATCTCTCTAGTTCCTCCACCATCTGATGGTCTAGATTTACCTCCAGTACCTACTAGTGGATTTCCTGCTAACAATATTTCTTCTTCAGATGGAGGAGGAGGAGGAGGAGGAGATGTCGACTTTGACGATTTAACACGTCGATTTGAAGAACTTAAACGTCGTCGCTAAGCACTTACAACGCCACCTACTTTAAACATTGTCTCCTTATATATTGCATGTGTAGTGTATATTGTATATGTCAGAGAATGTCTTTTATTACATTAAGAACTAATGGTTATTAAATTATTAATGTAATGCATTTTATTAAGTGATCTATTTTATCTACAAATTTATTGTTGAGATTTTTTCCAGTCTCTGTTGAACAGAATCAAGTAATTTACTGATTTTTTCTGATGTCATTTCACTTTGTCTATTAATAGTATCAATATCTAGTAGATAACTTGGACCATATGATGTGAAATACTGTAATACAATATTATTTTACTAGCGGTAAAGGAAGAGAGCCTCACCTCATGTTCTGGAATATCTAAAGATAACGTTTCTCCTAGTGTCAAACCAGTAAGATAAGACCAACACTTTGCAGTATTAGTGAAATTGTATCCTCCTAAATAGCTTCATAAATGACATTGTTAAAAGCCACGCCTACCTCCTCCTAGTAGTAATGTAGGTAGTCCCCATTGTAAAACCTCTTGGACACACTCCCCAATTCCATTTAATGTAACATTAAAAGTTCCTAGAGGATCTCCAGCAAGACAATCTGCTCCACATTGTATTACTAAGACATCAGGACAATAACATTGGTGTATCTTATTAACTACACTAATTACCAGGGGCAAATCGAATGACTCTCATTCATGTAATAATTTACCTTTTAAATATAAAGGTATATTGATCATCTGTTATCCCATCTAATAAAGGAATATTAATAGTATAATATTGACCACTTCCACTGCCAATATCTGTTTCAGATCCAGTACCTATTCAGACTCATTCTCATACTAGTGGTATAGGAACCATTCTAACCTGGAAAGAAACCAGGACAATATTTGTGTATAGAAAGGGTCAGAACACTTGATGAATATTCAAATGCCTCTTGAACCCCTAATAAAATAAATAATGAAAGGATGCTAGTCACTATGTAAAGAGAAGTACCGTCACCATGATGAATATCAAGATCAATGTACAAAATACGTTTGAAACGACTTAAAAGTCGTAGAATTGCCAAAACTATATCATTACAATAACAGAATCCACTTGCTTCATCTCTACAGAACAAGTAATATCAATAAGTATACAGATGAGGACCAACTTTTTGCCGTGGTGCCAACCTCCATACCAATTAATGGCCACTCTACTTTTATTGAAGATAAGACAGTCAGCCATTGTTAGACTAGCTCCTGTTACATAACACACATAAGAAAACAATCGAGGAAATACTGGACAATCGTATCCTAGTGAATACTGTCATAATGATGTCATCATATCAATTATATACCTAATCCATAATGTTCATTATCAGTGCTTTCATCATCACTGGACGTCTTCTGTAATCGTTGAATATAATCTTTAGAATGAAATGACGTCAGTTCTTTCACTGTTGCTACAATTGGTGATACGACACTAAATATTGTAATAATATATTCTAAATGTACTCTAATATTTACTGTAGTCGAGGGTGACTCAATAACCCATATGATTCTATTAATGACATCACTATTGTTCCCTGTATAATGTAATGATATTAATGACAGTATTGATGTTCACATACTCTACTGATAAATCTAGGATGGGTCTCTACAACCTGCAATAGCTGTGACGAATGTGCTATACATACAGTCTGCATCTCTCCTTCAGCCATTCTTAAATATTAGGTCTATTTTGTGAGGGGGTGGAGCTTTCCTGGAGATTATAATTTATGAAGATGAGTGATAATAACTGTCTCACAACAAGTGGTCTGGGTTCTAATCTAAAGAAGAAGGTCTGGAACTCATATTTTAAACTGGTAAAGCGAATCCAGTCTCTGTCTCTAATAACATATGCTTTGGTCTGTGTCTTTGGTTTGGGATCGTGGGTAGCTATCAATGGAATATGGGCTGAGTTGCCAGTCTTATTAATAACTCAACCAGAATGTTACAAACTAGCTGCAGTACTTAGTGTTATTATACAGGTAGCTAACATTGGTCCATTGCTGTATTCACTAGCAAAGATTGTCTGGTTTAAATGTGGTTTACAGCAATTTCACTTAGAAATTATTGGCGTCATATTAATAGTATTTATTGGTGTAGCATCATCTGTATTGCTCTCTTTCCTGTGGTCAGACACAAGAGAGATAGGCGGCGAGACTCATAGTGTTGTATTAATAATACTGACATTTTTCTTATCGTTAGTTGATTGTACATCATCTGTTGTTTTTGTCCCATTCATGAAGCACTTTCCTGCAGACTATCTCAGTGCATTGTATATTGGAGAAGGATTTAGTGGTGTATTGCCAAGTATTTCAGCATTAATACAAGGCTCTGTTAATAATTCTGTTCACTGTATTAATGGCCAAGGGACTTATCATGGAATTAAGTCATTAGGAATACGTTATAGTCCTGATATCTTTTTTGTATTGTTAGCTGTTATGATGTTAATGTGTGGAGCCGCATTTATTGGTTTACTAATAGTACCAGTTGCAAGACGAGTTCGGCTACAACAGCAAGAATTATCACTGAATATTAACTCACGTAGTAGACCAGGATCAACACCATCAGTTGATAGTACTAATGTTGATGCTAAACCTTTAGTGAATAATGACCAAGATGAAGACTGTGATGATAAAATGGAAGACGATATAGAGGAGAAGAATGATACAATGGAACAACTTTGTGAAGAATCTGTTTGCAATTCTCCACAATCTTATTTGCATCAATTTTTCATTGTTATTTGGAACCAGCGAACTCCGCTATTTTGTCTTGGATTACTCAGTTTTATAAAAAATGGAGCACTAAGTGCTATTTCACCCTATGCCTTCTGTTACTATGGCAACACTATCCTTCATTTTGCCATTATCTTGGGTATCTTTGCCAATCCAATGGGTGCTCTTATATACACTATTATTCCCAATAAATCAAATATGAAAACTGCTATTATCACTGCAGTTGTATGCATCATGAGTCTTTATCTTATGGTGGTAGCACTGACTAACTCAGCCCCTCCAATTACTGGTTTAATTGGTGGAATTATTACTGTAAGTAATTAATATATTATTCATATAATTGTGTCCATTATTTTTATTTTATTTCCTTCATATACAGATCATTGTTAATGTCATATTGAATACAATGGTTACCTATACTAAGGTAGGTATTGCTGTGATAATGCACAATGATCCAGTTAACAATGATACTGCTCTATTACTCAATGGAATCAGCACACAATTAGGCTCTTTATTAGGAGCTCTCCTTTTCTTTTGTCTTGTTTATTATACCTCAATCTTTCAAGACTGTCTACATTAGTGTCACATGATACCTCATTAATATCACATGACTACCAATTTTGGTATGTAGTGTAGTGATAGTTGCCAAATTATTGTATTAAATATCACGTGACAATTATGTATCATTACATCATCGTAATAATAATTTTAACAACCTCATGACAAACACAATAGCACACTTAAGATAAATTTGATATAAAAATTCTGTAATAATAAGAATAAATAGCATTTAGACAACAGCGCTTAAAGAAGGTGTAACACCAGGAGAATGATGAGTTATAACGTTCTCTGATGAGTCCTCATCAAAATATATTAAGTTTTGTAGGAGGTTTGTTGTATCATCTGTTGTTGTTTGTGGTAAGTCTTCTAGGTCAGTCATTTGTCTATTTTGTGATCTTGTATGTTCTACTTGGATGTCTATAAATGACAAGTTACCTAATGGTTCTCCTGTAATCACTGTTGATGATGGTCTTGTCATGTTGGGATTACGGGGAGGAAGAGAAGGAGGAGGTGACTCTTCGTCTTCTTTGAGTCTCCTCTCAATGTCTTGACTCTCATTATATGTGGGCGGTCGCTCGTGGAGCGAAGCCAGAAATTCACTAGTTGTTAATGGAGTAAATTGTCCTTCTCTAATATAATCTAAGTAATCTTGTGGTGAATCTCGTGGTAAGAGAGTGTTCATACGAGCATTTTTACGAGAACGTAACCAACAAGTAATAATAGCTACCAAGGCCAATATACCTAGTAATATAGCAACTATCATTGTATATACGACAGGATTAAGACCTAGAGATAGGACCAAAGGAAATAAAAACCAATGTCTTCTCAGTTACCTGTGAAGTGAGCTGTACGAGTAGAACCAGTTGTAGATGAAGGACCAGTAGTACCATGACTTGAAGATCCAGTTGTAAATGAAGGACCAGTAGTACCACGACTTGAAGATCCAGTTGTAGATGAAGGACTAGTAGTACCATGACTTGAAGATCCAGTTGTAGATGAAGGACCAGTAGTACCATGACTTGAAGATCCAGTTGTATGAGGAGTAGTACCATGACTTGAAGATGCAGTTGTATGAGGTGATGATGTAGAGGCACTGGTATGTGGAGTGGTTGGTGGAGATGTTGGGTCAATGTTTCTACATATATGATCATTTCCTATATAATAATTGATAATGTTTTAATAGTGGTAGCTTTTACTTACCAGATATAGTAATAGTGACATTAACAGCTATACTTGGATATGACAGATACAGACAACCATATTCTCCACTGGAGAATATAGTGCTTGACATCACTTCTTTAATAGTCGGTTGATAAGCATTAAGTTTTATTTTAGATAGGTTTTCTCCACCATACTTCTTCAAAGAAACATAATCACCATATGCTTTATCATTAGCATAGTGACAGGATAGTTGTGTTCCAGATCCACAAGTATAGTTACCATGGTTTGTTAATTGAGTATCTCCAACATATAATTGAATTTTAGTAACACTTTGTCCTCTTGTATTGACAGAAGTGAACGTTAGCACAAGTAGAAAGTCTAAAAGATATTCGTCTCTCATGACTTGATCAATAAAAGTTGCTTACCTAGTATATATTTTCCTGTAATGGCCATTCTTTATGCTCTCCTCCGCTGGGATTTGGTCTGTTTATGCTACTCACGTGATTATTATTCATTACTTTCGTTGCTAAGTAACAACATTAATGAATTACGCCTTACAGTATTAAGTATACAATGATGTCAGTGCTCAGACAAATCTTTCTCATTATCACTTTTATAACAAGTTGTGTGTATACTGCAGAACAAAATGACAAGACAACTAAACCACTAACTCCATCAAATGATGGTAGTGATCTTAATGCACCCTCACATCAAAGAACCTTCCATTTATCAACTTATGTAGTTAATATATTTCCAGACATCAATGTCAGTGCCTTTATATTATTTGAACAAGACAGAGTAAGTCGATTGCATTATGGCAATGTACAACATTTTAATGCAACAATGGAGCCACACTCTGATTTTATTATTCAATTTAGACAAATACCAACTGATGGTAAGAACTCCCCTGCCTCCATTAATAAAATACTATATGCATTTCTCTTCCTTCAGTTGTACGCAGTGATTATACCGACTTTGGTTTCATGGAATCTGAGTTATCACAAAACAAAGAAATTATCTTACTAATTTCCCGTAATCCTGACAATCTTCATAAACCTAAACATCATCTTCTAGTATTTGATCATAGTACAATTGACATTGATAGCACTAAACTATACATCTATAATGGAATATGGAACAAACAACACAAAGAAAAAGGTGGGCATTGTAATAGTTAATCCACTATTACAATCATATTGAAACTGAAACTATCCCAGTACCAGTTAGTACAATAATGTACATTACATTGTAGGACTTTATTTCTATGGATTATATCAACGTAAAAATATTGATGGTTCAGAGAGTGAGAGTATTACACAATTAGCAGTGAATTTACTGATGAATAATGGACTTGATATAAATCTACAACCATCGACAAAAATGGACATCAAGGTCAGAAACCAGTCATATAATAAAGAGTATTAACTAATGGTTTACTCTGTAGGGTTTCAATACTGCCATTAATAGTGTCACAGACTTTAAAACAAAGGTTGCTGTCCTTCAATACAAAGGCTATGTGGCTCAGAAAGGTCATAGAAAATATCTCATAGCTTATGGTGATTTCACTGGTGTTGTTAACTCTACTCAAACTATGAGACCAAGACTGGTAGTATTGGAGAATGGGTCTGAGGATGTGTCTTCTGCTGGAGTTAATTTACAAGCTGTTCCATTTGCTATTAATGCATTGTTATTCCTAATTATGAGGACAATCTATTAAAATAAAAATAATATTATAGTGTAATAATTTAAACTGATATCATTTTAACGTCAAGTTGTTGCATTGACATCTGTGATAACCTTTTTCTTGATCTCCATTAAAATGGTCTCCACTCGATCCAATCTTTTCTTCATATTATCCTCAATTCTATCCAATTGTGTTTCTCTTTTCTTCATATCCTTCTTCATTGTATTCAGTCTAGCTTCAATATCATACACTATATCAAAAGTATTTCTAAAATACTTAGTTCTTCTTCGAATACAAGGCCAAAGACAACTTAAAATAAACAACAAGACAATTCCCGTAGAGAAGAGATAAGGATAAGCAATCATCCATTTCACTGTTTGCCAAATTAGAGAACAAAGACTAAGAAATCCTGTAGCAATGTATACAGGTCCAAAGATCCCATGTAATAGGAGTATAGTACCATCAAAGGCTAATAGAGTGAGTAGTGATATATAACTTGCTAATATATAGTTTAAGAGAATACAGGCTATCAAAATGGCCACTGAAAGTACTGTTGTACCAACACTTGTTAAAAGTTTGTCTGTAGAAAAAGAATGATATTACTTTACACATATTTACATTTACTTTATACCTGAATTAAAGACGGTGTTTAAAACACCTTGGCCTGCTTTTAAAAATAAATTATAACTTTCTTCGTTAAAGATTGCTTTGATAATTTCAGCTATATTTTCTAGTGTCTCAGCAGAGAGATTATAAACTGTATTAACTACAGCTTCTCCAGCTTTCTTGAAAATATAACTAAGTTTATGGAATAGACTTGGTCTTGTTTCTCCTCTGTCCTTTAAATTATGTCCTCCTTCTTTTTTCTCTTTTTCTCCTTGTTGTTGTTGTGGGTCAGGACATGTGTCTGAGTCACACTGATCTCTGGTACTTTGTGGTCCTAATTCACTAGCTTCTTTACAAGAGATAACAAGGAGCAGGATATAGAGACAATAAAGATACATTTTGAGAGGATGGAGGAAAAGTAGGTGTGGCTCAAATTTGATGTGTTAGAGCATAGATAGTATAGACTACGTAACGTATCGTGTATTCTATACTATCAGAGTGAGGTGTGGCTCCAATAAAATTTTATCAAAAAACTAGGGTGCTTCTTGGTGTAACTTGTATCATGATGTAACTTGTACTATGATGATGACATCACTATGTGTTATATGGTTAATAATGTAGTGTAGATGTATGGTTTAGATGATATGATCATATCAAAAAACTAAGACTATCTATAGTTGTTTGTTAGTATAATGTTAATATCCTAATGGATATTATGAATTCAGATGAAATATCACCAAATCCATAATATACTGGTGATACATATGATGAGAATGGTTATAATACCAATGAAGAAATAGACCATCATTATCAGAGCTTGATAGATCAGTGACCAAAGGTTGTTGTTGTCTCTAATTTCAAAAATAACAGTCTCCATTTTATTTAGTTGAGCCTTTGTATCATTTAGCTGAGCCTTCACATCATTTAGTTGAGTCTTTGTATCATTTAGCTGAGCCTTCACGTCATTTAGTTGAGCCTTTGTATCATTTAGCTGAGCCTTCACATCATTTAGTTGAGTCTTTGTATCAGCAAATTGAGCGTTTGTGTCAGTTAGTTGAGCCTTTATGTAATTTAATTGAGCCTTAGTATCATTTAGTTGAACCTTCGTATCATTTAGCTCCCTTTTAATACCAGTTAGTTGAACCTTCAAATAATTTATATCAATTATTCGATTCTTCACATCAGCTTCCTGAACCTTTTCCATAGCAATTAGTCTTTCATCCATTTCACTTATAATGCTTTCAATTGGTTTTAAGAGCTTTCTGTAATAATCCTTCAAAGAGTCATAAATATATGGAGGCAAAACTTTTTTTAAGGTATCATCTACAGTAGGCCCAATAACATTCTCAAGGAGGATAAGTAGATCTTGTACTCTCAATGAAGGTATGAAACTTGTTAAAGAAATTCCTGGGAAGCTAAACCTTTCAAACATTGTTTTTCCAGAATCTTCATTATATGAACCCCCCAAAGGGCCAAAACAATTGCTGTCTGTAAAAGAAAAAATAAGTAGAACTAAAATGAAGGAATTGATTATCATCTTCATGCGTACTCAGTTCAGTTAGTTAAAAAGGTGGAGCTCAAATTAACAATTGAGTGTGGCTCAAGTTATCTCCATTATTTAAGTCCATTACTCCGATACAATCAGTGTTATAATATTATTATATTATAATATTCATCTACAGATGGGTGTGGCTCGTCGTCAACATATGGAGTGACATATCTCATGATCCATAGGAAGAGACATAATGTTAAGAGGTCATTTTTTAGCAAGTGTGATAGTCAACAGATTGCCATTAAAACTATCTTCTAACTGCTTGAAGTTTTGTCGATATAACAGTATAATGACTGATCCAGACCTCTCTAGATTGGACCAGACACAACTTGACTTATTAGCTGAGCAATGTATTCTTGTTAATACTGAAGATAAAGTGTTGGGCCATGAAACAAAGAAACAATGTCATTTAAATACCAATATTGACTCAGGACTTCTTCACAGAGCCTTTAGCGTATTTCTCTTCAACAGTCATGGCCAGTTACTCCTCCAACAACGTTCTTCTGCTAAAATAACATTTCCAGAATATTTTACTAACACTTGTTGTAGTCATCCTCTCTATAGACCAGAAGAACTAGAAGATGATCAACAAATAGGAGTGAAAAGAGCTGCCCAAAGGAAACTAGGTCATGAACTAGGCATACCAAGTGAACAGGTGCATATTATATATAGTACTTCATTATTTTAAATGATTTTTATAGGTTCCTCCAGACTGTTTTACATTTCTTACTCGTATACTTTATAAAGCACGATCATGTGATGTTTGGGGTGAACATGAAATTGATTACATCTTGTTTACTCAACGAGATGTGACCCTACTCGTTAATCCTAATGAAGTGATGAGTGTTCGTTACGTCACTCAGGAAGAACTTAGACAATTACTAGAAGAAGGCAGAAATGGAAAAGTGAAGATTACACCATGGTTTCAATTAATTTGTGATACTTTTTTGTTTAAATGGTGGGATAAATTATCATTTTTATCATCAGTAACTGACTGTGTTACTATACATAATATGGTCTAATTGTTTTTATATCAAAGTTTTTGTTGACATCCGGTACTTAAGGAAGTTGAATTTGTGGGTGTGGCTCTACTAGCCCTGTAATGGAAGTTAAAGTTGTATTATTGATAGCTAGTTTTGTTAGTTGTGGTTTGACTGGAGGAGGAGAACAGGAGACTAGTCCTAAGAATTATGGAGGTAAAGAGCCTTTGTCATATATGCCATCTATTCCAGAATTATCACCAAGGTAACAAACCATTATAATATATTATTATAATCTATATTGTACTTCTCTAGTATTAAAGATCCAGTTATATGGAAGAATGGAACAAGACTACTCTTTGTAAGTGACAGTAATAGTATAAAGTACTTTAGCTATCCTAACATAATAGTGATGTACATGTACTTTATTTTAATCTCTAGTTTTATACTCCGTGGTGTTCACATAGTCAATTTATGAAGCCACTACTTTATGAACTAATAGAACAATTATATTATCATAATGTATCTGGTATATTAGTAGGACAACTTGATATATCTATTCACAGTGGTCAGTACAATCATATATTTTATATTACTATAATAACTGTTTATAGATGTTGCTAGAACATTTCGAATCAAAGCCACACCCACATTACTTCTGTGAGAATTTTTCAGAGTCTCATTCTCATGTTTTCATTCCTATTTAGATTACTAAATGGTACTCGTTATGAGTTTATTGATGAAGTAACAGTTGATAATATGGTCCAATTTGTTATCAAAATACTAGGGTACATTACTGCATATTAAAAACTAATTAATTGTAATTTAGTCCATCATTGACTGAAGTCACTACTGCTGTTGAAGTACAAGCGATTTTAGATCAAAGACCTGTTGTTTTTCTGTTAATACATGATGAAGAAATTAACAATGAATGGCAGGTTAGTCACACCCATAACCACACCCACCAATTACATGTTATAGATTGTGTATACAAGAGTTTCTCAAGAACGTGTTTTGATTGGTCATTTTTTATATACCACAAATACTGACTTACCAAGTGACATGGTACATCTAATGTATATCATGTCACATGATTGATCACATGATCTAGGGTTTTAAAGTGGGATCTCTTCCTGGTCTAGTTGTACTAAAAGATAACCAGTCCTATTTGTATACTGGTAAGGGGTCAATCCATTCATTATATTACTTATTAATTCATCTATTTATTGATCTTAATTTCTGTTAGATACTTTGTCAAAATATCGTATGACTTTGTGGGTGGAGTCTGAGCAATTCCCATCATTACCGACTGCCAATGGTAGTACACTGAGATATTTCATGCATGCTGGAATTGGTGAGGTCATCATGTTACTAAATATAGCTACTAATATTATTTATATCTTGTAGTGAAAAGGTTGGTTATTTTAGTTCTTGCTAGCAAAGAACACAGATCTATAGCTCATAAAAAGTAATTGCAAGTTAATTAACTGTTGCTATGGTGATATTAATAACTAGAGCGTATGAAGCTGTAAAACGTGTCGCTACAAGTCGTAAATTACATTCAGGTTATCAGTTTTTGATCTTGGAAGATATAGACTTAGCCGAGAGAATAGTCCAAATGTCGCTGACATTACCTGCTTTATTTGTGTGGGAACATCACACTGGATATTACTTCCTTCATGAGGTTAATCCTATAATCATGAGATAATTAATCATATTAATTTATTTATAGGAGAAGACTTATACAGAAAAGGGTGTGGCTTCATTTTTGTTTTCAGTAACAGCTGGAAAAATTCAGGTATGATAATACACAATATATAGTGGGTGTGGTTTATATTTTGACCATCTGTACTGATTTTATTTCCTGACATACCTATTCTTTGTGGTTAACACACCCACACATCATGGGGTTTCTTTCTATAGGCACAAGGAGGTCCAACTTTCTGGACTACATTACGTAATGTGAGTTATACCAGACTTTATTTTATTGAGACTTTTCTCTCTTTGTTTGCAGTGTTACTGGTGGTTACATAATTTACTACAGGTTAGTCAATTAGATATATCCATTGAATATAATTATATGTCCATTTTAAAACTTTATACATCCATTAAATGTAGTCATATGTCCATTTATGACTATATATAGAATATAATTGAATTTTATAATTGTATTTATCCATCAAATATAATTACCTGTCCATTTCTAACTCTATATATCCATTATTTATTATAGATCATGTTATCTCATCGTCCTATTCTATCACTAGTTGCAATTGTTTTATTTTTGGCGGGATTCATAATTTTTGTGTACTCACGTTGCACTCGACCAAAACCATTACCAAAACAAAATCAACAAGAAGCTATTGCTCGTGAAAGAGCAAGACAAAGAGCAAGAAGAAACCAAACAAGAAGACAAAGAGAACCACAAATGTCTTCTGAGGACGGTACCACAGATGAAGAAAAGAAAGATCAATAAATTATTCAATAAATCAATCATCATGTAACTGAATTTAAATACTTTTTATAAAAGTAGTTATTTTATATTATTATCAAAGATTACTGAAATGAACAAACTATTCCTCCGTATATTGTAGTATCCACGTGTTTTCTTCACTAAAGATGTCATCTACTACTTGTCTTGTAAGTGGTTGTAAGAAGACATGTACTAACTCAACTGTATTAACTGATCATCTCCTCAATAACCACTGTCCTTCAAAGAGAGGTATTCTCCACTGTCCTCTTTGTCAACACGTGACTAGTACTGATTGTAACATTATGACTTATCATATCCGTTCACATCACACTGGTGACAAACCCTATCACTGTCCATATTGTAAGTGTTCATTTAGTTTAGAAGGTAATCTCAACACACATTGTCGTGTACGTCATCAAGTCCATAGAGTCCCAACTGTATCAAGTCATTCTACTTGTGATGTGTCCACTTCTAATAAATACTCTTGTACTACATGTGGAAAGAAGTTCCCCTTTCAGAGTAAATTAAAGCGTCATATTCGTACCCATACTAAAAAGAAACCTTACATTTGTAAGGACTGTGGAAAAGGATTCGTTAGCTTTGGTCATTTAACTACCCATTCTTATACCCATACTGGAGAGAAACCTTACATTTGTAAGGACTGTGGAAAAGGATTTGCTACCCCTGGTAATCTAACTGCCCATTCCTACATCCATACTGGAGAGAAACCTCACATTTGTAAGGACTGTGGAAAAGGATTTATTCAGTCTAGTAGCCTTACTTCTCATCGTCGTATTCACACTGGAGAGAAACCCTACATTTGTAAGGATTGTGGAAAAGGGTTTACTAGATCTTATAATCTAACTAGTCACACTTATATCCACACTGGAGAGAAACCCTTTGTTTGTAAGGATTGTGGAAGAGGTTTTTCTCAGTCTAGTCATCTGACTAGACATTCTCGTACCCACACTAGAGAAAAACCTTATATATGTAAGGACTGTGGGAAAAAATTTTGTCAGTCTGATGGTCTAGCAAAGCATTTTCGTATCCACACTGCCACTGGAGAGAGACCCTACATATGTAAGGACTGTGGAAAAGGTTATATTCAGTTTGTTAATCTTACTTCTCATCATTATATCCACACTGGAGAGAAACCTTATATATGTAAGGACTGTGGAATAGGGTTCACTTAGTCTTGTAATCTAACTACTCATTCTCATATTCACACTGGAAAAAAAACGTAGCATTTGTAAGGACTGTGGAAAAGGTTTTGTTCAGTGAAGTCAACCAATCAAACATTCTTGTATCTCTACTGGAGAGTGACCTTACATATGTAAGCACTTAACTGGTTATTGTTATAATCATAAATGAGTCTACTATCATTGATAAATCATTGTTTATCTGTCAATGTAATATCAGTCTGTCATATGTATTTATAATTATTTAAATAATACTGCAGTGTTATATATTATAACTCGACTAGCGGCAAATCAAAAAAGCACAGATCATTATGAACAGGTAATGGGCGTGGTCAGTAATTGGACCAAAACATTCGTCGTTAAAATGTCTACTGACAGTGGTAAATACGTTGTTATAAAGACAGCCAATGGAACTGCTAATGACATACGAGTTCTTTGTGTAGAAAATTGGCGAGTCTTTGATTTAAAAGTTCATATCTCTGGTCAACATCCTCTCCACCCAGTAAGAAAAATAGATATAAATTATTTTGTTTTTATGATATTTATCAGCCTGTCAGAGGACAAAAACTGATACACTCTGGTAAACTGTTATCAGATGAAGCTATTGTTGATACCTTAATACCAGTATGTTATCAATATTATCAACAAATATTGAATTCTGTTTGGGATAGGATGGTAAAGAAGTTGTACTACATTTAGTGATATCCCCTGCACATTTAAGATCTAACTCGATCCCAGCCAGAACCCCAAGCCATGTGGTATATATATTGTATCATGTGACTTGTCACGTGATCTTGTATTATAGGATCAAGAGAGACCAGTTGTACCTCCAGCAAATGCCACACCCACTAATTCAACAGCATATAATGAGAATCAACTACCTCGTCCTAATCAAGTATGATTGAATACAATGATGTCATTATGATGTCAAGTTCTTTTGTTTATAGTTTCCAAATAATCCTTGGCTTCAATACAGACCTCATATGTAAGTCAAACCTGTTTAACTAGTTTTTATAAACTGTATTTATAGGATGCCTGGTAATCTTAATGAACAATATCCTCGACCTTTCCCAACAAATTGGCCACACCCCTATATGATGAATTTTTCACCATATCATGCTGCCCAAATAGCACAGTGGTATCAAACAATTTATCGTGGGTTAGTTTAATGGACAAATAGATAAAATAGATACACATTGAATGAACAATGGAACACATATTGTTGTAATATTTAACATTTTTTTCATTCTTTAGTCAACTACAAGGAGGTATTGTTACTAACAATCAAAATGTTAACACTGGGCTACCAGCTAACAATTTGGAACAAGATGGCGGAGCTGGTGGTCCTGAAGAGCCTGAATTACAAGATGACTTAGCTATGAATGGAGGGGGATTTGGGTTAATGGCCGATAATCGTAGACCACGAGATCTTGTGGACTATGGTTACATGTTAATGATGCTCCTGTTTTTAGGCATGATAGGTTACCTAACTGGTTCCCTTTATCAGTTCCTTATATTCTTTGCTGGGGTAGGGATTATTTTAATGTGAGTGAAATAAAAATTGAATTTTAGTAATAGTTTGTATTCACAGGAATCAAGGCGGATGGTTTAGAGTTCAAAGAAGAGGTATCATATAATCATATTGATAGTTGTATTATATTACATTAGTAATAACTGACCCACCACAACAGCCACAACGACCAGTACAAAGGGAACAAGATCAAGTCGACAATGGAGATGAGAGAGATGTTCCAGGAGATAACAATCAGGTAATAAGCACCCTTGTAGGTACATCCAATACAAAGCCATCTGGCAGAGTATTTAAATTCTAGCCCAACCATTCTGTTGTTTACAAAGTATCTCATACCAGTACAGACCAGTATACTCCTAGACATGTGTATTAAAATACACAGAGGAGGAGTTAAACTAGGTGTGTACTGCACCTGACCAACATCCCTTAATTAGAGCTTGTCATGTGGTGTGTTACACTAGTTAAGATAAGAGGGTGGTTTAAATCTAATAATTATATCCTTTTCTTAATAGGCTGAGGAAGAAGTGGTAGAACCTCCACAGGAACAAGCTCAGCCACAAAGACAAGGGCTTCTTGCTACAATAATGGTGTTTGTGACATCTTTCTTTACATCTTTATTTCCACAAGAAATCCCTGAATTACAGGCAAACTAACAACACTCTGTTTTGAGTCTGGTAGGAGACTCGATAATTATATATGTATCATTATGTCATTGCTATTGTTTTCAATTGATATTATAATTATTAAAATTATTGTAATTGTCTTGTCCAAACTGTAATATTATTCATATGAGGTTAATGAAATAGGACACATTTGACACCCCTGATATAGAATGGAGTAACTATATTCACAACATGGATCTTACTGTTATGGGAATAAGGAGGAGTTGAAAGACCACACAGTTACATTATTAACACGAGGTAGCATGTGTAATGAAAGAATGGCAGGGACAATGTCTCCATTATGACTGTATTTCACTGAAAAGGATTTACTATTTAGTGTTATTAACTTGTTAATGTGCGATACGACACAACTAACTGGATTTAACTTGTTGAAATTGGTAAAGAAGCCTTTGTGTTAGAGTTTTAATGATATTCATAGCAGATCGCTATGCTGTGGTTACAAATATCCTTAAGTGTTGATAGTGATAAAGGTCTAATGACATCGCTAATTAATATGTGCCACTCTCTTTTTGTGGGGCAGCTCAATGCAGGGCGCCTCTAACGACGAATGTACGTTAATATGGCTCTACTGAAGTGTAGTTCTAACTTGTAAAACGGTAAGTATAGTGATTTTATTGATTATTTGCATATTACATTGAATGTGTTGCAATTATAGTACTTGTCTTTTCATATCTAGTTGTAGTGTGGTTTTGTAAGGAGACATTTGGAGTCTACTCTCTTTCAGACACCAGACAACAACCTCGTGTTGATACGAGACTAAAAGATGGCTTATGTCGACTTTCTATCTACTCACCCTGAACAAAGAGTATCCAGATTCGTTAATAATAAAGATGCTTTTTTAAGACCATCTATGCTGCAACCAACTCCACTTCACATACCTCCAACACCAAGATGCCCACACTGTTACTTACCTCACAATCCACTAAGTCCAACATACTCCTTTGTTGGGTTATGTACAAATTGTGCTATGAAACCGTCTCCACTTCCTCCTCCTTCTCAAACTGTTGCTCATCTTCCTGTTGCCAAGACCTCTTCTGTGTCTTCATCAGGGTCCTCTAACTCCTCTGTGACACCTCCTGATTTCTCTAGCCTTAATGGCGATAGCTTCCTCATGACCAACATGTTAAACGTAGTTGATACTGTACTCAGAGAGGATAGTTACAGTCTTAATAGCTTACAGTCCAATAGTACCGATCCCCTCTCCTTATCCCATGACCACCATATTTTGACCCCCAACTCTATACATTATAATGGTACTGTGACTTCACCTCCACCTCCTTCTGCACCTCTACTCACTGATACCTGTCTCGATGAAAACGGACAAGCTGAATACTGTGAAAAACACACAGGAGAAAAATTACTCTATTTTTGTAAGCCATGCTTAGCTCTGTTGTGCTATAATTGCATTGGTGAAGGCCACCAACTTCACGCTCACACAACTATTAGAGAAGCTTATCAAAAGCTACAACCATCTATTGATGGTCTTTCTAATAAAGTATCTAGCGAATTTGCTCTCCTAGACATCGCTGCTGAATCAGCTGAGAAAATGAGAGATTCTGTAACAAGAAAGAAAGAAGAAGCTATGTCTACAGTACACCAGCTATTTCAGAGTCATCATGAAGCCATTATTAAAAGAGAAAAAGAAGTGATTGCTCAAATCAACTTCATAACTGATTTGCGATTAGATTCGTTGTCAAAAGAACGAGAACATATTGAAAATACCCTCGACGCATTAAAACAACTCAGTATGCAAGTTGTTGAAGCTAAAGATCAAGGCCGTATTGCTTCAGCAGTATTAGCTCATCACAGACTAACAAATAAACTGGACACTTGCCATCTGGATCATGAGGGAGGAGGCAGACCAATTGAAGACGACACTTACTACATTCGATCAAATACAACTAATGCTCAAACAGCTCTCAGATCTTTGTGTGTCTTTACAACAGCACCTTATCCTCCATTGTGTACTGCCATGGGTGAAGGACTGTTCCACCCACGCATTAATCGCCTCACAACCGTCATTGTTTGTACCAAAGACAGGGCAGGTGAACCATGTACTGAAGGAGGGGAACATCTCACTGTTAAACTCAGATCTGTTAATATTCCCGGGTCCCCTGTACCAGTTGATGTCCGTGATAATCACAACGGGTCCTATTCTATTAATTTTCGGCCTCGTATTAAGGGAGAGCATCTATTATCTATATCAATACGAGATCATCATATACAGGGTAGCCCCTTCAAATTAATTGCTGACGGAGGGAGAGAATATGGACGTTTTGGTATGGTTACACAAGTATTTGGTAGTGAGGGTTCTAATCCTGGTCAGTTTTGTCGACCATGGGGTATTTGCAGTGACCAAAAGGGCAATATCATTGTGGGAGATAGAAGCAATCATCGTATACAAGTTTTTGATTCTAATGGTGTTTTTCTCCACATGTTTGGTTCAGAAGGAGTTCGTCCAGGTCAGTTCAATCGTCCTGCAGGCGTTGCTACAACTAGAGAAGGTCATATTGTCGTCGCTGATAAAGATAACCATCGCATTCAAGTGTTAAAATTAGATGGAACATTCATTTTCATGTTTGGATCTAAAGGAGGCAATGATGGACAAATGATTTATCCATATGATGTCGCTGTGAACCAGATTGATGGACGAATTGCTGTAACGGACACTGGAAATCATCGTCTTCTTATATTTAGTCATGATGGAGTCCTTCTTGGTAAATTTGGCTACAAAGGATATCTCTGTGGTCATTTTGACTCACCTCGAGGTATCGCATTTGATGATGATGGTCATATAATAGTCTCTGATTTCAATGTCCATCACATTTTAGTTATCCATCCTGATGGGACTACAGCACGTATTCTTGGTAGTCAAGGCAACGGTAATGGACAGTTTATGCGACCCCAAGGTATTGCTGTTGATCATATGGGCCATTTTGTAGTTGCCGACACACGCAACAATCGAGTTCTTGTAATGCATCCAAGTGGACAATTTATTGCTAAATTAGGAACACCAGGGAATGGACAAGGACAGTTTGATAGACCCACAAGTGTTGCTGTACTACCAGACGGACGAATTGCTGTTGTTGACTTTGGAAACTCTCGTATCCAAATCTTCTAATAGACACTAACTAAGTTCCCTTCTTCCACTAAACCTTCAAGACCCTAGCCCTTCAAGACCCTATATATTCTATTATTGAGTTGAGTTCATATTTTTGTTATATTTCGAGTGTCCTTTCCACATTCCACCTTTTTTTCATTATTCCTCTAGTGGTAATTCCTTAAAAGTCAACCACAATAATGTATATTCCTTGTTTACTACTATTATGGCTACCCCCGTGTTTATATTACATTTTACATTATGTTATATTGTTCCTTAAAGGAACCCTAACCTGTAATGATTTTGTCTATTGAGTTTTAGATTAAAAAGATTACTATATTTAAATTTGAAATATTAATAATAGTATGAGATCATAAGAGTTATTATGAAGTGGTAGAGTACATGATACTTTACCATATATGGTATTTATAGTAAACATATTAACTGTGTGAGGTCATTTGTCACATTGAAGCATGTGACTACATCACATGGTCATTTAAATTTGATTAAGATCTTAACATATCAGTCAACAAGA
Source organism: Xestospongia muta (assembly GCA_963693285.1). Lineage (NCBI taxonomy): Eukaryota > Metazoa > Porifera > Demospongiae > Haplosclerida > Petrosiidae > Xestospongia > Xestospongia muta. The sequence goes on from OY848930.1 coordinate 5,405,473, forward strand.
CATTATTGTCTACAAAAGTTAACCAATTTCAGTAAATCTGATCTATCCATTATAATAATTATCATCTGCAAATACAGGGCCATACCCAGTTGATATCAAGCCTCAATGTTCATACAATCTTTATAAGCAGTTTTATTGATTCTTTTAAGCATAGTTTTAAGTTGTTTACCAGGACCAATTTCAACAAAATCTTTCTCACCAAAAGTAGCTACCATATTATGAATAGTTTGTTCCCATAAAACGGGACATGTCACTTGTTTTGCTAATAATTCTTTTATTTCACTTATACTGTTATAAGGCTCTCCTGTTACATTCGAATATATAGGAACACAAGGCATAGTAACATTCATTCTTTCAAGAGCATCCTGCAATTTAGGGACAGCTGATGACATGAGAGGAGAATGAAATCCTCCTGACACTTGTACATCTTTAATACTCACTGCTCCAGCTTGAACTGCTTTGATTTTAAGAAAGTCTAGAGCACTTTTTGTTCCAGACACAACATATCCCCTTGGAAATAAATAATTTGCTATTGATATGGGTTCTTTAATGTCAGTGTTGGTTTTTTGACAACATTGATCAAGAGTTTGATAATCTAAACCTATAACTGTCATCATTCCACTCTGTAGCTCTAAACATGCATCTTGCATGGCTTGTGCACGCAATTTAACTAACTCTAAACCTAAAAATAAATGACAATAGTATCTATATATATCTCCATATGTACATATATTTATATACTATATTATTCCAGGAAGTGATCTATATATACATGTACTTTGATGCATTCCTTATATGGTAATACCCACCTTGGTTTAAAGGGATGGCTTGTGCTGCTATCAAAGCTGTCAATTCACCTACTGATAAACCAGCCATTCCGACACAACCAGACAAGAGCTGTATAAAGAAATTATTAATATAATGAACAGGGATTTACTCTTTGTATATAACATACTTCTTTGTTTGATATTTTGATGTGTTCATAAGCAGTTAATGATGCTATTACAACTGCAGGTTGACAATGGAGTGTCTTGTTCAGTGAGTCTTGTGGTCCCTCAAGACAGAGTGTTCTAATATCATAACCCAAAATATCATTTGCTGTTGAAAACAATGTGTCTACTGTCGGAGGAGAGAATCGGCCTGTCATTCCAACATATTGACTTCCTTGTCCTGGAAACAGGAACTTGTATTGAGACATTGTGGATAAAACTCTGGAGAAAATTTGAATAAAGGATTTAAATAGCCCTGATTTGAATTGTTTGAGTGGCGCCATGCTTTACCGTATTATTTCCAATATATCCTTCTTACCGTATTATTTTATTTATCCAATTATAAAAAATATTGAATGTTATAAAGTAGATGCCACGCCTACTCGTCGCCTAGAAGATGCCTGAGTATCATGCTGAGTGTACACTTTGATTAGCTGAGTGCTGCATACAATAATGGCTAAATATGATGAAGATCTCCATGACAATTCTTTCTTCATTTATCTCACTGAAAAGCATTCTGATCTCTTCAAAGATGCTGCTGAAAACCGCTGGGTGGTAAGTTAATGAGCCACACCCCTTTGTAACTCCACCTACTTTAGGTTTGTGTACCCAGAGTTGAGGCTTTGGTACGAGTAAAATTACATCGCAGTGATCTTGAAAACCATATCTTAATACCCTATGAACTTGATGATGATGCCCCTAATAATAATTGTTTTGTATCTTTTAATCAAAAGGTATGGGTATAGCTAGTGGGTGTGGTTATGTGTACATGTATTTCAGCATGTAACAATTGAAGGTGAGTTCATTATAACTGGTGCAGGATTTAAAGAGGAAAGACAAATTAAAATTTTGTTTGACGAGAGTTTCTTCAACTCTAAAGATGAAAGTTACCAAGTATTATGTATTGATCACTTGTTAGAAGGAGGTACATTATATAATGTGTGTGTGTGTGTGTGTGTATCTTATATCTTTAGGTTCTGAGGATCATACCTCAACTGTTGTGTCACTTGAAACACTTGAAGATTGCAATTCTTTTCTATGGAGTGATCCTGGTTTGTTCATCCATCCATTGATAAATCCATTTCTCCATCCATTGAACCATTCTTTAAGCATTACTCCATTTTATTTATATATCTGTTTGTTATTCTTTTTATCCATCCATTATTACTATTGTACGTCCATAGCAAGTGATAAAATAAAGCGTATAGTTGATGGAACACTTACAAGCTGTCGTATAGAAGGTGATATTAGTACTCCACTAACTATTAAAGTAACTACATTTATAATTACATAATTAAACTACATAATTATAGGAGGCTGCACAAACTGCTTATAAGAAGGCTCTATTAGAAGCTGGACGACTCCCCCATATAGTAAGAGTGTCTGTTTATCCATTAAATCTACTTATTCTATTTTTAGCGACGATTACTTAATGCTTCTGGCAAGCAGTTCTTTCAATTAGCTGTTGAGGTACCATTCCAACAACTACAATAATGATATTATATATCACTTTAGACCTACGTCCTAGATAAGCTCCACCCACTTATATTTAAAACTTTGTGTAAACTAGACCTGGGAGTGAGTTTTGGTTATGATCATGTGATTATCATGTGACTGTCATGTGACTAGGATTCAGTTGTTAATAAGGTATCACGGCAGATATGTGATATTCGTCCATTAGATCTGGGGGTACGTCCAGAGTGTGTGTAAGTTATTACAATGCATATTAATTAGTTATAATTTATAATATAATTTAGGGCCAGTATTTCTGGAGCCAGAAACTTTTTAGTTAAATTAAATGAAGTAATTAATTTTAATAATATAAATGTTATTTATTTCTATAACAGTGTCATAGTCCTTTGGAGAAAATCCGTTGTTTTAAACAAACTATTACAACATTAGCCAAATTACCAATAAATTCAACAGCTTCAGAAGGTATGGATCGAGTGTGTGTGGGTATGTGTGTGTGTGTGTGTGTGTGTGTGTGTGTGTACATCTCTTGTTTCTTTAGGACTAACAGCAGATGAATTACTTCCAATGTTAGTATATATCGTCATGACAACAGAAATATCAAACTGGTTGGTTAATAATTTGTATATTTTCATTATATTTTTTATAGGAAAAGTAATCTTTATTATATGCAAGAGTTTCATTTTTCTCAAGTTGGTAGTGAAGAATTGCTGTAAGGATAATGAGTAATACCCTCTAATTAGTGTTTTTGATTAGTTATTATTTGACATCATTTGAAGTGGCTATAGAGTATATTACCAGTGGCTCTTTACAAGTATGACATCATATAACATCATTATGACATCAGAATAAATTGTTAGAATAATTTAAGTCCAAATATAAACCAAGCTAGGTTGCCTAGCAACGATGGATCAGTTGAGAGGACAATATTGACAAAATTTTTCAAGGTAATTAATACTCTATGAATAATTAATAAGTTTTATTATACACAGAGTATTACTGATGGCAATATAATAGAATTAGATAATCTATTAAGTGAAATCCATAAATTACCTGATGAAATATCACAACAGTTATGTCATCCATTATGTCACTGTACAAAGTGTACTCCCATTGTTCAACGGTATGCCAAACCACACCCACTAATTAATAACTAACAAGTGGGTGGATATGACTACTTATTTCTCATTATAGTTACCATGACGATTCTAGTCGTGTGGGTGTACATTCTCGAGACCTATTAATGAGAACAGGGCTTCATTATGCTGCATTTCTGGGTAAGATCCTATTAATAATGTATTAATTAAAGAGGTGTGGTTAGGTTATCAAGATATTGTTCAAAGATTATTGGACAGCAAAGAAGAAAGTATATCTGAAGTGGATGCTATTGATAGCAACCAACAGACACCGCTACATTTAGCTTGTCTCCGTGGTAACCAAAAATGTGTGGTAAGTGATAATAATTAAAACAATAGTGTACTTAGTATGTATACTAGGAGCAGTATGATGTAATATGATGTAATATGATGTAATTTGATGTAATTATGTATTGAGTTTGGGAAGAGTACACGGTATTATGTTTTATATTGAGCTCCCAGACTTCATATCAATGACTAGAGGTTAGAATTTGCTTGGCTCTGGTAACTGGTATGATTTATTACTTGTCTTGGTGTCATAAAATATTTTGATGGTATAATTAATTTGGGACACAAATTAAGGGTCATCCTTGACTATCAAATCCAACTAGTGTTCTTTCTTCATTCAGAAATAAAATAGTATTGTTAGAAAATATAATTATGATGTAATTATGATGTAATTATGGTTCTGTTAGTAGAAATAAGAGATATGAAATGATGTGGAGACATAAGGTGTTAGAATCAATAGTTAGAGCATCTCAAGTACATAGAATGAATTTCTCCATTGAACTCAGAATTATTGTTTATAATAGTAGTATTGTCCAGTAGTATTGTAGATGCTATATATATAATACTAATCTATGTACTATTACAGTACATCTTGTTGCATTATAGTATCAACTACTGGTAGTAGATTATAATGTAAACTTGGTTTGTTGTTCTATGTCCAAAAATTGTCAAAAGTTATTGAATAAACAAATATCTTATATCGAGGAAATTGATATTTGTAATGAGGGAGGATACAGTAATAATATAGATAAATTAAATGACAATTAATTAAACAATATTGTAATACTCCTGTAATAAATGTTTATTAATCCTAATTTGTTTAATTTAATTGAGTGATGGAGACGAGTGGCTCTTTAAACTTTCTTCTTCATTTTTATCTTCAATAGTTATTGGTTTTCCACCTTGTGATGGTACAATACCACTGCTATGAACTATATCATTAAGTGTACTAGCAGATATACCTAGTGGGTTTTGAGAGAGGGTAGTTGATTGTAACAATGTTGGCACAAGACTTGGTAGTGCCACTTCTTGGGAGGTAGATATAGTTTGAGCAGATTGTTGTAGTTGAGATGTTGGTATTTGTGTACTGGTTGCTGGAGTAGGGACTCTAGATGGACCTTGTGTTTCTATGGCAACTAAAGGCCTAGGAGGGACTCCTTGTGTGGATGTTGGACGTTGTGTTTCTATGGCAACTACAGGAGGGACTCCTTGTGTGGATGTTGGACGTTGTGTTTCTATGGGAACTAAAGGCTTAGGAGGGACTCCTTGTGTGGATGTTGGACGTTGTGTTTCTATGGCAACTACAGGAGGGACTCCTTGTGTTGATATTGGACGTTGTGTTTCTATGGCAACTACAGGAGGGACTCCTTGTGTGGATGTTGGACGTTGTGTTTCTATGGCAACTACGGGAGGTACTCCTTGTATTGATGTTGAACGTTGTGTATCTGCTGCAAGAGGAACTCCTTGTATTGGTGGTAAGTAGTTAGTTAGATTAGGAAGGTTAATAGTTGGAAGACTACTGATATTTCCTTGATTTAGTGATGGAATTGTTTGTAGTTGGAATGAAGGAGGAAAGACAGCATTTGGTAGTGTATAACTAAATTGTCCAGGATTGTTCAACTGTTGTTGCTGTGGTATAGGTTCTATTTCAGCTGTGATCACTTGTGTTGTTGCTCTGAGTTGATTAGTATTAGATTCTAGTTTATCCTCTTCTGACTTTAGACCACGTTGTTGATTTCTTTTACTTTCATTATCATCTTCATCTGTAAAAGCTTCTCTCTGTTTTCTTCCTTTGTCTCTTTTACGATTTTTTTCTCTCTGGTCATCATCATCAGTATCAGAGAATACTTTATCAGTTCTTTTCTTCCTCCTATTATCATTCTCATCATCATCAGTGAAATCTTCTCTCTTCTTTCTGTTTTTGTCTCTTTTACGACTTTCCTCCTCCCTCTGGTCATCAGGTGTCACTTTATTACCTCGTCTCTTCCTCCTTTTATCATCTTCATCTGTAAAAGCTTCTCTCTGTTTTCTACCTTTGTCTCTTTTAGTACTTCTCTTCTCCTCCCTTCGTACATCTTCAGACTCAGGAAACACCTCATTACCTCTCCTCCTCCTTCTCCTTCTCCTCTTATTGCTGTCTTCACTATCACTGCTACTCTCAGAGTCACTGCTGTCTTCAGAACTACTATCAGATCTACTAGAGCTAGAACTACTCTCATTTCTTCTATTGTTGCGGCGCCGACCTTCAGAACGAAACAAGTTTTTAATACTCTTTCTGACATTGTTATTGGCTAATGTGATAACCAACATTGTAAGACATATAACAACTTGAAAGAGAATCAGAGTATGAACACCGCGAATACTAATTGCTTCAATTGGTGAGAAAATATTAACCAGTATGAAGACTGTAGATAAAACTAAGCAGAGATAAACGACGATATATCCAATAACTGAGATGATCTGCTGCTTTTGAGACACAGTAATCTCAACTAATGGTGCTTGTCTCCTTCTTCTTCTTCTCTCATTTTTTGCATTAATTGCAGCAAAAAAGTCAAAAATAGAATTACCAGAGAGTGAATTTTTTCTTATCTCATCAACATTTTGATTCTTATTTCTTCGTTGTTTTTTAGCTCTTTTCCTCCGTCTTCTTGCTTGAAAACGTAAAAATGTTCCCAGAACTTGTATTCCAATAGTAATTGGAACAAAAAAAAGAACAAGAAACATTGGAACTGCAAAAAATCCAAGAATAAATTCAAATTGGTTGATCCAACACTTCAATAGTTTGTTAGCTGTTATGCCATAGAGAACTTTACTCCCACGCAAACTGAAATTAATGGCTAAACAGATAGCCACCAGTAATATAGGTACTATCCATGTCACTGCTAAATAAATGACCAAGAGAAGACGTTCCTTTCTACGAGTCAATCTTTTTTGAATAGAAACTCGTGCTAATTCTATACCAGCACATGCAAATGCAAAAAATTGTGCAAGAATAAAGAAATGAAGAAAAAAAGCTATATGTTCACAATAAATAAGGTTTGGTACTGATGGAAAGACGGCACCTTCTGAAAGAAGTAGGAAGACAGAGAATGTTAATGTAATGACATGATTGATGATTGTGCTGTCAAATAAAGTGAAGGATTTCTTTGCAGAACATTTTAGCACTTCATAACATACTATTGTTAATATATTAACAATAATTGCTAGTGGCAGGAAGATAAGTGCTGGCAACTTGAAGATAGTTGTAGGATTAAAGAATGTTTGAAGAGTGGGTGGACAAACAATAGGGTCACCATTGCTGGTGTTACCAATAATTGGTAAAGTTTGTCCTTGAAAAATGACTGATCCATTACCAAGATCTGTGAAATCTGTACCAGTTAGAACACGACAATTGGTCTGTCTTTCATCAAAAGATTCCTCCTCTAAAAGTCGCTTGTCAAAGGATTTCTCTACGAGTCGTTCATCAAAGGATTTCTCAAAATTTTCACACTGAGTAAGAGTGACAAGTAGTAGTAGGAAGAGATAAAGAGAACACATTATGTTAGTTTTCTGTTTGATAGGAACTGCTAATAGTAATCTGTTTTAAGTGTATCTTGTCGTGTTACATTTTGAAACCTTCCTGTTGTAAATCCCAATATCAGGAGGATAGTGAGAATTATCGCTTAGTTATTTGTGAATATGTTCACATGATGAAACTGCTAAAACCCTAAGGATTGTATATTTGGGTGTTTAATCTTGCGGTATTTAGAGCCTTCATTTGGTTAGAATTTGTGAAATATTTTTAGCAGAAACATAATTTTTCATTTAGTATCACATTCTCTCTCTCTTTCTAGTTATATTTGCTAAGTGAAGGAGCTAATATCAATAAAACTGATAAATACATGAATACTGCATTACATTTTGCATGTTCTCATGGACACGAGGAGGTATAGATATAATAGATCTTCTTTGACTTAACTATTTTATATAGTGTGTTAAAGCATTGATGTTTCATAAAGAAAAATGTCACATTAATGTAATCAATGAGCGTGGTGATACACCTTTGCACTTAGCTGCACGTTGGAATTACGGTATACAATATATTTGTCCATTTTTAAAGTTATTTGTCCATTTATTAAGTTATTTGTCCATTCATTCAGCTATTTGTCCATTCAATATTTAGTTTCTATTGTGTCTTTCTTATTGGCTCATGGAGCTGATCGTAATATTAAGAATAAACTCGATGACACACCTATTAATTCTACTTACAGCATAAAGGTCTCTTTATATGATATAATATAGTTTTATTATTATATGTGATGTATAGGTTTATTTAACATTACGTTCTAATGTTAGCTCAACAGCAACTGTTGCTGTAGGAGAGGAAGTCGATGGAATAAAAAGTGTTCCATTAAGACATAGTACTGTTAGTAGGGGTCCTAGTAGTTCTAAAGTGAGTCAGAAAAATAAGAGAAGAAGTAGTACGTTATCTGATGCTAATGCTGAAACTGAAAGACAAGTTAGTTCATTATATTATATTATATTATATTATATTATATTATATTACATTATATTATATTACATTATATTATATTATATTATATTGTTTATTTTGTTTCTAATTAGATGAAGAAATTATTTCGAGCTATTCATGATAATGATGTTTCTATGGTAACTTAATATGAGTTTGTGGAATGTGTATTTTATCATAACTGGTTTGTCCAGGTTAAATACTTGTTTGGGTGGAGAGAACCAACAGTAGATAAATCATCTTTGGAGTTTTGTCATCCTCTTTGTCAATGTGAAAAGTGTACAAAATTGAAGAAAGTGATTATCCTTCCATTCATCCATTTGGCTGTCTTTCCATTCATCCATTTATTTATCTATCCATCCACCTCATAGGGTCATTATTCATCATTTCTGACTGTCAATGCGTGTGATTCCCACGGCAATACACCTCTCCATAAAGCTGCACTACATGGTAGTCGACTGATAGTAGAATATCTAATAGGTCATGGCGCAAATAAAAATGCTCGTACTAAAGACGAAATGGTCACACCTCTTCATTTAGCTTGTCAATACAACCACAAAGATGTATACACCCAAAAATTTTTTTGTTATATAATTAATTTTATTATAGGTGGTAATGATCTTATTAGAGAATCATGTTGATATTAATCCCAGTGATATTAAAGGGAATACCCCATTGCATTTTTGTTGTAATAATGGGCATATGGACTCTGCAACTCTACTAATGATAGTGGGTGGAGCTAATGTATATGTATATGTTTTATTATTATCATTTTTATAGCATGGTGCTGATGTAACTGCTGCTAATGATCGTGGGGACACCCCCTTACATAATGCTGCTAGGTGAAACCACACCCATTTTTATGTTAATTATTATTGTAATATAGATGGAATCATGCTTCATTAGTACGAGAGTTAATACTCTATGGAGCATTGTATTCAGCTACTAACAATGAAGATAAAACCGCCCACGATCTATCAACTGTAAATATCTATCCATTTACTATAACATATGTCCATTTATTAGATAATATGTCCATTTGTTAGATCATATGTCCATTTGTTAGATCATATGTCCATTTATTAGATAATATGTCCATTTGTTAGATCATATGTCCATTTGTTAGATCATATGTCCATTTATTAGATCATATGTCCATTTGTTAGATCATATGTCCATTTATTTTCTTGATTTTCTTAGGATGATGAGGTTCATGATGTTATACAGCGAGCTATGAAAGGTGAAATAACTACTGGACAATATGCAGCCACACCCATTCATCAATTTGCAAACAGTCCTGGAATTTCAGATGATGAGTTTGAACATGTACAACTAATTAGTTAGTTAAATTATAGAGCATCATTTTATAACACCCTAAACGTGTTATTTAGTCATAAAGTTATGTATAATTATTTGTAATTGTTTTAATAAATGGTTTTATATGTATTGAATTATGGGAAAAAGATAGCATTGTCAGCACAACTTTTACTAACCTAAATCATTAAGTTTAACATAATATGTTCAATAACTGGTGTAACAGTTAACAATCATTTTGTACACATTTATAAATTGTATTTAAAAGTGGCCTTCTTCTGACGTTCTTCATAATCTTTTTCAACTAAACGCAGTATCTCTTCTGGTTGATTAAAGAAAACAAGGTGTTCCTGGTCATCTTTAGAAATGCCTAAAGCACTTATCAGATTGGTAAGGGCTGTTGCAAATGGTTCGCGATAAATATAAAGCTTCTTTGGTGGATAGAACTGGTTGTTACCAAGACAACAAGTATTCCAGGTGATCATCAATTCTGTTATTGTTCCAATGGTTCCAGGAAATACGATAAAATATTCTGAGCTGGTAACTAGATAGCTAATTCGATCAAAAAATGTCTGACTCAAATGTCGATGAGTCAAAAATGAGTTACCTTGTGGACTTCGTTTAGTAAATGTACGTGGTACTAATACTCCCAAAGCTATTCCTCCATTTTCATTGGCTCCATGAGATGCAGCTTTCATTATTCCACTGTATCCTCCATTAACAATGCGATAACCGGATGACGAAAACAAGGCAGCTGTCCTGCATGCTATTTCATACTCAGGAGAGTCAAGCTGTGGTGAGCGAGAGCCAAATATGGTAACTGATTTAGGCGGAGCTGCTAAACCTATTTGTACATTGAATTGTCGTAGTTTTCGAAGGAAGTTCTCTTTCTCTACTAACGGGAGGAAAGTAGCATTAAAAGCATTGCAGCATATCTTGTAAATATCTTGTTCAATCATGCCAGTTTCAGCAGCTGTGACCAAGAAGTTATCAGTGATATAGCCACCAAAATATGCTGGATCATCACAATTAATAGTCACTATTAACCCTTTATCTAAGAGCGTTTTAGTCTGGTTCTTTCCTCCAAAATATCGACTATTAACTTGTAATTTTTTATTTGAGAGAGGGCAGACAGTAAGAGGTATTTGTTGTTTCACTAACCGTTTTACTAACTCATCATCAAACAAACATTGGACTCCGTGATCAATTCTTTTAGCATGGAGTAAATCTAATGCTTCTTTGATGTATTCTGGACCTCCTTCTTCACCAGCATGTGCAACAATCTTTAACCCCAGCCTTCCAGCTTCAGCAAACACTTTGGTAAATTTGTGAGGCTGGCTACCAATCTCTCCTGAGTCCAGTCCGACTGCTATTATCTTGTCTAAGTGAGGAAGAGCATCCTGAAGTGTGGCCATGTGCTTATCTTGTGGTAAGTGACGTAAAAAGCACATGATAAGGCTGCCTTTAATATTGAAGTCACGATAACCGTTGACAAGAGCACGATGAAGTCCATTGATAACAATATCAAATGGAATCCCTCTTTCCGTGTGTGTTTGAGGATCAAAGAAGATCTCTGCAACGTGGACGCCATCTTGTGCTGCACGTTGAAGATAGGCAGACATGAGGTCGTAAAAATCTTCTTCTTTTAAGAGGACGCTACAAGCTTGATAGTACAAGTCCAGGAAGTCTTGTAGATCCTACAATAAGAAATAATAACTATTTTATGTTTAGACTTTATTCAATACCTTGAAGTTTTGTCTTCTCTCTTTATGAGATTCAATTGTTCCCTCAAGTTGGATTCCATTTCTAACAGCAAGTTGGAACATTAACTCTGGTTCTAAAGTCCCTTCTATGTGAATATGGAGCTCAGCCTTTGGAATATCTTCAATATATCTCTTCAAGTGTTCAGACAATGCAGCCATTTTGATTGCATAAATACACGCATTAAAAGATTACTTTTTTAGACATATTAAAATAACTATGAGTAGATTAAAATAATATTATTATAGTTCCTTTCTAAGTTGATTGAGGAAATCTGATTTCTCGAATTCTTGTAATCTTTTAATAAACATAGGATTTGGTTGAGCCATTTTATGTCGACTTTGTACAAACGACAAAGCATCATTGAATGACATCACTTGTATTGTCATTATGTAACCAATAACAGCTGTTGATGACCTGGACTTTCCCTATTAAATGGATAAATGACTCAATGACGTATGTTTGTTGAACGGATCATTACCTGTGCACAATGTACTAATACAGAGTGACCGTCTTGTCTTGCTTTGTGAATAAATAAACAACATATCCTAATGTCTTCATTTGTTATGTCAAAGCTCTCAGTATCTTCCCAATTGAGCTCAAGAAACTGTATACCTAACTCATTTTTAGCTTTCTGAACTGCACTCTACATTTGAGAACACTTTTTGACTATTAGTCAATACATTAGGACTTTTGTCCATCCATCTATTCATTCATTCATTCATACCACATATTTCGGTCCAAATATATGAAGATCTTTAGCAGTATTGACAATATGAGTGACTTTAGCATCCTGTAAGAATTGATGATTCATAACACCTTTATATCCACCGAGGTAAAGTCCACCTATACCATCTACAGCAGGAAGAATTAAATCAGGACTTTTCTCTGACTTTTGAGTATGAGCTAAAGCCTAAGAAATAATTATTATAAAATAATTCCTAAATATGATATCATGTCAGTAGTATAGATAACGAAATATTTAGGACATCCAGATAATTAATTTTAGCAAACACAGAATCCATGTAACATATAGGAAATATTAGCTACATATAATAATTGTTGCTACATAATATTATTATTACCTCTAATAGACACTCGTCATTCGGTATAAGTTCAGGTCTGTGCTTGTCAAATAACTTGTTACATTCTGTACAGAAGCTTGGACGAAGTGGATGTGGTCGAAATCCGTCACATCTTGCCTCACCAGTGAAGTGTACTTGCTGTAACAATTCCGAGCTCTCTACAGGCATTGCTGAGGAATTTTGTGGGCGTGGGTGTGTGTATGTATGTATAGCTGTCAACACTAAAGGTGGTCGTATATAAAAGACTTATTAGCTTATCCACCCACTCCTATAATCAGTATATGTGATGAGTGTGGTGAGCAAGGAGATACTTGTGTGGCGAGAGAAAGGCTCACCACTTACTTCGAAACAGACTCAACAAAGAATTGAATTATTGTTCGGTGTCGTGTTGAACTTCTTGGCATCCTCTACCACGAGTAGTAGTATTATAGCTCGTGGAGGTGACAGCGCTGAGCTGAGAACTAACGAATGGATACGAGTTTGTGGTCCAACTGAAGACGCTTGTCTAAAAACACAAGTAAGAAACGAATTATATGTTTTAAGCAAAAGACCATCCAAAAAATCATAGTTGAGTTATCAATCTCTGTCTCCCCCCTCTCTCTTCTCGTCTCTTCTCTCTCTCTCTCTCTCCCTCTCTCTCTCTCTCTTAGAAATACGTTCTGGCTGCCTGTAGTCCAGAGTGTTCTAAAGTGGTCCCTTGTGGACCCAAATTTACACATTTATTATTTGAAGAGTCGCCTAAACTGCGAGATGCTATTGAGAGAGAGTTTCAAACAGTGTTATTACCCTCGTCAGAAGGTGTGCTCATTCAAGGATCACTAGCTGCAGTAAATGCTACTATAAAGAAATTACAAAATCTTAAAGATACAGTTAGTCACCATAGTAACCAGTCAAGAGGCGGTTCCTCATCGTTAGTGACATCAACTGAAGGTACATCTTCGCCCCCAGACATTGACGAGCAATTAAAGAAATTATTGACTAGCGAAAATATTGAGAATATATCTGATAGTTTAAAACAAGCCTTACTTGTTGGCATACAAAAAGGAAAATTGAAAGAAATGACTAAAAATGAAGCTAAAGACCGAACTGAAACAATGCTATCATCACCTCAACGTCAAAAACGCACAAGACAATTCGTCGATCTTGGTTTTCCCCTCGATAAAGTTGAAACAGTTTTTGATTCACTCGGTGAGGAAGCATCTGATAATGATATTATGGCAAGATTAATTTCGACTCACACTTCAAAAGAGAGACAACCTCATGTACTCCGTATTCCACCTAAATCAAGTACTGAACCAGCTATAAATACTCCAGTATCAATGAGAGAAGGACTAAGACCAATAGTTATTGATGGAAGCAATGTGGCTATGAGGTATGTTGTTGTATAATTTAGATTTTGGGACATAATGTATGATAGCATTTGTAGAATATTGATTGTGAAAGTTATCATTACTCTACTTGTCTCCCAACAAGTTATATGTATGTGTACCAGTTAGTATAACGTGAGTGTTTCCAGAAACTAGTGCAGTGTTTATAAGTACGTCTAGTATTCTTTGATGTGGTGATATTAATAGCATTTTATACCAGAAACTTGTTTATAAATGTAATGTTTGTCAATATAAACTTCCCCAAAAAGTAAATCATATCCTTTTAGTTTGCTACCAAGAATTCTAGAGACATTATCAAATGCCCAACCCTATGTGTGGTCTGTGGAGACAGGTTGTCTGCATGTAGGACTTCAGTAGTAATAGTGCTACTTTCAGTTTCCCTTATACCTATATTGTACTAACAATACATTGTTAGTATATAATGATGTATTGTTAGTACATTATTGTCATATCTTAATATCGAATTCCTGGTATAGTTCATAATTAACTTTGTCATAATGACCTTTTAATATGAATTTATTATCCTGTAGTCATGGTAATGGTGCTGTATTTTCATGTCGTGGTATCCATTTAGCTGTTGACTGGTTTATACAAAGAGGTCATGCTGATATTACTGTGTTTGTACCAATGTGGAGAAAAGAACCCTCTAAGCCTGAGACTCCTATAACAGACCAAGAAATCCTTTTTGATTTAGCTAAAGCTGAACTTGTTAATTTTACTCCATCAAGAAGAATTGGAAATAAAAAAATTGTGTGCTATGATGATCGTTATATTGTACGTCTTGCAGCACGAAAGGGTGGAGTCATTGTCTCCAATGATCACTTTCGAGATCTGGTTGAGGAAGACCCCTCCTGGAGAGATGCCATTGAAAATCGTCTCTTAATGTATACCTTTGTTGGGGATAATTTTATGCCTCCTACTGATCCATTGGGGAAACATGGTCCTCATATTGACACATTTTTACGATTTGAAAGGGGTAAAACCCCTGTATCGGATGCTAATTATGTTCAGGTTATACCACGAGACAAACAGCCATGCCCTTATAAGGAGAGGTGTACATTTGGTCCTCGTTGTCGATTCTATCATCCTGAGAGAGAACAAAAAACAAGAGAGAAAGAATTACAAAATGAACAAGAAAGTCGTGACAGCAGTCCTGCTGGTATTGGGTCACCCTCTCATGAGAGGAGAGAAGATCTTGTTACACATAGTCCACCTCGTCCTTATACACAACCAGTACTACCTCACGTTGATACTCATCACGATCGACTTGGAGGATTAGGACAACGTTATACACATCCATTGGTACATCCAGTAGACCCCACCTACACAAATAGATTAGACTACACAGGTTCTTTTCGTAATCAAGAATGGAGTGGGCGTGTCAGAGATGATCGACCACCTCCATCTGGTACAATAGCTCGTGGGAGTGACCGATCGTACATGGAACCTATTGAAGGAGTTGGCTATCATTCCACTCAAGAACCACACCTAGCAGTACCGACAAGTACACCTTATCACACATTTTCTCGTGGCCACGCCCATCCTACTCACAGACAACATTCTGCTCATCAATATTATCCTGACCATTACATGGCTGATCCAACACATTACCTTTCTTCTCTTCCTGGTCCAGAAAGTGAACCTCTTCCAAGACGTGGATTTCTCCCAGTGACCCATTCTTCTCGTCCCCATTCAGCTCATTTAACGGGGTATCCCCCTGGCCATATATCTCCTTATTACGATCAACAAAGTACCGCATACCAATCTACTGATAGAAAACAATTATTCGAATTAGCTACTAAGAGGTATCCTCATCAACGTGACATTATATTGGGTATATTACACCAATATCCTACACTCACAGACTTTAATATTTTAATGCAACTGGTGGCTGGTGCCACTAGTAGTAACAGGTAGACTATAATATAGTTATATAAAACATGTAATACTAGTCCAATCTCCTATAATTAATGTGTATGATTTAAGTAGTTGTAATTATGAAATGTTTTTTTTTTTGGAATAAAGTACTTGGTTGTGTTCATTATGATATTTTAGTGTGTTTTTCATTCATCAGTTTGTTTGTGATTTTACAAGCATTTTTATGTTGTGCCATTTAGTTGTATCAACTCACTGTTGAGGTATATTACCTTGTTTTTGTAATACATCATGTATTCACTATGTCCATTCTATTAGCTAACAAAAACTCCCCTATGATAATTATGATTTTAAATAATTAATGGGCGTGGCCGTTTTCTAAAGCTCGTTAACATTACAATGTCAACGTTATGGCGGGTATGCAGGACGTGTTTGTTAATACTAAACTATTATATGTTTTCCATTTCAATAACTTTTTACAACAAGAAAATCCTTACAGTAAGTTCTGTACTATAGTAACGCTTTTCAAGGCTAGCCCTGTTATTCTAATTAATGCTCACACATGTATTTCTTAAACAGGATTATCCTTTTCCGATGAGTATCACCATTCTACATCTACTAATTAAATTTTTAATAGCATGGCTTCTACGGCGACTGGTAGGATGTGCGAGAAAGTCACCAGTGTGTCTGTTAGGGTGGAAAGATTATTTCAAGTCTATATGTCCTGTTGGTAAGTGACAACATGTTTGATAATGTATGATATCTGTATAGCAATTTTTAGTTCACTTGATATTGGACTATCAAATTGGAGTCTTGTATACATCACTGTATCATTGTAAGTATAATGGACACATAGTGGATGAATGAATGGATGCATAAATGAATATCATTATGTAGACATACCATGTGGGAAGGAATGTCCTCTTAGAGTAGATTCAATTTTCAATGTTGTGATTGTAGACAACACTATCAACACAAAGGCCCTTGTCATATATACATATACATGTACATGTATATCTACATGTATATGTACATGTCAGGGTGTACATGTATATGTACATGTAAGGGCGTGCATTATGACCTCCAACTATGTCATTGATTAGAGTACTTTCAATATGCAGGTTCTTAGTAAAAGGATTAATAATTGGATGGTTAAATGGATCAATTATTGACTAAATGAATCTTCAGTTTGTTATATGGATCAATTATTGGTTGATCAAGAGTTGGTTATATGGTATATAAATTCTTTAGATATACAATGTCAAAATCAACATCACTTATATTTATTCTAATCTTTGCAGTGCTTTTTCGACTTGAAAAACCAGTAAGATTATTATATCAATAATATATTAGCTCTCTCTCTCTCTCTCTCTCTCTCTCTCTCTCTCTCTCTCTCTCTCTCTCTCTCTCTCTCTCTCTCTCTCTCTCTCTCTCTCTCTCTCTCTCTCTCTCTCTCTCTCTCTCTCTCTCTCTCTCTCTCTCTCTCTCTCTCTCTCTCTCTCTCTCTCTCTCTCTCTCTCTCTCTCTCTCTCTCTCTCTCTCTCTCTCTCTCTCTCTCTCTCTCTCTCTCTCTCTCTCTCTCTCTCCAGAGGATACTTCAAATATTGGTAGTTATATTAATAGTTATTGGTTTATTTATGTTTACATTTGAAACCACTTCTATTGAATTGAAAGGATTTTTATTAGTTAGTACAGTGTTATTATTGAATGTAATAATATAGAATATATGTAGGTATTATCTGCTTCTGTTATTACTGGTTTAAGATGGTCTACAGCTCAAATAACTCTACAAAAACAAGAATTAGGTAACAATATATTATTATTATATTATTTTTAATACTTACTATAGGTTTATCAAATCCTGTAGATATGGTATACCACTTACAACCAGTAATGATATTGACATTAACGCCATTAGCATTTTTCGTAGATGGTAAGTATTTTTAATAATATTCATATATTAATTTATTATATTTATTACAGGGGTACACATGGGGACTTCAAGACAGATTTTCTTAGCATCCAGTTCTACTACAGTTACATATACATCTCTTTATTTATTTCCTTCTGCATTACTTGGATTTATGTTAGGAATATCAGAATATTTATTAGTTTTTCATACATCAGGATTGACTCTCTCTGTCTCTGGTGTTGTCAAGGTATGTGGGTGTGGCTTATTGCTATGGTAACTATTGTTTTCTAGGAAGTAATCTTGTTGTTTATCAGTACAATGTTAGTTGAGGATTCTGGTTTAAATTTTATGAAGATTGCTGGTATGGTGATGTGTATATTGGGAGTAACTGTTCATTCTGGACTAAAGGCTTTAAAGCTTCGAGGTAGCACTCGTTTTCTTCATCTTTCTTACTTCACTACCCATTGTCTGTACGTATCATGTGACATCATGTGATATACATGTGGCATAGTTGTAGTAATCTTGTGACCTATTGTATTGACATTATGTTGAATTTGTTGATCATGTGATATTAGGTAGTGAATCATCATGTGACATAATACATCAATCATGTGACTTATCATATCATTCATGTGACATTATATCCATATATAGTCATTTCCTCATCAAACAGTTGTTATAATTCCATTAGAAGCACTAGACATCACATTTCCTTGTCATTATGTCTAACTGAAAGTTTAACACTTACCACATTAAACAAATTAGTTACTCACTGTTAGCACTGCTAAGGGTATGTTTACCACTAAATGACCATAGGACAGTTTATATATTATATAAATTACTGAGTGATCCTTGCTTGTATTGTTACTATAAATAGCAATGGACTGGACACGTTACTATATTTAGAGTTTATCAAGTTAAGTCATAATCTTGTACAGAAACCCTTTAATATATTACATTAGTATATATATTACAGTGGTATGTCTTGTTGCTTGTTCTTAACTGTAGATGAGGAAAATGAACAAAAGCAAAATGGTCAAGTGCGTGAGGATCTAATGGAACTGCTTCCAGCAACTGATAGACCACACCCACTTCATAATGAGGCTAGTACAGACAGTGAAGATAGTATTATAATCCATGAAGCTTCCAGCAAATTATAGTAATATCTGGTTTATGTTTTGTTCCAAATCAATTTAAAATAAAAAATTATTATAGTGTCCCACCCCCACTAATAATTGATAAATATCATACATTAACAAGTACTGATTGCATAGTTGTAAGTCTACGGAATGAAGAATAGGGCGGAGGTGTAAAGGGAGAGAGCCATCTCCATCCTGGAGATGTACCAAATACTTCCTTTAGACTATCATACCTAAATAAACTATAATAAAACTGGCAGATTACTAGGACCATACCATCTTCTTCTTGCTCTAGCCTCTTTCTTTAGTTGTTCAATACCCTATATATAACAGATGATAACTGATAATAAACTACCTGTACTAACTGTTTCATCAGTAATAATAGAGTGTACTTGTGTACAGAACATTATACATGTGAAGAGAGAGAACAAAAAACCTTCGAATACTCCCATTATCATTAAAATAAAGACCAACGGAGCAGGTAGTAATGCATCACAACCTAGCATGATATAAACCTGTTTAAAATACTAGTCACACAGGTTTTGTGGAGAACATACCTTCAAAGTTTTGCATGGCACAATTGAAAAAGAATAGCCCAACAACACCCAGTCCAAATATTGCTGTAGCCATTACATAAAACTAAACAAATATATATGCACATACTATACATGTATCATTGTGTATGCTGTCTACTTACAGTAAATAAAACAAAATATTTCTGATTGTTTTCGCCCACACAATTATTGACCCTAATTAAAAGAGTAATAAAGTGTAGGTGGGTGTGGTCTTACCAAGGGCAGTGGTGATCCATTCTATGTATACAATGTTCACAGGTACTACAGTGATGTGCTCTATCAGGCTTTACACTCCGACATTTTTTACAATATCTAACATCTTCTCCTTGACGACGTCTCTCAGCTATTTCTTCTTCAGTTGTGCTCTCATGAAGAACCACACCCTGTGGTATTATATTAATAATAATTAAGGGGTGTGGTCAAAGTATTCCAATTAATACCACTCACTGGATCTGTTGTCATTGTTTTAACATGTGATACAATAGATAGAGTGAGTAGTCCTGTAAATATAGCTCCACATAGAAATGTGCCCATTGTCGGAAAAGGTGGGGCAACTATTAGAAAAAATACTAATTCTCCATACAACAGAAATACGTACGTGGCTACTGCACATGCAATACCACAGGGATCCCAGATGAACCAGACACCACGTTTTTTGTAAGATTTCATTGTTCCTGAACCAGTATCTTCACTCCTGTTAGATTCCAAGTCCATGTACTGGAGTACCCTAATAATATACTGAGACTTGTAATATCGTATATTCCCGGTTCGTTGTCATGGTAACAAGGCTATTCTCTAACAAGATGGTTTAATGTAATGGAGTCCCTCGTTCTAAAACAAGGCCTCTTACCATCAGCCACTCATCGTATTGAAGGCAAAGTTCTCTCTGTTCTTTACCATACAACAGAAGATTTTTGTGTTATTCTTCATTCTGATGGAATCTCCAGGCTTGATAACGGAAAAAAAGGATTGACTTTAGAGAAAGAAGTCAAACTACTTTGGATATTTTATACAAACCAGTTTGACCAGTTTGTTGGAGTGGGGAGAGACAGTATCGAGCTTCTAGCTAAAGACTTTACATCTTTCTTTCATGTATCAAGCCCTACACCAATATCATGGTAATGGATGGATGGATGGCCATTGATGGACAGATGGAGTTATATAATTATATATAATGTTTTATCTAGCTCTCTATATAATACATGTTCAGGAGACGTAGTAACAGCTGGACTGGGCAATATTACAGTAAGATTTAACACATTATACATATATGTGTCATGAATAACGATTCTGTAGATTTGGTCCTTCCATCAAGGAGGGAGGACACTCCTACCTAACGAAGTCATTACTACTGGATTAAAAGATCAACAAATATCTCTTCTTCATTTTGAAGATGTTCCTGGCAATGCTCAGAGATGTTTTGCTGTCATAGGAACTGGTATTAAGGTATAAATATCATTTACTTTTAGTAATTGCTGTACACTAGGTATTTCATTTAATGAGTGGGCGGCTCTTGCAAGATGTCACTGAACTCCATTCTCGTCCGATATCAGCTGTCCTTTTCTTCCGCCCACTTCAATATCTCATAACTGGAGCTAGAGATGGAGCCAGTAAGTATTGATATATCATAAATATCCTATACTTGCTCTCTCTCAGTTAAAGTCTGGACATCATCATGGGATCTATATTGTACTTTTATTGGTCATCAGTCTCCAGTAACTGGTCTATCTCCATATACAACTGGTCCATTTATCATTAGTGGATCTCTAGATAATACATTAAGAGTGTGGAACTTAATACATTGTGATCAAGTACAACAACTAGATCACAATGTACCAGTTCAAGGATTAGTTAGTGAACCAGGTCACAGTACTGTTATATCATATTCCTCACGACAACTCCGTCTTTGGTCTGTAAATCAACTTTATCAACGTACTACCATTATTGGGTAACCCAATATTTGACCATCCATTAATGTATCTATCCATCTATTCATATAGAGCTGACTGTATTGACGTCCATTGTACCACACATCCGTCCATTCCACTGAGACTAGTAACTACATGCTCTGATGCTACAATACGTCTAATATCACCTGTGGGCGGGGCTATCATTACTACAGCACTTCTTCCATTTACCACTACAATAAGCAATACTGTATACAAACCACATCATGGTACCTCCAATATTACAATAGTGTATAATGTTGTATCTCTTTATAGAAGAATTGTACGTACTAAATGGAGTAGAGGGCTCTGTCACTAAGTTTGATAGTTCTACTAATCCATGTACAGTACATTGTATATGGGAGAGACTTGAGGACAATGATATTGGTATATATAATATATAGTTTATTAGTAATATTACATTATTATTATATAGGATGCTATACTTGTCTGTCACTGTATGAACTAGTACTTGATAATGTAAGTCTGTTCACTAATGATACCTATATTTGTATACATTATGTTATCAAAGGATGATATTGAGGAGTTGTTAGCTAACGATAGATGGTTATCAGTGGCTGTAGATGCTCATAAAGTCACTCGTGGTATGGATGACCCTCTATTGAGAGAGAAAGAAGGTCTTTATCTGCTATTAGCTGGAACAGATAGAGGCTTTTTAGTAGTACTTAATGAAAATGATGGATCAATACAATGTTCTGTGAAAGTGAGTTCATTTTTTATACATCCATTTTATTTTCTATGCATCCATTTCTTTCATTGTCTATGTATCCATTTATATCCTTATACATCTATTAGGGACATAATTCTGCTATATCCATGATAGAATGTAATCCTAAAACCAATCATATCATTACAACAAGTACAGGTATACATAAACTTAATAACTAGTATTAACTACTCCTTATCAGATGAACATGTCCTTATATGGAGAGTATATCCATACACTAATCACAACTGTCTTGTCATAATGATGTCATTTAATGTCATTGGAGTCCCCGCCCACATAGCTGTACTTCCAGACCGTCTATGTATAGCAGTTAATGACGATGATAAAGCTAGCTATGCTCTGACAATGTACTCACTAGGAAATATCAGTGAGTAGAGAAGACAGTTATAATAATAGTGGCATATTTTCTGTAGCTTGTTTCTCCAGTAACCCCGCCCACAATCATACCGAACCTATTACTGGACTAGATGTTCATTTAAGACTTCATCTTTTTGTATCATGTGGGCGTGACTGTACTGTGAGGGTGTGGTCTGAAGATAATCACATTCTTAGGTATCCATGGTTACATTACATACATCCATAATATATTTAATTCTATAGAATACTTCAGTTAGATGCTCCGCCTACTTCTGTTGTATTTAGTAGTCCATCTGGTGCTATATCATTTGGTTTACATCATCACTTATATACTATATCACATACAACATATTTAACTGAGCCTTATTTAAAGCAACTAGTATCTTTGGCTATTGGAACTCAAGAGGATCAGGATGAACTGCAAAGAGATTTCCTACGTCCACTAGAGGAATTTTCAGATGATGATCAATTGAGATTAAGACCTCAAGATGACCAATTTCAAGTGTATGTATAGATCCATCAATACATGAACTATTTATCCATTAATACATTGCTGTGTGTCCATTACCAAATTATTTATCCATTTAGTGAGGCATATCGTGGTGCTCTCTCAAATGCAGAACTAGATGCATTAGACAGAGCTGCTGCACTGAAGTCACAAGCTATACAACATCTATTAGCACGAGAACAAGAATTATGTGATATCAGAGATGGTAATATTACTGCTAACAAAGTATGTTTATCATTTAATGATCCATTTATCGATCCATCCATCCATTCAGACACCTCAACCACTGACAGTCTTACAACGTAACAAAGCATGGAAGGAAGTATTTTCATTATTTCATTCACTTCCACCTTTAACATGTCCATTATCATCTGATGATGATTTTGACCCTGATACATATGGACTACCAGTAGAGATACCTGTACCATGTAAGCACTTACTACTAATAAATGATATATGTACTGATAATAAATGATATATGTACTAATAGTAATGATATATGTACTAATAGTAATGATATATGTACTAATAGTAATGATATATGTACTAATAGTAATGATATATGTACTAATAGTAGTGATATATGTACTGATAATAATGATATAGGTACTGATAGTAATGATATATGTACTAATAGTAATGATATAGGTACTGATAGTAATGATATATGTACTAATAGTAATGATATAGGTACTGATAGTAATGATATATGTACTAATAGTAATGATATAGGTACTGATAGTAATGATATATGTACTAATAGTAATGATATAGGTACTGATAGTAATGATATATGTACTAATAATAATGATATAGGTACTGATAGTAATGATATATGTACTAAATATTTTGGTTTATAGATGAGCCTTATCAAAAGGGGCCTAGACGCTCATTTTTTCCTCCACTGTCTAAATTTGATCCACCCTATCCTGTGGCTCCTGATGGCTATTTACCAAACTCTGTTCTCTTACAAAAATTGAGAAAGAGTGAAGAAGATCGATTACTAGCTGAGAAATGGAGACCTCCTGTTATCTCAGATAAACAAAGATTGTTAATGGAACAAGTACAAGCTTTAGAAGATGAAGAGTTAGAAGAGGAAGAAGAAGATAGTGAACTAATGGCTCGACTCAGAGCAGCCATGACAGCTCCTGTAGATAGTCCCATCTCTTCACCTTCACCTCCACCCTCTCCTCCACCCTCACCCCCTAAGGTATAATTAGTGTGTGAGTTATATCTGATTGATCTTGTTGTTGTAATAGAGAGAGATTAAATCTCAAATGAAAGTAGAGAAATTAATAGCTCCTAAAGTAAAGGCAAAAACCCCTCCTCGTCAACGAACACCATCTCCTCCTCCACCACCTCGCTCACCTACTCCTCCACCCACACCTCTCCCTGATTACATCACTCAATTTATTGGACAGCCGTGGTTTGATTCCCTATTTCCACAGCCTAGTTCAAAGGTAATTAATACATAAAATGACAGGGGTTATTGATCTGACACATTATAGACATTTCCTAAACCATGGACGGTGACACGATTTGTATATAATCTTCTGTCTTGTCTATCACGTCCACTTGATGCATATACTAAAGCTGATATTTGTGGAGTAAGTTAGCTAACATAGATTCTTCTTATTCATCCATTCAGTAATCTATTTGTCCATTTAACCATTTATTCATCCATTCAATAATCTATTTGTCCATTTAACCATTTATTCATCCATTTAGGCACTCCATAAGTTGACTATTCAGCACAATCCTAGCAATAAAGATGAAATCTATGACCAATTTCTTAAACTATTAACAACATTATCTTCAAAGAACCTTGCTGAACGACTACTAGTTCTCAGAATCCTGAAATTTATTATTTATTTAGACAAACTTGACAGTTCGTTAACTCCACTATTAATGGGATTATACTCAGAGGGAGACTCTGAAATTCAAACACTACTCTTAGAGTATTTTAAACACAAAGGAGTCGAAGATCCTTATCATTACTTCCCCCGGGAAATAGAATCTACCTTGACATCATCATTAACTGTATCATTGGGTGATATGATAACAAAGTCTACTGAATGGTTAGATATGTGGGCAGAGGATTATCTTAGGAAACAAGGGGTTAAAATCAGCAAGAAAGGTACCACTCGTAAATCAACTAGTCGTACTAATAGCAGACGAAGTATTAGTCTCCCGTCATATGATCCAATAGAAGTCATCAACTATTTTGTGAGAACAGAACATGAAAAGGAGTTAGCAAAGTATGACATCATGAACACACCCACTTTAATTACATTTCTCTATGTAGATGTAAACCAGTCACGCCTCCTCCACCACCTCCTGAACCAGAAGACGATATTCCTCGTAATGTTGTGGTTCCTCTCCCTCGTTTGGATCATCGTGGTCACCTGATACGACTAGGAGAAACACATTGTAGTAAATGTCACCCTGAACGAGAGACATCCCTTCATTTAGGTAGCTAATTAATACATACCAATAAATTTATTATATCTTTTTAGTGCGGCATCAACTGGTTGCTAGGAGACCAGATTGGCACTCTATCCAATTGGCACTTAAGACCCAAAATATTAACCCTTTCCTCACTGAGAAGGAACGCTATGAAACAGAACAATTAACAAAATTACGACAGACAATGATCTCACAGACACGCCTCTTTTTATTAGAACAATCTATTCCACACTTATGATCACAATTAGACCTATAGAGCTAGCTTCATACAAAGTTCAGATTTTGACTAGAGACCATGGAATTAAAAATAGGCCAAACATTTGGTAACCAATTGCTTTAATTTTTTATGAAGTTAATTGTATAGGTCCTTGTTAAGTAGAGTAATTGATTGCAGTCAGAAATCTTGTTAATGTCTGTCTTGATATCATGACTTTAACTGTTGATGACAACTCCTAAAATATTGCAAAATAATTGAATGTATTTAAAATTGTCAATTTTAATGTCATGTTATAATTATTGTATAATACACATTTTAGGCATAAAGACAATGTTAAAGTTAACACTCCCTCTATGAATGAAATAATCCAGTCTCCTCTCTTTGTACAGTAACTGCTGTACAAACCCAAGCTTGTTTTTGTGACAAATCAATTGAATACCTTCTTAATATTATCTTCATTGGTAAATCTCATATGTAGGAGAACCCCTATAAATTAAATACTCTTATTAAATATTCTTTAAATACTCTTAAAATGATTTATAATTAAATAGATAATTAAGATTTATTTATAATTAAATAGAGTTATAATTAAAATTATAAAAAAAACTTGTGTATTGCCCAAACGATCTTTTGTGACTCACATCCACTGAGGCTTCCACTTATGCTCGCCAAAATACTGCATTAATTAGATTTTTAAAAGATATTATGATAATACTCCTTCTTTTAGTGCAGGAGTATACACATGTTTATAGTAGTTTATTATACTATGAAGTGAAATAAAAGTATCAAAGATGAATTGAATCACTCCAAGAGAAATTATAGCAATATCTTTGATGATCCAAAAGCAGCCTGGATAAGAAAAGCAGGTATGATAAAATTTATGCTAATAAAATATTAATATTTTATGAAATTTTCTGTTTTTGTTTGTAATACCAACTGCATAATTTTGCATGTACCATATATATATGTAAAAAACTTCATGTCTCTGTGACAGAATAAGGACCAGTTTTACTGACACTCCTTCCCAGTAGTTTAAAATTGATTTAAAATTAAAAAAAAAACCCTTGTGTGTTGCCCAAACGATCTTTCGTGACTCAATTCCACGCAGGCTTCCACTTAGGCTCCAGGATTCCCTGCTATTGCTAGCTAGGACCGCCACCTGGCTTGGTAACCATCGTCCGAAGACGAGGTAATCCTGGCTGGAACTTCGCCCTAACTTCGAACCAGCCGTACTGGGTTTCTAGCTTCGGGAATAAATCATCGTCATTACTAAACCGGGAGTGCAATGCTCCGGACCTCGTCACGTTTAAAGGGAGACTACCAGCCGTATCCTAGTCCGCCTTTCGGATACTCCGAAGAGTATGCTGGTAACCATCTCAGAGGTCAACTCAGATGCATCGCAGACGCTGGCCCACAACACACTGGCAACCAAGGATGCTTTGGTTTCCTTTTATATGTACTTACGATTTTGTCTTCATGCTCTTGTGGGGCGCGATGTGTCAGTTTATGAATCTCATTAATGTTGGTCATGAATCTCATTAACGACACGAGTGCACCAGCATTGGTCAATTAGAAAGACTGTTTAAAACTGTTTAAATAGTTAAAATTAAAGTTATATTTTTAAGAGCCAAGAATAAAACTGGTCCTATATATTTAAGCAAACTAGAACATTACTATATTCATTTTTATCATTGATTAATTTTATAGGCACCACAAAGAAACAATCTCATAAGCAATAAGTTAAATTCTTTTAAGTCACATATAGTTAATTTCATGATCATATGATAAGCTATTGCTTCAAAATGGTTCAAACAGAACACACTAAACATCATCTAACTTTTATGGATGCTTTGTGATCTTTAATATCCTTGAATTTTACTGTAACTTTATTATCAGGTGCTCCTTTAATCTCTGGATCCAATAATATCATACTACCATGATGATCCATTTCTTTGACTTTCTCAATGACATGGATGTTTGAACCTAATGACATTTTCATTTCCAAACCCTTCCTTCTGTGTCTAGAGGATACTCTGGTAATTGTTCATGTTCAGCTGATTGTTCCTTTACTACTAGTAATAGCAGAGTATCCTGGATGTTTGGTAGGAAGGTCCATTGGTGTGTTGGTAGAGAATATTTGGGACAACATAACACATCATTTTTTAAAAATAATTATAATAAAATGTTAAGTTTGGCTCGCTAAACGTTCTTGGCAGAATGTCATATGAAATAAAAAATATCTGATCATAAAATTAACATACAATTAATAATTATTGTATAATTATTGTTTAATAAACAACTACATGTACATGTGTTAGTAGTTTATGCCGGATCTCGTAGTTTAGCCAACCTAAAGATAATATATAGAGATGATAATAATATGGATGACATATACCTTCGAGATAGTTTATCTTCTTCTTCAGTAGTAAGTGTACCAGCAGTAAGTTCTCTATTACTAACTGGATTCTCATCAATTTTATTAAGAACTTCTAAACCATTTTCCTCAGCAACTTCTCTCATTAAACTTTCAACCTATATACAGTAAACTAATTAGGAGTGGGTGTGGCTTGTATTGTACTAGCCTCATACACAAGCGTTCAGCAAAAGAAAAGAACACCTGGCAACTACTATTTGCACATATACTTAATTATTGTAATTTATGCAAATATCATGACATCATAATTACAACATTTCAAGGCTAGGTGTGTACATTGATAATGTTTTATTCACTACGTGAGTTTAAGCATGTCTTCAAACAGTCGAGTTGTTATTTTGTCCAGAGACAAAAAGCTCTTTTTAAAGAGATAGATTTCCTATAGATTGTTTTAGAATGTAAAATAGATCAGAAGAGAAGTTACTATAACACTAATGACAACCATCATAGCTAGTTCAACATTATAGCAAAAAGAAATTTTATGTCATAGTTTATGGAGGATTCCTAGAGTATATTATTTTCCAAGAAATCTATGGAAATATGTGCGTGCACAACATCTAGCTACCAGACCTTCTTTGCTTTAGTCAAACACCTGAGTATGTGATTAGTATCATACCTGATCTTCTGGAGTAGTTAGTGTAGTTGCTGAAGCCATAGTAGATTCCATTACCTTATAAGGAAGTTATAGTGAGAATATATCCATCTATCTGTCCATCCATTTATTCAGCAATCATTCATCCATCCATCCATCCAACCATCTATTAATCCATTCATCCATCTATTAATCCATTCATCCATCCATCTATTAATCCATTCATCCATCCATCTATTAATCCATTCATCCATCCATCCATCTATTAATCCATTCATCCATCCATATACCTCAGTATGAGTGTCTACATCAGCAAACAACCTCTCAAATTTATCCATTGTTCCTGATATCTTTTCTAAGTCCATTGTTGCCATAACACTATCTAATCCTTTAACAACTGATCCCATTTGTTTTGACAGCTATAATATAACAAACATACCATGTATACTGTATAGTATATTGGATATAATTTACCTCTTTCATCATCATTGCGGATTGAACTCGACTAGATACAGCATCAATTCGAGCTGCCATTCTTAAATAATTTAGACTCTCATTTTTCTTACGAATTGCATTCTCAGCATAAATCCGAGCCCCTTCTTTATTGCCTTGTTCTAACGCCTACATAATATACACAATTGAGACAGTTACTATAACAATTATTATACTTTTTTGATTTTAGCTTCTTGAGTTTTCTGATCCTTCTCAGCTTTTTTTGCTGATTTTTCCATTTGTTTTGTAGTGAACTAGACAAAGATATATAAACAGTGGACTCCACCCACCTCTCACTTACCCTTAAAGTGAACAAAGTTTCTAATGACAAAGACAAGATAATTAGGAGATTATACTAGATAGATTACTTACCATGAAGATCTGGTTGTTTCTTAAAAAAGGCCATATTGACTGTTAGAAAACTAATTGTCTAGTAACAGGGTCAGGTGGTAAACATATGACACATCAATTGCTGATCAACTGTATTTCTAATTAAACGAAGATGAGCCACACCAATTGTAATATCGAAACTGCTCTTTACAATGGCAACTGACGAAGTACTATTACTGGAGGAAGAAGAAATTGAAGAAGAGAGGGAACTATTAGAGGACGTGCAGCCATTTCCAACCGGAGATGGTGTTAAGAAACGAGAGAGTCTTCAAAGTGAACTAATAGATGTTAAAGAGACGAGGAGATCAAGGAGACAACATATTTTAGCTAAAGAATTAATAGTTTCTGTTTTTGTAGTTGCTTTTGATACAAAGAAAGGTATCAATTACATAAACTAGTATATGTAATTATTTGCATATCAACAGGTAATATTATCGAGTGGTCCTATCCCGATGAAGTTAATTTAGAAGGGGTGGAGTTTCGTGCTATGGCGAGTGGATTTCATAATGTCGATAGCGATTTCATGTAAGTATGAGTTTTATGAGATTTTAAAACCTGTTATTGATAATGATATCTATTGTTGTCTAGTTATTTCAAACACAATCAATTGTTTGGTCTTTCTGTTTATGAAAAGCTATCAGTAGACAATATTGAAGAGAGAGGTGCTCGTATGAGATCTGTGGGGATGTTAGCTGTTAGTTACTCTAACTTACACACTCACATGACGTTCTTACAACAACAAGCAAAGTAATTTATTTGATTTAACTTTACATAGCTTAGTGGTTACCTAGGTTACGAGTTGAGACGCCTACTTCTGATTATAATTCACTAATCCAATATTTTTGGAACATGCAAGCACCACGTCCTCCGCCCACCTCACCAGCTTCATTAGGGACAGCAGACTTACCACATATGGAGATTACTCATCCTGAAGGTTGCTTTAGTCAATTTTTACAATTCTTTGGAGCTAGAGTATTTGTTTTATGGAAATTAGCACTTTTAAAGAAACGTATCATTATATGTAGTCCTCCTCCTGTAGGAGTATTGTGTTATCGAGGTATATATCCATTAATTTAGCTCTATGTGTCCATTTTTGTATAGTATATTGTGCCTGTTTATTAGCTTCACACAATATGGACAATCTTGAGTTAGATACTGATAGCAATCCAATGTTCTTTGTTAATGTGGCTGATATAGATACTCTTTCTACACTAGATCATTATATAGCTTGTAAGTGACTCAATACTAACTCTATAATGATACATATCATGTCTAGGTACTACTGAAAGTATTTTTCAGAATAAGATACACCTTTATGATGTCTATGTTGACGATCAAAATATCAACATTACTTCTGAAAGATTAAGACCATTTTTAAAAGTCACTCCAGCAGATGAACAGCGCTATAATCGTCTGACAGGCTCTCAGTAAGTTATGTGATTATGTGGTTAAATGTGACAATGATATTTCAGAAATATGGCTATTAGTGTGACTAAATCTATGAAATATAAAAGTGAAGAAGATGCAGCTTTTGCAAGGTAGTATCTGTCCATTTTTACTATGTATCCATTTAATTTTTAACCCCTAGATTCTTTCAACATATCAATACAGAGTTATATCAGATGTTACTGGAAGTAGCAATGTCAACTGAGGATCATGTGATGACATGTGAAATGATAGATACAATTGGACTTGATGTAAAGGACCACATTTTCTTAACAGAGCTAGCAAGTCTTCACAGACTCAATGTAACAGTCCAACGTCCTTCAGATGTCTTTTCTTGTTGTATTTAATAAATATTTATATTAAATATTGCTTTATTTGTTATTATCTTTAATTGTCCAACATCCTTCAGATGTCTTTTCTTGTTGTGTTTAAATATTTATATTAAATATTGCTGTATTTGTTACTGTCTTTAATAAAAACACTTGCTGTGAACTATTTGTATGACATAATATGACACGTTTTACATATTTAATATTTTAGTATTAAAAGTTACCACATGTCAAAAAAGTGAGATCTTTGGCGACATCTATCAGTATAATCTGGTCGATTATCATATGTCCATAACTGTATGGTTCCTCCCCACTATAAAATAGATAAATTAATATAATGGATAAATAGGATCTCACAGTTGAAGCTGCAAGTGTGGCGACTTGATTAGGATGCCATGAAACATCACGAATACAGAAATGGTATATAACAAGTCAAAGAGAACAACAAGATAATAATAAAATATATTATATAAACTTTATTAAAAAGGATATACAATATGGAGATTTTAAACTTCTCACAATCTCTCCAGTAAGAACATCATAAACTATAGATAATACTGTAAACAAAGGGTTAAATATTCTAATGACTCACTCACGACAAACCCATTTCCACAGCCAGTATATATATAACGCTATATATTTAATAGAAACAATGAAATATATTATTTGATAATATTACTTGTCCAGTAGTAGCTAGAGGTGAGAAGCGACATCTTATAAGTGTATTCTTTACTGCATGACCAGTGTATGTCATCACTGATGCATCACCTCTTAACTTGATTCCACTATCAACTCGTGCTAATCTCATGTATTATAACAATACTAAATTAGACAATATAATACCTTTCCTGGGGACATCTTGCCATCGATAATCCCAACGTTGTCGAGCTACTTTATCAAGTGTTGCCTACATAGAATAATATGTATTATCATAAGTTAATATATTAACATACATGAATGCCTTCATCAGATGAGAAGTGTCTGATGTCCCACAGTTTAATAGATTGATCTTTAGAGTTAGTGATAAGGTACCTCCCATCTCCCTAGTATTAATAAATTAGATAATAATTAAAGGAGCTTACTCTTGAGTCAATAAAAGTAATACCATCTTTATGACCAGCTAATATTCCTACTGGATTGGGGTCAATCTCTCGTAGACATCTCCTGTCCCAGACTTTACAGACGCCATCATCTCCTGCAGAATATATAACTTGACCACATTCATCTGCAAATGTGACAGCGTTAGCATCGTCTTGATGTGCATCAATCTATAAACACAATGTTTTATATTTGTCTCTGTTTCTCCTTCTCTATGTCTCTTTCTCTCTGCCTCAGATACTTGCCATTAATGTTCTGTCTTGTCTCTCTCTGTCATATACATATAATTTACCATCACTGGTACTAAAGGGACATATTAAAGAGGGTGGAGTCAATGGGGTGTGGCTTACGAGGCTAGTATCTCTTTGTTATCTCCTGAGAAAGTTGCAGAAAATGCACAGAAATGATCGTCGGATTCTGGGCGGAGATCAAGAGAATAATGACGTTCCTCTTCACCATAAACATTACATAAGTGAACTAAAAGTCACATGATTAATGATATTCATAGCTCAAACATTAATTACCACATGGTGACCATGTTGAATAAAGAAACCAATTTTGATCAGGACTATGTAATAAATTAATAAATAATTAATAAATTAATAATACCTGAAGGCAGTTGATAAAATACTCCATCCTACATCACGAGCAGGTACAGTTTTAAAACATTTAAATTGTGTTCCTTCAGTATTGTATAAATAAATTTGATTATCTATTGTATATAGTTAATTAACTAATTATAATAGTGGGTGTGGTCTACCTTGACAAGCACTTATAAATACATTACCATTAGGTGAATAATGACCACAAAATACTCGTGCTTCAAAAGAGTCTGCCACACAACATTGTTGAGGTAGAAATCTAGAAACATAATGACATCATTATGACATCATACTATAACCTACTGTGATGCCGTTGATACTCTTTCCTTTGCTATTGGGAAATCTCTGCTATAATGTAACTAATTAAATCATTTAATTATTTTATTTAATAAAGGGGTTCGCCTTACAGCTCTCACTTTATTGTTAAGATGTTGTCTGCATTTGTTACTGGTATTATCTTTTAATTCATGATACAAGTCACAAGAAGGCTATAACACAAATGTATATAAACCACACCCATTGACCACACCCTTAATACTCACATCCATTGGTACAGCCTTTATTTTAACTATATTAAAATGTAAAAAACTCAATAATTATAAAATACAAGCCACACCCACCTTCATCTTGTGGTTGTAGATCTGGTGGTGAACGCTTGAACCTATGACATCATCAAAGTATGGGTACAAACCCTTATATTGAGTGATATAATTACATTACCTTCTCCTGAGGTTAGCCCCAAATAAACGAGTTAATAATTGCAATGCAACTAGACTATCTACCTCACTGTCGGAATCCTCATTATTAAGATCATTATATGATAATGGAATAGGGTCTTCATGTACTATCGTCCTCATTGTCTCACGATCTACCAATATATGATATGTTGTGCGACCTTCGTCATCTGAAGATGAATCACTATTTTCATCAATCATCACGTGATCATTTAGCCCTTCTTCTTCTTGAGGACGTACTTCCTGGTTTTCTTGCCGTCTAGGTGAATTAGTATTACCCATTCTTTCCATTATATTTAGTGCTGCAAATATGACATGTTTATTCGCATCACGTGATCAAATTAATGACCACGTGGAATCCGTCTTTACCCTGATCATCCGTGAGAGACCAAGGCAAGTATATCTTTACCAATCTTCAATACAAACTGCTTAATTATTTATATATTTTGTAAAAATATATTAAATATAGTATATTTTATAATAGTCTTTGTTTTATACAGTCATCATGACTCGTATGGGTAATAGAGTGATACCTAATGCTCACTTTAAGAAACATTGGCAAAGATATGTAAAGACTTGGTTCAATCAACCAGCTAAGAAAAAAAAGAGAAGAGTTAAAAGGTTAAAGAAGGCAGCTCGTCTTGCACCCAGACCAGCCAAGGGTCCGTTAAGACCAATTGTTCATTGTCCCACAAGAAGATACAATATGAGAGTTAGAGCTGGCAAAGGGTTTACACTTGAAGAGCTAAGAGTATGTCACATTATATGTACATATGAGTGTATTAGTATTTCTTATAGACTGCTGGTATTCCTCCACGATTTGCACCAACTATTGGTATATCTGTTGATCATCGTCGTACTAATAAATCCCTTGACTCATTACAAGTTAATGTACAACGTCTGAAGGAATATCGTAGTAGATTGATCCTGTTCCCACGTGGAGGAAAGAAGCCTCGTAAGGAAGACAGTGATGTAAGCTAATTGTCTAGTTACTACTAATTATTTGTGGGTGTGGTCTCTTTGTTATATAGCCTGAAGCATGTAAACTTGCTAAGCAATTGAAGGGACCTCTTATGCCAATCAGACAACCTCGTAAAACATATCCATTCCGTGAAATCACAGATGATGAAAGAAAGTATAGCGTTTTTGAAGCATTGAGGAAAGCTCGAGCTGATGCTAGATTAGTTGGAGTACGTGAGAAGAGAGCTAAGCAAAAAGCAGAAGAAGAACGTCAACAGAAGAAACCTCCAGCAAAATAGAGTGAACTAAAATGAGATTATTACTCTTTTTGATGGCCATAAAAATTAATTATGAAAATAAAGTGGGTGTGTCATTCAATGGGAGTTTTGATTGTGGGTGGGGCTGTAGTTTTGCAAGTTACTGAGGTGAGGTGGAGCTGAGATGTCTACAGTTGAGGACGTTTTACAACATGTAGATTTATTAACTAGTTCACAATTGAGAGAATTACAAGTTATTTTAATACGAAGATCACAAGTAAAATGTATTTTTTATTAGTATATTAATGTCTTAATTATTTTTGTAGCCTCATCAATTAAGAGAGTTGTATCAAGAAATAAGGCAGTTATTATCTTTTGATATTATCAGTAGATTACCACTGGATATTGTAGACCATATATTCAGTTTTCTTGATGTGCCTTCACTTTGTGCTGTAAGTCAGTGCTGTCATCAATGGAGATTGCTTGCTAACAATGATAAGATATGGTATGAACCACCCACCACTGTCCACACCAATTACATCATTGCAGGTATAATCATTGTAGATTAAAGGGATTTACTCGCTATGAGACACTACCCTCTCCTCAATGGGATGAGGAAGGACGTCCTACATCTCCTCGCCGTAAAGTACATGATATTACCAGTATACCAGTTATAATAAAACCTTCAATGTGTCACTGGAAAAAAATCTATATGAAATCTTCAGTATTGACTAGTAACTGGGAACATGGATTATATAATGTATGCCCGTTATTAAGAGGTCATAAGGAGCCAGTCACTGCACTAGCTGTAGAAGGTTTGTGAAGAAATTTGTCATACATATTTTATTTTGTGGTAGATGATATGTTAGTGTCTGGTTCACGTGATTGTACTGTTCGTATTTGGAGTCTACAGTCATTATCAACAATACTGACATTACAAGGTCATACTGATGAAGTGACTAGCCTTATTATAAAGGTACTATATCACAAAACAATGCATTGAGGTCATTTTATATGATAGAATGGACTTATAGTCACTGGGTGTGGTGATGGAGTCATAAGAGTGTACTCTAGTTCAACTGGTCAGTGTCTCTGGTCTCTGGAGACTGGGCAAGGAGGAACAGATCATGTCACTTTTGATGAGAATATCATTGTCTCTGCCTCCACAAACTGGTATATGTATAAATGTATAGATGTATTGATAAATGGATGCTAGTTCTTTACAAGTATGGCAGTTTAAAGGAGGTCACCCTGTTGCCATAGCAACACTACGAGGTCATACTAAACCTATTACTGTGAGTACACTTCATTAGTAATCCATTATTTGTACATCTATCTGTCCATTATCATTATTATCTATCCATTCATCATTATTATCTATCCAATTAGTGTATCCAGTTGTATTCATTTACTATTGTTAGTGGTTCTTGGGACAGTACTATTAGAATATGGGATTGTAAAGATGGAATATGTCGTCATGTCTTACCAGCTCATTTTGAAGGTAAAATGGACACATACTAATCAAAATGGATGCATAAATTTTGGCAAAAGGTGTAAACTGTGTACTGATGTATAATGACAAATTAATTAGTGGGGGTGGAGACGGTAAAGTGAAACTATGGGAACCAATTACAGGCCAATCTCTTGTAATAATGATAGGACATAGTCAGGAAGTTGTAAGTCACATGATAGTCACATGACTTGATATCAATGAATATAGTTGTGTATACAAGCTAATGAGAAGTTGATAATATCTTCGTCTGCTGACAGTACTATTAGACTCTGGAATTATAATGGTAAATGATGTCATTATGACTCGTATAATTATGATGTCATAGGTACATGTTTACATGTTTTGGAGAATCATATTGGATTAGTACGTTGCCTTTGTCTTTATGGGCGTCGGCTTGTATCAGGAGGTGATAGGAAGAGAGTTAATATATGGGACATTGAGGTATATTTTCTATTATATACAATCTATTTAATGTCTTCTCTATGTATAGAAAGGTATATTATTACATACTGTCCATCGTCAACAAATATTACTACATTTAATGTGTGTCACTGATACAATGTTGATAACAGCATCACCAGATAATGGAACAATTTGTATAATAAAATATTGGTAAAAAATATATATAATTTAATTTGCAGCAATAAAACAATACATATTAATTTAATTTGCAGCTATAAAAAA
The DNA here is from genome assembly GCA_963693285.1 of Xestospongia muta. Taxonomy (NCBI): domain Eukaryota; kingdom Metazoa; phylum Porifera; class Demospongiae; order Haplosclerida; family Petrosiidae; genus Xestospongia; species Xestospongia muta. Next base: position 5,442,688 of record OY848930.1, read on the forward strand.
ACATAATTTAATTTGCAGCTATAAAAAATACATAATTTAATTTGCAGCTATAAAAAATACATAATTAATTTAATTTGCAAATATAAAACAATAGATATTATCAAATATAAAACTATTTTTTAAAGTCTGCCCATACCAGACAATGATCTGATACTGTCTCCTGTTTGTTCTGTAATTTTAACCCTTCTCTCACTACACCATAAGATCCTGTTGTCCTAGACGACTTCACTTTTGTGCTGAGCCATAAATTATCATATTGTTTACTGCCGTGAGGATTTCTATCACTAATATTAGTGGGTGTGGTTGAAGGAATAAGGTAAGTATAGCCTATACTAGTAAGTCCATTGAAACCTAATGAAAAGAATGCATATATAATAAAAATGGATGAATAAAATCACTCACTTTCATCAGATGCAGTCATATTGAAGTCACCAAGAACAATGATATCATTATGACCTATAAATAGTAACAAATAATGACATCATTAATACATCATCAATTTTACCTTGATCTTTAATAGCTTGTACTAATAATGGGAGCAACCCTAGTTCAATCTAATATTTATGATTATTATAATTATAAAATTAATTTAATTATAACCTTTAATCGAGGTATGTCTGAGCCGTCCAGACCAATAGCTTTTAAATGCACACAGACTAGTACCATCTCCCAGTGATTCACCTACAATATGACATCACATGACATCATAGACAGGTCACATGATCACCTTAAAATAACCAATGAAAGGTCTTCGTACAAATCTATCTGATCCTGAAGTTGGTTTTTCATCCAAACCAGCATTATGTAAATTAACAGAATGAACATTGTTCCATAAAAATCCATTATATTCGTTTCCCTATAATTATAAAATTAATTACAATTAATTATAATAAGATATTGACCTGATACATTCTACCAGTTGCTTCAGATACTGAGTACATCCATTTTAACTTGTGATTTGTTTGAGCTTTTACTGATTGTAATGATGGACGGTTTAACTCATTACATATCTATAATGGATTGATGATTGTAACAAATGGATCAATGGTTGTAATGAATGAATGAACAATGGATCGATGGTTATAATGAATGAATGAACAATGGATCAATAAAATGATATGAACCTTTTCCAAAGCAGAAGGATCACCAACTTCTTGCACAGCGACAATATCAACCCTATAAATTAATTAATTAATTAATTAATGTATAATTATACATACTGGCTATGAAGTAGTGCAAGACACACTGTTTCCACGACAACAGGGTCATTGACTTTTTCCATATTAAAACATTTCAAGTTCCAAGTACCAATCCTCAATACATTACGACCTTTGACCCTATCTAACAACAGATACAGAGTGTAAACAAATAGTTGCCATGGGAACTCACTGATTGAAGGTGTGGCTGCAGCATTCTTCACAGTTAACTTGTGTTGTATTTTGTTCATTGTTTGTGGCCCCACCCCTTGAACTTTGACAATATCATTGACATGTTGATATGGTCCATGCTGAGCACGATATTGTATAATATCTTTAGCTAATTTTCGACCAATACCAGGTAATGCAGCTAACTGATCTTCATTGGCTTCATTAATATCTAATAATTCTACTTCATGTCGATCTGGTCTTCTTTGAGGATTGTTTCTTGATCTATCTCTTCTTCCATTAGTAGATGGTTTAGATCTCACAGTATCAGTTGATCTATCTTTCGTACAACACCCACCCATTACTAACAGGACACGCCCATTACTAACAGGACACACCCATCACTAACAGCACACACCCATTACTAATAGCACACACCCATTACTAACAGGACACACCCATTACTAACAGCACACACCCATTACTAATAGGACGCACCCATTACTAATAGCACACACCCATTACTGATAGTGTGCATTATTTAGAAAGACATCCAGCATGGCTAAATTGCTACCATCTCTGTTACCTATATTACCTGTTAATAATCAAGTTCTGTTACCAGCTTCTACTCTATACTTACAGATAACTGATGCAAGTGGGTAAGTTAAGTATCTGTAATACTGTACACACATGCTATATCTATCCGTAATACTGTACACACATGCTATATCTGTAATACTGTACACACATCCTATATATATCCGTAATACTGTACACACATGCTATATCCGTAATACTGTACACACATGCTATATCTATAATACTGTACACACATGCTATATCTATAATACTGTACACACATGCTATATCTATAATACTGTACACACATGCTATATATATAATACTGTACACACATGCTATATCTATAATACTGTACACACATGCTATATCTGTAATACTGTACACACATGCTATATCTATGTTAGATGTCAGTTAGTAGAGAAGTACTTATGGGATGAACAAAACTGGATTACTAAATATATTGGTATTGTTCCTCGTGAACATCAAAAAGAGGTACTCCCATTAATTTAATGATCAATTACTGTTATGTTAATTACAGCTTCATTCAGTGGGTGTGGCTGCTAGTGTGACAAAGATGACATATCGAACACACCCACAGCCATGTTTTTCATTACTTGTTACAGGACTTTGCCGGTGAGTGGGTGGAGTCTATAACTTGGTTGCTATTGACGACTACTTAGATTTCGTATTGATAAGATGCGACAAAAAGTTCCATATATAATAGCATCAATCACACAATTGGACTATCTCGGTAAATCCAATGATTTAAAATATTGTTGTAATTATATTACAGATGAGAGTGAAGATTTGTCTGCTGAAGTTGAAGATTTGGCTCAAGAGTTTCGTAGCAAAGCTAGTGAACTAGTAGACATTCTACAACAATATACTCCTAGAGCTATCAAAATAAAAGTATGTATCTCTTTAAAAAAGAATATATTTATAAAATTATATTTTGTTTATAGAATCTCCTTGACACATTACCTGATTACACATTACCTGATTTTTTTACATCTATTGTTAAAGCTACAACTGATGAAAAATTGGAGATATTAGATGCTACAAATTTAACAGAGAGATTTAAATTAGCACAACCCCTATTAATTAGACAAATTGAGGTATAATAACGAGTGTTCCAGTATCATGATAAACTTTGCTTTGTAGACACTTCGTCATTTTGATGAGAGTCATTCTATAAAAGACAAAGGAGTTGTATTAGTGAGTGAGAGAGTAAGAGAGAGAAAGTAGTAGATACGTTGGTTGGTTACAGAGTAGAAGAAGAACAAGAATGATAGAACCATCGTCTGATGATGATGATGATGAGTTGAAAGAACTTCGAAGAAAAATTCAAAGTGCTGATTTACCAGAACATGCAATGAAAGCTGCTCAAAAAGAATTAAAAGTAAATCTCATTTTATGACAAATTGTAGACTACTTTTTTATAGAGACTAGTTGCTTTACCAAATCACTTTCCAGAGCATTCAGTTTCCAGGTATTATCAATATTAGTATATGTATTTTAATTGTGTATTTATTAGAACATATCTTGAAGTGTTACTGGATTTACCATGGTCTAAAAGAACTCCTGATACACTAGATATTAATAAAGCTAGACATGATCTTAACAATGATCATTATGGTCTAGAGAAAGTGAAGAAAAGAATATTAGAATATTTAGCAGTTTTACAATTAAAGAATTCACTTAAAGGTATGCATTTATATGTACAGTTAACATGGACTATAAAAATATGTTCTACTAGTACATGTACATGTACTAGTAAATAAATGTCTTTTGTTTTTTATACACTTTAATTCTTGTTAAGTAGAGTAATTCTTTCTACTCTAAAATGTTGTTATTATATAATAGGTCCTATATTGTGTTTGGTTGGAGCTCCAGGAGTTGGTAAAACTAGTGTTGGACGATCTATTGCTAATACTATGGGAAGAAAATTTCACAGACTATCAGTGGGTGGGGTCAGTGACCAGTCTGATATCCGAGGCCATAGGTTTGTTGATTTAACCCTTTGTTCTCTTATGAGTGTTATGTTGGTAGACGAACATATATTGGTTCAATACCTGGACGTATTATACAAGGATTACGTAATGTAGGTGTGTGTAATCCTGTTATACTACTTGATGAAATAGATAAACTGGTTAGGAAAACCTGTTTTGATAACTAGTACTCTCTCTATATATATATATAGAGTAAAGGTGTCCATGGTGACCCTGCTGCTGCATTATTAGAAGTATTAGATCCTGAACAAAATCATACCTTTACTGATCAGTATGTTATATAAAGGGGATGACTCCTATCATCAAATGATTTAATATTAGTTATTTAGGGATTCCATTTGATTTATCTCAAGTGCTCTTCATTGCAACAGCTAATTCTACTTCAACGATACCTTCACCTTTATTGGATAGAATGGAGGTAGATAATGAGGAGGTGTGGTCTATTATTGATACATAATTATAGGTAATTCATCTACCTGGATATACTATAGAAGAAAAAGGAGAAATAGCATTTAGACATCTTGTCCCTAAATTACTAGAGGTACATATATACATATATACATGTATTTATATTAGGTTGCTATAGCAACATGGATTGGCTAGTGACCAATTAATATTACCAATTGATATTATAAAGACCATTGGTAAGTGGGTGTGGTCATATCTAGCCACACCTTTTTCACATTTTATATATATAATAGCCATAGATTATACCCGTGAAGCTGGTGTACGAGAATTGGAAAGACAAATCAGTGCAATATGTAGAGCTATTGCTATTAAAGTGAAATATTTAATTTATTATGTAATCTGACTCCACCCACTCATTATAGAGAGCTGAAGGTGACAAGAAGGCTATCACAATATCTCCTGATATATTACACGATATATTAGGGGTAAGATATTGACCACACCTACTTAATTAACTCTAATGATAGCCAAGAAAATATGAGAAGGACGTTGCAGAAAGATTAACCCAACCAGGAGTAGCAATTGGTAATGATCATGATTATCAGGGGCAACCTCATTAATTAATGTACATTTATAGGCTTAGCTTGGACACCAAGTGGAGGGCAAATTATGTTTGTTGAAGCTACTCAAATGGTTGGAACTGGAAAACTTGTCCTCACAGGACAATTAGGTATATGAATTATATGTTGGTCACATGACTATCATGTGATTTTAGGTAGTGTTATGAAGGAATCAGCACAAATTGCACTGAATTGGTTGAGAGCTAACTCCGCCCACTATCAATTAAACTGTGGAGATATTAACAATACTGATGATATACACATTCATTTCCCAGCTGGAGCAGTAGAAAAAGATGGGCCCTCTGCTGGTGTTACCATAGCAACTGTACTAGCATCAATGTATTCTAAAGTTTGTGTTTGTTCAGATGTTGCTATGACTGGCGAGTTAACATTACGAGGTCATGTATTACCAGTAGGTGGTATTAAGGAGAAAATATTAGCTGCACATCGAGCTGGTATTAAGAATATTATTTTACCAAAGAAAAATGAAAAAGACCTTATAGAGATACCATCGCAAACAAAGGTATGATTTCTGTATTAGGTTCTTGATGAGCCCCACCCATTTCTAGGACTCATTAAATCTGATATTAGTACAAACTATTGATGAAGTATTGGAAGCTGCATTTAATAAAAAATTGAAGAAAATTTTAAAAAGCAAACTTTGATTTATTGTAATTATTTTTTGAAGTAACATTAAAAGAAATGTCATTTTAAGTTCTTGAAATCGTTAATATTTAGCGCCAGTTATGGTAATAATATTATAATGCGCACGCTCGTTTTGCCTGTAACTGCCCACGTAATTAATGGGTGTGGTCAGTTGGGAGGGGTTGAGTCAGATGATGATCATGTGATTTATTGTCACAAAGGAAGAGGAGAGAGTACTACATCATTATAGAAGATTTATTGCAAAGTTAGACTGTTTCTTGAGTGACCAAAATGTCGGGTAATGCAATGGATGTGAGTTATCAACTGTCCTAGTACTGACATTATTCTCTTCTTTAGAAAGCCATTGAATTGGCAAAGAAGGCCACTGATGCTGACGAAAACGAGGATTATAAAGAAGCATTACAATATTATGAACATGCTATACAATATTTTTTACATGCCTCAAAATGTAAGTCGACAATACATGTTGCAATATTACTTGTTTGTTTTCTAGATGAGATTCATGGAGACAAAGCTAAAGAGTCTGTGCGTTCGAGAATTAAGAGTTATTTAGATCGAGCTGAACAGTTGAAGGAACATTTAAGAAAAGAAAAGAGAAAAGGGAAGAAAATGGTTGAGGGAGGATCATCAAAATCGAAAAAGAAGAGTGATAAAAAGTATACCCCTATTAATTAATGAGTAATGATTTATTGTTGTTATAGATCTGATAAGGGTGGGGGCGGAGCTAGTAAAGAGAGTGACTCTGACGACGACGATGATGATAATGATACAAAGAAATTAAAGGGACAATTAGAAGGTAAGTTAATAAATAATTAACTTGATATATTTATAATAATGATAGGAGCTATTGTCAATGAAAAACCTAATGTTAAATGGAGTGATGTGGCTGGATTAGAGTTAGCAAAACAGGCATTACAGGAGAGTGTCATATTGCCTGTTCGATTTCCTGAATTATTTGAAAGTAAATATAGAAAGCCATGGAAAGGAATTTTACTATATGGGGTAAGTCTCTAATATCCTCATTGATTACAATATTAATTACCTTTTTATAGCCTCCAGGTACTGGGAAATCTTACCTTGCCAAAGCTGTTGCAACAGAAGCTGATTCTACTTTCTTCTCTATCAGTTCTGCTGACTTGATGAGTAAATACGTCGGTGAAAGTGAACGACTTGTCAAACAGCTCTTTGAAATGGCTCGTGCTAATAAGCCATCCATTATTTTTATTGATGAAGTAGATTCAATGTGTGGTTCTCGAGACAGTGGTAGTGCCAGTGAAGCTTCTAATCGTGTGAAAACAGAGTTTCTTGTACAAATGCAAGGAGTTGGCGTAGATAACGATGGCTTGCTTGTTCTTGGAGCTACAAATGTCCCTTGGAAACTAGACTCTGCTATTCGTAGACGTTTTGAAAAGAGAATATATATTCCTTTACCAGACGAAAATGCTCGGAAACATTTGATTGAACTCCATCTTGGTGATACCCCAAACAATCTTTCTGAAGTAGATATAGCTTCGTTGGCAAAGAAAACTCCTATGTACTCTGGAGCCGATATTGGTATTGCTGTCAGAGAAGCACTGATGGAACCAATTAGATCCTTTCAAAGAGCAACTCACTTCAAATATGCGTCCAAAGTAGTTGATGGCGTAACCCACAACGATTACTATACTCCTTGTAGTCCTTCAGATCGTCAAGGCATGCCCATGACATGGAAAGATGTACCCTCTGGTAAATTAATAGCACCTAATGTGAGTCGACAAGATTTTGAAGTAGCTTTTGCTCGTTCTCGTCCTAGTGTTAATGACGCAGATCTCCAACAATGTGAGAAATTCACACAAGATTTCGGTCAAGAGGGTTAACAAAAATAAACTGATCTATCATAATTATTTAAGTTGTTATTATATGTAGTGTGTATGTCTGTCTAGCTACATCCATATAATGCATGATACACTTTTATTGTCTAATAATTTTGTAACAGGAACTTTTAATCATATGACCATCATAAAGTAATATTATATGATGACGAGGCAAAAATGCGAACATCAATTTTAACCCTTTTGGTACTAAATTACTAAGCGGTAGCCTTGTTGCCATGGTAATACTTTTAAAAACATTATGGCGGGTATTAACCAGATGAAATCATCTGCTACTGATCCAATTCAAGTAAGTACTGTTCACTCTTTCCTTTTTAACTCTCTACTAGTCTGGAACAGAGAGAGGAGCGTTAGATACGTGGCCAGTTCACTCGTTACTACCGCAAAACCAATCCACTAGTGTTGACAAACCATCTTTTATACCTAAGCCAAAGTTCTTACAACAACTAGAGAACCACCTAGAAAAAGAGCTCCTTCTATTAGGCTGTCCCTCTCAAGGTCCACATGAGTTAAGACTACAGGTACTTGATTTATTTAATTATAATATGTATCATGTCTAGATTTAGGCTCATCAAGAGGTGTTTGAATATCTCATTGAAGAGTTCAAGACTTATAAACCTCTTTTATCAGCCATAAAAAATGAGTATGACCTCTTTATTACTCACCAAAATGACCTAATTAGAGAACTATTACCACTACAGGTGCAAATAAACAAATAGATGGATGGATGGATAGATGAATGGACAGACAGATGAATAATACTTTATTACACTATAGACTAAAGTTTATTATTTAAAAGATGAGTATGAGAAAAAAATGATAGCTATAAAGGAAGAGGAGAAGAAACGTAAGTCACACCCACTTCAAATTTAACCAGATTTATCTCTTTTCAGATGACGACAGTGTTAAACAAGAATGTCATTACTTAAAGAGCAGAATGGAAAAAATGAAAGAGGAAGAAGCATCATATCAAGCACAAATTAAAAGAGTATGTCCCTACTAATTAACGAGATAATATGATCTTGTATTCAGTTACAGAGTGAACTTAGTGATATTTATGAACAATATCGTAATGAAGCTGATGCTAGGTATTCTAATACATACTGTTTATTGTATGGTATTATTACCATATTAGGAAGTTGCTGGTATCGGATTATAATGAATTAAAGGCTCGTCAATCTGAGGACCAAGATGAAGAGGAAACAATTGAAAAAGAGGACCCAGTAATATTGAAACTGAAACTAGCGTAAGTGTCCATATATGGACATATAGTGTATCAACAATACATGCTAACTACAGTATATTGTCTATTGTAGACGTTCTCGAGAAGACCTTCGTGCTGCCAATCTTCGTATTAATCAAATGCTAGCAGATTATGGCGACGTTGTACCAAGAAGAGAATTTGAAATGATAGAAACCTCTTACAGAGTAAGTCAACTAGTACATTGAATGTATCGTTGTAGCCTTGTACATGTACTATAGCAATACTAGTACATAACAATACAACCAGTAATAAAGAGATAAAGATAAACATGACAATTTAGGAACAACTAACTCTTGTGTAATATAAAGACCTTAAAAAAATAAATAAATAAATAAGATATATATAAACAGTTAAATTGAATAACAATACTAGGATATAACAATGCGGTACTATAGCAATACTGGTATATAACAATGCGGTACTATAGCAATACTGGTATATAACAATGCGGTACTATAGCAATACTGGTATATAACAATGCGGTACTATAGCAATACTGGTATATAACAATGCGGTACTATAGCAATACTGGTATATAACAATGTTGGTACTATAGCAATACTGGTATATAACAATGCAGTACTATAGCAATACTGGTATATAACAATGTTGGTGTATATTACAGCCTGTCAAACACACATAATGTGCTGGTATATATATTGTAGACACTGGAGAGCGAATTTGAGACTGTTAAATCTCAGCATACTAGTCTTATGGAAGAACACAGGTGAGTAAGTCCCTAGTTAATCAGGCAGTTAATTACATAATTACACAGTACATTATTGGTGATGTATAAGGATTTACAAACTCAGAGAGATCGGTCACTCACTGAATTAGCACGTATTAAAGGCACAGCTACTCCAAGGTATTGTATTAGTACACAGACTGTATTATATTAGGACTATTAGACCTGACTGGAGTCGTTGTGGAGAATTTATTGAGGGAGGACCTGATAAGTGGGTGGAGATTAGTGAGGGGCGTTCTAGTGACGAGTTAGTTGATGTTTTATTAGCCCAAATTGCTGGGGTAGATATAAGTGAATTAAAACGTCATGAAGTATTTCAGGCTCAGGTATAAAGGATCTATTTATTAATAATAAATTAAGGGTCATACCCATACTATATAACAGGGCCTTTCTACTGACATACCACGATATCTTAGAGCTGAAGGTCAAGTCACAAATCATAGAATGGGTCGTCAAGAAATGGAGGAAATGATTAGTGGATTTTGGGAGTATCATTCGACTCAAGTAGCTAAAGGAGATACTCATCATGGTTTAGACACAGAGCTATATCAGTACTTATTATCACGTAATAGAGATGAAGAGAGTATAGCTATTGAAGATGGATATAATTTACAAGATGCTATTAGTCGGTTTCATCATGAGCTTAATGTCAGTATCTTTAACTCTATATTATGTGGAGAGTTAATGGAAGAAGTCTACAATAACTGGATAACAGCACAAGTAGCTCTAATGGAAACATTTAAGAAGACAACAGATCAAGTATGTCTTCTATAGTTAAGAGTAACTGATGTATTGTGTTATAGGAATGTGTCAGTTTAGCTGTATTAGAAGATGCTATTAAAGTTGTATGTCCTGGTAAACCAGAGCCTTATGTTAAGGGTTTAATTCAATGTGCAGTACATGTAGCTTCTGATGATAATAACACTATCAATATTATAAAGTTGATGAGTAAAGTAAGACAGTTGGATTATAATAATATGTAATTAGTGATTAAATTATTAGGGTCCTCAGAGTCAACCCAATCCATTTGTTATATTAATGCTTGAACAAAGTCGCAATGAAACTAAAATGTTTGTAACAGAGTTAAACAAACATTTAGGAGACAAACAGTGAGTCTTAACAAACAAAATGTTATCAATACATTATTTTATTATTAAATAGAATGGTTACACTGAAAGATGTGCACGAAGCTGTTAAAAGTATAGATCCTAATAAACCTGAAGCTGAAATACAGTTAATTTTGTCAAAGATATTTTCAGTTCCATTAGGTCATGATGACAATAGTACTACATTACCTTTAGAGAGACTGGTTAGTTTATTGGAAGCTAGCAATATCAGAAGATCTGGTCTTTAAATCCATTTTATTAAATGTTGTTGACCTTTACCTGTGAACAATTATGTTAATCTAATAATATATTATAATACCTATTCTGATCACAGTGACTTTATCTTGTAACATGTGACAGTCATGTGACCATTTCTCATGTATTGACTCCACCCTTTTATTATTAACATACAGTCCTCCTCCTTGTATGAGTCGTCGCACTTCACCTAAGATAGCCACACCCACATAATTAAACACACTCAATAGAACTTTACCTTTAGAAGAGACAGCATTAGTTTTTGCCACTATATTGATAATATTAGTATCACTTGTACACTGATCACGTGATAGTTGTGTAGTAGGAACATCTTGAAATAAATGATCTAGCTGTTTGCCTATTATATTACACTAGATAACTTTAATATGGAGAGATAGAATACTTGATAATTGTTGTAATGCTATTGGATCACCAAATAATGCTGACGTAGCTTGTTCTGCTTGGTTTAATCCTCTCTCTATTATGACACTAATAATATAACCACCACATCTTATAACTCACCTCCATGTATTAATAGTGTGACTTGCTCTGCTAAGTATTTCTGAGCAATATGTTTCTCAGGACAAACCTATATCATGTACTTTAATATGTATTGATATTGAATATACCTGATGTTGTGTTAAGATATCACTGATATAATCCAATGATCCAAATGTAAAATAATATAAATATTTACTAATATCTTCATCAGTTGTCTTAAGAAAATACTGAGCACAATATAATATGCTTTATAATAATATGTACTATTACTTGATATAAATGATACGGTGAGGTCTTATCTGCTGATAACCATACAGCATTACCAACGGATTTTCCTAGCTTTTCTCCACTTGCTGTTGTGACTAATGGTACAGTTAATCCTATAAAGATTGTAATGACCATGTTACTATTGTTATAGTTAGTGTTACCATGTACGTGATTGCCAGTGTATTTATGAACAAATTCACATCCAGCAGATATATTGCCCCATTGATCTCCACCTCCAATCTGTGAATCAAATTAATAATATTCTAATTAGTTCAGGGGCTTACCTGTAACCAGCAATTATGATTTTGATGTAAATAGAGATAGTCATATGCTTGAAAAACTTGATATGAAAATTCTGTAAAACTAAGACCTTGTGCAGAGTTAAGTCTTTGTTGAACACTGTTATGTAATGATATTTAATTTGAAGAGTGGGTGGATCACTACCTCTCTTTGTTTAACATGGAAGACAGTCGAAAATGACATCCAATGTTTGACGTGAATTCAATAACTGTCATATCTTTATACCAATTAGCATTGTTAATAATCCTATTGTCAATATATTATAATAATAATAGTTTGAGTATATGGTACTTTAAATTTGGCATAACACACTGACGTTGGGTCAGATATGATGCATTCTGAAATATCTTTAATAAGATGTTAGATATTCCAACAATATTATGCTCTAAGTCATCTTTCAACAAAGTATCTCTCTCTTTGAGACGACCACTAGGATCTCCAATAAGTCCAGTAGCTCCACCCACCTAAATAACATCATAATGATGTCATACAGTTGTACTTACAACAGCAATAGGTTGATATCCATATTGTTGGAAATGTAATAATGTTATCAATGTAACTAAGTTTCCAATGTGAAGACTATCAGCTGTTGGATCAAATCCTACATACACTGATGATGGCGGATGATGTAATAGTTCATTAGTAATACTACAATAATACTAGAAATATGATGAGTGGTATATTGTATATTACCTAGTAGTCTTATTAAGGAGATATCTATTCTTCAAATGCTGTAGTACTTGTGAAGGAGACAAAGAAGATAACTGCCTTAGTCTGAACATGACTACACGTGATAGTCAATTAATTTAATGAGCTCCACCCATCTTTGTTTGCAGCTCCTTTGTTCTCTTAAGGAGAAATGGAATCTTACTTTTATTGTCATCCAACAAGTGCTAGTAACTATTTTGTATTAAGAGCAATGCAGGAACGAGGTGAACTATGTGATGCAGTACTAGAAATAGACTCTGGAGAAAAAATTCGAGCTCATAAATGTATCTTATCTGCTGCAAGTCCTTATTTTAGAGCTATGTTCAACACACCACTATCTGAATGCCAGCAAGGAATAGTTAAGTTAAGAGATATGGAGAGAGAGATACTGCAAGCTGTTATATCATATGTTTATTGTTCTGATATCTGTCTGCCTTCTGATCAAGTCCTGTCTTTACTAATGGTTGCTGATAGGTTTCAAATGGACTGTCTTGTCGAAGCATGTAGTCAGTTTTTAGAGACTCAAATAAATGCCAATAATGTTCTAAATTTAAGAGCTTACTCAAACTTACATCAATGTTGGAAACTATTTAAACGTTGTACACAATATGTGCTTGATAACTTTAAAGAGGTTTCTGAAAGTGATGATTTTCTCTCTCTGCCATTGGACCAACTTAAAGATTTGTTAACTGATAATAGTTTGAGTGTTAACAGCGAAGAAGATGTGTATTTTGCAGTGTTGAGATGGACTTATTATGCAAAAGAAGATCGAAAAACAATGTTTCCTTCAATTATTAGTTGTGTTCGTCTTCCATTTGTTTCTATGTCATTTTTGAGGAGTACAGTTCAACATGAAGAGTTGATGCAACAAGAGCTGTGTCAGCAGTTTATTTCCGAGGCATTCTTTTATAAATCATCTCCTGAAAACAGAGTTCAATTAAAACAAAGTCCACGAGCTCATCCAAGAAAAGTGTATGGTCTTCAAGAAGTCATTTTAGTAATAGGTGGCTTAAATAAAGATAATTCTGTCCATACAATTGACCAATATGACGTCATCACTGATACTTGGACTACTCTTAGTGATCTTGGTACAACAATGTATGGGCTAGCTTCTTGTGTTTGTAATGGGAACTTGTATATTAGTGGAGGATACTCTACTGGTCAAGATTACTCTAATTTAGTTAGTTGTTATAATTTAAAGGATCACAAGTGGACTTCAATGGCTCCAATGCAGACCAGTAGAAGGTACCATTGTATGGTAACAATGTATGGATTATTGTATGTCCTCGGAGGACAGAATGAACAAGGAGTTCTCTCACAAGTTGAATATTATAATCCCTCAACAAGTCAGTGGTCTTACCTCCAATCAATGACATCACCCAGGATGTATCATGGAGTCGCTGAAATAGATGGACTCATCTTTGCTATTGGAGGCCATAATGGTGTCCAGCGACTAACTTCTGTTGAGTGTTATAATCCTCTAATAGGTACATGGAAGTATGCAACAAGTTTATCTGAACCTCGATCTGTTATGGGAGTAGCTACATTAGATGGCCTAGTATATGTGGCTGGTGGATACAATGGAAGGCAATACTTACATAGTGTACTAACATACAATGTCATACTTGATAAGTGGTTCTCTATACCATCAATGAAAGTTGCTAGATCTGCTTTTGGACTTGTTTCCCATAATGGATCGTTGTATGCTCTAGGTGGTTTTTGTGGATCATTACTTAATTCTATGGAACATTTTACACCTGGTGATGAACAGTGGTACACTGGTGTTGCCATGACAACTGAACGCATACACTTTAGCACTGTTACAACATAAATTACACAATACAGACAATTTTATTATACGTGTTCATTGATAGTCATTGTAGGAAATGTTTAAAGAGTTTTCTTTGTAGCTTCTTTATATTTTTCCAATAACACAATCTTGTAATCTGAAACGCAGCATCAATACAGTTCTCGACATAAACCTCATGACTTACCAGTTTGATTGTTCCATAGCTCAGCAGCTTCTGTGTTCAAAGGACTCTCATTATTTGGTTCTGTAATATTCTGATACTAATTACTAATAAGTATAGGATTGTACCTCCTAGTAAACTTTGTATTGATAATAAGATAGTTCTCACATCAAACAATGCTGACCATTTTTCCTAACAAGAAAAGCAATAACACTGTAATTATTAAGGGGCTTACTTTGAGAATATCTAGACAAATGTTACCATAATCATCGACATTAGGATGGTAAATTGGAGTTAAGAACTTAACAATCGGTGGAACATAGGGGTATCGTCCAGGAAAAGAAAGCATTAACTTGTAGCTAAGTCCTTCATATACTGTTCCTTTGGCACCATTAATGGTAGCTATCCAACTAAACAAATTGTCACCATCTGGAAAAGCTGAAATAGATTGATCACCAGACATCTAATGGGAAGACATTGATAACCAAGTCAGTAATATAATAATGGATTACCATAAGGGTTGTCAGGTCTTGTTGTAACCTCTTCATTACTGAGTGACCATCTATGTGAGTTGTGCTTGAGTTATCCATGTTTTTGGATCGGTTGTTGCTAGGGGGAGCAATATTTTGTGAGGCCATCGTTGCTAAGGAGAACAGAGAAATGCACACGCTCTTCTCACAGAGATGAATCAACTCAACTCCCGGTTGAAATTTGAATTAATAATTAACCCGTTGATAACTAAATTAATAATTTCACTAGTTAATTTGAGACTATTAATGTCAATTAACAAGGGCGTATAACTCTAACTTCATAAAAAAATATCAAGCCATTTGATGTTGTGATCCAGATATAAAATTTTAAAAATACCATGGATCAAGTACCATAGGGCACCATAGAAATGGTTTATATGGTGCCCAATGGTGTTTCCTCAGTCACCATAGGGCACCATACAAACGGTTTATATGGTGCCCAATGGTGTTTCCTCAGTCACCATAGGGCACCATACAAACGGTTTATATGGTGCCCAATGGTGTTTCCTCAGTCACCATAGGGCACCATAGAAATGGTTTATATGGTGCCCAATGGTGTTGTTCAAGCATCATAGGGCACCATAGAAATGGTTTATATGGTGCCCAATGGTGTTTCCTCAGTCACCATAGGGCACCATAGAAATGGTTTATATGGTGCCCAATGGTGTTGTTCAAGCATCATTGGGCACCATAGAAATGGTTTATATGGTGCCCAATGGTGTTTCCTCAGTCACCATAGGGCACCATACAAATGGTTTATATGGTGCCCAATGGTGTTTCCTCAGTCACCATAGGGCACCATAGAAATGGTTTATATGGTGCCCAATGGTGTTTCCTCAGTCACCATAGGGCACCATAGAAATGGTTTATATGGTGCCCAATGGTGTTGTTCAAGCATCATTGGGCACCATAGAAATGGTTTATATGGTGCCCAATGGTGTTGTTCAAGCATCATTGGGCACCATACAAACGGTTTATATGGTGCCCAATGGTGTTTCCTCAGTCACCATAGGGCACCATAGAAATGGTTTATATGGTGCCCAATGGTGTTTCCTCAGTCACCATAGGGCACCATAGAAATGGTTTATATGGTCCCCAATGGTGTTGTTCAAGCATCATTGGGCACCATACAAACGGTTTATGTGGTGCCCAATGGTGTTTCCTCAGTCACCATAGGGCACCATACAAACGGTTTATATGGTGCCCAATGGTGTTTCCTCAGTCACCATAGGGCACCATAGAAATGGTTTATATGGTGCCCAATGGTGTTGTTCAAGCATCATTGGGCACCATACAAACGGTTTATGTGGTGCCCAATGGTGTTTCCTCAGTCACCATAGGGCACCATACAAACGGTTTATATGGTGCCCAATGGTGTTTCCTCAGTCACCATAGGGCACCATAGAAATGGTTTATATGGTGCCCAATGGTGTTGTTCAAGCATCATTGGGCACCATACAAACGGTTTATATGGTGCCCAATGGTGTTTCCTCAGTCACCATAGGGCACCATACAAACGGTTTATATGGTGCCCAATGGTGTTTCCTCAGTCACCATAGGGCACCATAGAAATGGTTTATATGGTCCCCAATGGTGTTGTTCAAGCATCATTGGGCACCATACAAACGGTTTATGTGGTGCCCAATGGTGTTTCCTCAGTCACCATAGGGCACCATACAAACGGTTTATATGGTGCCCAATGGTGTTTCCTCAGTCACCATAGGGCACCATACAAACGGTTTATATGGTGCCCAATGGTGTTTCCTCAGTCACCATAGGGCACCATACAAACGGTTTATATGGTGCCCAATGGTGTTTCCTCAGTCACCATAGGGCACCATACAAACGGTTTATATGGTGCCGAATGGTGTTTCCTCAGTCACCATAGGGCACCATAGAAATGGTTTATATGGTGCCCAATGGTGTTGTTCAAGCATCATTGGGCACCATAGAAATGGTTTATATGGTGCCCAATGGTGTTTCCTCAGTCACCATAGGGCACCATACAAACGGTTTATATGGTGCCCAATGGTGTTTCCTCAGTCACCATAGGGCACCATACAAACAGTTTATATGGTGCCCAATGGTGTTTCCTCAGTCACCATAGGGCACCATAGAAATGGTTTATATGGTCCCCAATGGTGTTTCCTCAGTCACCATAGGGCACCATAGAAATGGTTTATGTGGTGCCCAATGGTGTTTCCTCAGTCACCATAGGGCACCATACAAACAGTTTATATGGTGCCCAATGGTGTTTCCTCAGTCACCATAGGGCACCATAGAAATGGTTTATATGGTCCCCAATGGTGTTGTTCAGGCATCATTGGGCACCATACAAACGGTTTATATGGTGCCCAATGGTGTTTCCTCAGTCACCATAGGGCACCATATAAACGGTTTATATGGTGCCCAATGGTGTTTCCTCAGTCACCATAGGGCACCATAGAAATGGTTTATATGGTGCCCAATGGTGTTGTTCAAGCATCATTGGGCACCATAGAAATGGTTTATATGGTGCCCAATGGTGTTTCCTCAGTCACCATAGGGCACCATACAAATGGTTTATATGGTGCCCAATGGTGTTTCCTCAGTCACCATAGGGCACCATAGAAATGGTTTATATGGTGCCCAATGGTGTTTCCTCAGTCACCATAGGGCACCATAGAAATGGTTTATATGGTGCCCAATGGTGTTGTTCAAGCATCATTGGGCACCATACAAACGGTTTATGTGGTGCCCAATGGTGTTTCCTCAGTCACCATAGGGCACCATACAAACGGTTTATATGGTGCCCAATGGTGTTTCCTCAGTCACCATAGGGCACCATAGAAATGGTTTATATGGTGCCCAATGGTGTTGTTCAAGCATCATTGGGCACCATAGAAATGGTTTATATGGTGCCCAATGGTGTTTCCTCAGTCACCATAGGGCACCATAGAAATGGTTTATATGGTGCCCAATGGTGTTGTTCAAGCATCATTGGGCACCATACAAACGGTTTATATGGTGCCCAATGGTGTTTCCTCAGTCACCATAGGGCACCATACAAACGGTTTATATGGTGCCCAATGGTGTTTCCTCAGTCACCATAGGGCACCATAGAAATGGTTTATATGGTCCCCAATGGTGTTGTTCAAGCATCATTGGGCACCATACAAACGGTTTATGTGGTGCCCAATGGTGTTTCCTCAGTCACCATAGGGCACCATACAAACGGTTTATATGGTGCCCAATGGTGTTTCCTCAGTCACCATAGGGCACCATACAAACGGTTTATATGGTGCCCAATGGTGTTTCCTCAGTCACCATAGGGCACCATACAAATGGTTTATATGGTGCCGAATGGTGTTTCCTCAGTCACCATAGGGCACCATAGAAATGGTTTATATGGTGCCCAATGGTGTTGTTCAAGCATCATTGGGCACCATAGAAATGGTTTATATGGTGCCCAATGGTGTTTCCTCAGTCACCATAGGGCACCATACAAACGGTTTATATGGTGCCCAATGGTGTTTCCTCAGTCACCATAGGGCACCATAGAAATGGTTTATGTGGTGCCCAATGGTGTTTCCTCAGTCACCATAGGGCACCATAGAAATGGTTTATGTGGTGCCCAATGGTGTTTCCTCAGTCACCATAGGGCACCATACAAACAGTTTATATGGTGCCCAATGGTGTTTCCTCAGTCACCATAGGGCACCATAGAAATGGTTTATATGGTCCCCAATGGTGTTGTTCAGGCATCATTGGGCACCATACAAACGGTTTATGTGGTGCCCAATGGTGTTTCCTCAGTCACCATTGGGCACCATACAAACGGTTTATATGGTGCCCAATGGTGTTTCCTCAGTCACCATAGGGCACCATATAAACGGTTTATATGGTGCCCAATGGTGTTTCCTCAGTCACCATAGGGCACCATAGAAATGGTTTATATGGTGCCCAATGGTGTTGTTCAAGCATCATTGGGCACCATAGAAATGGTTTATATGGTGCCCAATGGTGTTTCCTCAGTCACCATAGAAATGGTTTATATGGTCCCCAATAGCAGGGAATCCTATATAGTAATTAGGAGGTCCTGTGTAGTGAGTCAGTAAGGTCGATTGGGCAATGCAACTCAAATTTTTTTATAAATCTTAAATCTATTTATATTACTGGGAAGGAATGTCAGTAGAATTGGTCAGTCTGTCATAGATACATTCCATGAAGTTATATTTTATCACAATTCATTATTGTTGCAATTATTATTATAAAATATAAATATAAAAAATAAAATAAATGTTATGTTTCATCTTTTAGAAAACTCTCTACATTGAATTTAGATGTTGTTATTCCATCAGTTAAGTTGTTTTCTTTGCACCATTCTTTAAATAATCTACAATAAGATATGAAAGTAAACATTATTGTTTTAATAACTAACTTTTTTAAACTCTCCATTTTTTTTGAGTCTTTACAATATAATCGGACAGATTTTTCTTCAAATTCTCGTGGTAACATTCGTGATTTCTTTCATATTACAAAATAATCAAACACTATATTGTATGATCATACCATTTCATCAGTCAATGGATGAGCTGTCAATGGCTCTTCTTCTTTTCTATAAGCTCTTAATAATTGCAAAGGATCTCTGTCTTGCATGCAATAGTCAAATTTAGCTATCTATTAAAATACTAAGGTAATATCATTGTTCATTATCTTACATATATTTCAAAATGTTTTTCTGTTAGTTCCTGTTGAAACAAATAGTCCTTCAACTTTTCTTTAATATTCTTGGCTTTATTTTTCCACTATTACATAAATCATATTATTATTATTACTACTATATAATCAATTACCTCATGACTAGATGAACACTCAGCAACACTGCCTATCAATTTATATAAATCTCTTGAGTGAAGTCGTTGTAATAATTCAGACACTTCCTATAATAGAAAGACAGTAACTTACATTAAACTTACAGTATTAGCTAACAGTTGGACAAGCACCAGACTGTCTTTCAAGAAAAACTACAGTCTGAAGGATAGAGTCATTGAATTGTTCATAAATTGACATGGCACAATTTATCTGATCTACAGACGGTCCCTCTTGTGCCGGAATTAATGATAATCTATATAATTATTATTATAAACCATTTATATTACAGTTTCATATATAATAATTTTCTTACGTAATATCAATTCCAAATTTAGACTGAAGTACTTTGCAAGCTGCTATCAAAGCATCTGCAATCCTTTAAACAATTATTATTATTCTCTTGTAAATAAAAGCTTTACTTACATTAGTTCGATACTCACACAAGTAACATGTTGAAGAACTTTTCTATGTAACATTTCACGAGCATGAAACATGTCGTAAAGTGTCACTACTTCCTATAACACGTTATATAATAATATATCTATTTAATGAATTGTTTACCTTGTCCATTGGACAAATTGTTTTTCTGTTAAGATCACAATCATATAACACACGACAACCACTAATGTAATGTCTATATTTAAGTGATATTAGAATAGTAAGATTAAATATCATACTTCCAGTCAAAATCATATGACAGACCAACAGCATGACAGTCACGAGCAAAATAATCCCATTTATCAACATCTATACTAGTAAATTTATTATTAACAATCTACAACACACAAAAAATGAAGTAAACAGTAAATTATCTCTATACCTCATACATAAACCATTTCTCCCTTGGTCTTCCTTCATAATGATATGTCTAGTAAAACAATAAATGTACATTATATAAGAGGTTAGAATTACTTACTGTTGGATCTTCTGATGACACTTGTTGTAGTGGACGTCCTAAAATAATCTCTTTAATAAAGAGGAAATCTTCATTAGTTAATCCTTCTTTAGTCAAATCTCCTTTTAAAGTAGCATTCTTATTAATCATGTATTCAAACATTAAGACAGAACCGTCTTCATGCTTTTATAGAATAAATAGAGATATTATACTAATATAAATACCTTCCATGTATTATTATCCAGTTTAGGAGTGACCATTGAATCAAACACATGTGAAAAGGGACCATGTCCTGTTTAATTAGTACATTATAATAAGTTTATATTAAAAACAGACCAAGATCATGGCAAAGACCAGCAATTTGAACACAGAGAATGTCTTTGTTTGTAATTTCAAGTGAGCTACTGTCTTTGTGATTGTCTCGTAATGCTTTTAAGAATTCACCAGCAAGATAACATACTCTGTTTAACTTATAATATATTGTTATATTGATCAGTTTATTTACCCAATACTATGTTCAAATCTGTTGTGTGAAGCTCCAGGATATACAAAGTATTTACCACCTTCATAAAACAATATTATAACATTGGTATACATTAACTACAAGTCACTGACCCATTTGTTTAATTTGTCTCAATCGTTGAAATTGAGTAGTATCAATAATATCAAATATTATCTGTGGTAACTTGATACTGCCATGAACAGCATCTTTCAAATCCTAAAAATTGATAAGATAATTTAGGCTACACAAAGAGGACTCACTTTATCTCGGCTTCCCATCTTTGTTTATATAATTTCAAGCCTGCCCTTAAGGGCGTGCCAGTTTATATAGTTAAGTCAAGTCCGCCCACGTCTAATTACTATATTGACGAGTCATGTCATTCCTTAAAGATATCAAGTCGTTTTCAATAGGAGAACTGAAGTCAGTCAATACTATTATTACAACTAGTGATGGTAGAAAAGTAAGAGGACCAAAACATACTTAAATTTAGGATTTCATAGTTTACAGAGACCAGAACCATTAATGGAGATATTAGTATTATAGAACATGATGAAGCAGGTCTAGGATTTTGTCCTGATCTTGAAAAAGACTGGACTGTTGGTGTTGTAGTGCCACAAGTCTTAGTAGCTTCACAAGATGTAGCTTATGATCAGCCTTCTCTTGTAAAACATGGCGTAACACACATACTAAATGTTGCTGTAGATTTACCCAATGCATTTCCTGCAGTAAGTGACCTCTCTCATAATATCATATTTCTATACTTGTCTAATAGGACTACCATTATCTTAATATTGGAATGTATGATGAAGAGTCTGAAGATATTATGAAATATTATTATGAATGTGAAGCATTTATTGATAGCTCATTAAATGTTGGTGGAACTGTTCTAATACATTGGTAAGATGTTATGAAAGATCATAGTTAAAGTTTATGTCATTAATTTAGTCGTGCAGGTCGGTCTAGATCTGTCAGCATTGCTTTGGCTTACATGATGCACAAGAAACGAATACCACTTTTACAAGCTTTACAAGATATCAGAAAAACCAGACAATGTGCTGATCCTAATCCAGGATTTTTGAAGCAACTCAAAAATTTAGAAGAATTGTTAAATATTTCATAAAAAATGATTAATGTGTGTCTCCTTTACTGAATGGTTGATAAGTACCTTTTTTAACCCAAGATAATCCTAGAGATAACCCAGTAGAAGATGATTCTTCTGCTTTAAACTGAAGAAATGATGTTAAAATATCATATAGTTTTCTGTAATACCTCTGGTTCAAAGATGTCTTGTCTAGCTGCTCTCATTACATCTGCATGCCATGAACTAATTCTAATGGGAGGAGTTATTACATTTATAAAGTTTAACTTACTCTATCGAATGAGGATCATTAGGATCAATATCAAGTGCAGATTCCTTACAAGTTTGTATACAGG
The DNA here is from genome assembly GCA_963693285.1 of Xestospongia muta. Lineage (NCBI taxonomy): Eukaryota > Metazoa > Porifera > Demospongiae > Haplosclerida > Petrosiidae > Xestospongia > Xestospongia muta. The sequence continues at coordinate 5,465,539 of OY848930.1, forward strand.
TTTTGATTCTTTCTTTAAAGTCTTCAAAACTATCACTGTAACTGAAGGACAATTATAAGAAAAAGTAATAATATTACTCACAGCTTTGCTGCTTCTTCATTTAATGGTGACAATACTTCAATAGTCAGAAAAATATTTCGTGCATAACTTAGTAAATCACGTAAATAATTAACTTCACGTCTACCAATTAATATAATACAATGTGTCGTGATGATGTACATACCTCCATCTTGGAAAGGGTTTCTTTGTCTCTAACTCTCCAGTGTAGAAATCAATTTGAGGATGAAAAACACCAGATTGAAAATCTATTCTCTGATATATATTGTATAAACAAAGTAAGTAAATATGTAACTTACTGGACAACCTCCATCAGGATAATTGATAGGAATGGACAGTGTAAATTTAAATAATCCTCCATCATATAGACCAGTTTGTATAATCATTATACCATACCACACTAAAACACATATAAAATATATATCATATCATATTACTTTACTTAATGGTGATATATTAGATGGTAATATATAAACTCCTGATACAGGTGTCTGGACAAGATGAGCACTATATATAAAGAGACAATACTAACATACAAAAATAAGATATCTTAACTATTCAGCCATCACAATAGACTCTTGAAAGAAAGGTCCATATCTACTCGTAACTTCCTCTTTTGACAAAGTATGTGGCGATTTTCTGCCACTAGCACTAACACTAGACTCTATATTCATATTATAAGCCACACCCATTTACAAATAATTAATATTAATATTTTTAAACATTAATGTCTTGCGTGTTTGTGTTTGCCCTAAAAAATAACAAAAATTAATAATTATAAAAGTTAAAAAATGTTACTTTTTTATGATGAGATGATTTGTGCTTGCAATGTTCAGATTTTATAGTCTTATTTGTTAATTCTAACGATATAGGAGGAGGTAATGCTGGACCAAATAACTCTGGTTCGACAGATACAGGTGGTTCCTATAAGTTATTATATATAATAAAACTATTAACAATGTTTATATAAACATACAATTTGAACTGGTTCTGTTAGTAAGGGTATTGCTATGTGAGAAAGATTCTGCCATTTTTTATCAGAATGAGGAACATCTACTTCCATTGGTAACTCTTCTGTTGCCATGGTAACATCAGTAGGATCATTCTCGTCTTCCGATTTGCTCTCAGCAAAAATTGAAACAAATACACTCATAGAAGGTCTCTGTACCTATAATTATATTATGTAAATACAGGGGTTCACACAATAATTATTACCTCTTCAATAATAGGTTCCTCTACTTCAGTAATAGGTTGTTCTACTTCATTAGTTAAATTGCCTTCTTCACTAATTGGTATTTCCTCTTCTACTGCCTTTTCAGTGGCCAGCATACTTGATGTTGTTGACAACTCAAATTGCATCACTTTATTGAGTCTTGTAGAAGACTTTAATCTTAATGGGATACCTACAATATCTGAACTACAAATACCACATTATAATATACACAGACTAGTAGCTATATTGTACTTTGGATAAGGATCTGGTACGTTGAATCGTTTACAAATGACACTATGTGGATGCCATTCCAAGACTTCTCTTGTCATTACACCAAACATACCTATAGCAGCAGCTTCAGTAGCATCTTGGTTCTAGAATTAAGATAGTTGGAAACTAAAGTGAAACTACTCTAACTTCTTCAACATGATCTGTGTCTTCACTACTACTCTGTCTAAATTTGTCAGAGAGAGCTTGAGATAATGGTTGAAATAATCGAGCTTTACGTGAGAATTCATCTAACTCTTTTTGTTTCTCCCACTCAGTAAACTGGCGACTTTCATGATCTAGTTTTTGGGTTTATTCCTAATTGTTTTACACTAACTTACCATTAAATTTCCTGCGGCCTTTAAGATAAGCTTCATAACGAGCTTGTTTAGAAGGATTGTCTGCATACGGCTGATAGGCTACAATGATAGTATTTATAAAATATTACACTACATTTATTAACTCACTTCCAGAAATAATTCTATCTCCAATATCATTGGTCTTTTCAGGAGGAGAATATGGTATCATTTTCTCACTGGTATCTTTATACTTAGAAGATTTCTCACTGGTATCTTTATACTTAGAAGATTTCTCACTGGTATCTTTATACTTAGAAGACTTCTCACTGGTATCTTTATACTTAGAAGACTTCTCACTGGTATCTTTATACTTAGAAGATTTCTCACTGGTATCTTTATACTTAGAAGACTTCTCATTGGTATCTCTATACAATAATAAATCTATGACATCAAAGAAAACATACTTTAATTTTTTAGCTTGTTGTGCTAATGTTTTGACTCGTTCTCTATCAGTTGAGCTCATAAGATCAAATACTGACTCTGTAGGTTACAAATATCATTTAAGTAATTATTACATAATAATACCAAGTGGTTCTGACAAGAGATGACCTCTTTCACTAGCAGATACAACCAATGGTAATCCTAACAACATATAATAGAGTAATAGCACTACAATATATTAAGTACCTTCTTTTTGTTCAACAGGACAACTTGTAAAGACATGTACTGGTACAAATGACTTAGGTACAACAGGTAGAGGATAAGCCTACAACTTGTACTAAATACAAACACACTTTTATGTTCATTGTAAGTACTTTAACATGATGTGACCGACTTCTCATTTTAACAAACATTTCTAAACTCCAAAAATCTTTGTAGATAGTGTATATAACTAATCAGTTACCATAGCAACAACGTATACCTGCTTTATGGCCAGTCCAGCCAAAATCCTGTGCCCGACTTAACTCCATATCAGTAGTCATTGTTCTGTTATAAGATGTAATACTTTCCTGTGAATAAATATCTTCATCTTCATCTTCTAAAGCACCCACACCAAATGCCTATCTTATATATAAACCATACTAACTCATTAAGTTAATACTTACTTGTCCTGACATACCATAGACACTACCACTGTAGCCAGTAGTAGAGAGAACACCTTGTTCTAACATACCTTGATATCCAATACCATGGTCATCAACTTTACTCTCATACTGCCAAGGTGCAATATCATGTGGACCAAACATAAAGACATTTTCATCAGGTAAAGAACAACCATATACTTTAACACCATCTATTAAAAGTGGGCGTGGCTAACTACTTTACAAAAAGAGAATACCTTCATCTCCTGTCTTTGCTGAGCGTAACACTTTGGGTCCTACTCCTTGTCCTTCTCTCCAACCCATAGACTTTAATAGCACTTTACCAATAGTGGAGTGAGCTGGAATAATGAAGTCCTGTAAAGGTGGTTCACCAGGTATAACAGACAGATGAGAGATCGGTTTCTTTATGGAAGTTGTCTTCTCTTGTTCAAAAGGTTCTCGAGTTGATACTTCACGAGGAGCAATACCAAAAGTATCTAAATCCTTTAAAATAATTTATAAATACACACAATTTAAAAAAACGATCTATTTACATCTTCATCCATATAGTCTTCAGGTCGTTGTCTTTTTGATTGAGATTTTGTGCTTCGTGAGGACACAAAGGAAGATGGTACCCATCCTACCATAGTATATTATACTAGTATTACTCCAACACACATACCTTCTTTAGATCCTACAGTATTATAATATCCTGCTGAAAATCCACCAGTAAAGGCACCATGGAACCGTCTACGACCTTGTTTATCAAGAACATATTGATCTTTTTGTTTCTTTTCCTTGGCTTTTACAATATCTTCATCAGTTTGTAGTATCTCAAATGCACTGCCAATTCGTACATAACTTTCATCATCAGAATCCTCATGTCTACCTGCCATATTACTAGTGGGCGTGGCTTGCAAGACAACAAATAACACTTTATTATTATAATAGTTAAAGTATACATTTTAAAAACAGTCAATGATTTGGCCCTTAATTTACTAGTTATTTTCTCATACTAAAACTGCAGGATTTATTATATACAATGTATGTGATTACAACAATTCATATCTGTGAAGATGAATACGTTGAATGATATCACGACAAGACTCAAACACTCTTCTAATATTTTCGGTGTCAACAGCCGTAGTAAAATGAGGATAACATGCATGACGTCCATCATTAGAACGTTGACTAATACGCTATACACAATTACATCAAATAAAATAAAAATACAATTTGACTCACCAAAAATTGATCTCTAAAGAAAAATTTTGCCTTGAAGACGAGATCACTGTCGCTAGCATCTCTACTTTCTATAATACATACAATATAGTTATAATATATGGCAATAAGACTTACCATATGATGCTTGTGAAGGTCGATATGATGCAAACTCAGGAAAATAATCCTCTATTTTAAATCTACGACTTTCCACTTTTTCTTTTAAGATGTCCATTTTGTTTAGAAACAATATGATAGAAACAGTTCTCAACCACCTAACACAATGTTCAAACTTAAACTATATAATATCTCATTACCTGTTGTTCCATATTTGTTCAAACAAATGTAACGATTCTCTCAATCGATTCTATAACACATATGATTATTATAAAAGTACATCAAAACTTACAGTACGATCATCTTCCCTGATGACCATATTAAAACTGCTACAAGCAATAACATAAATAATAGCAGTGACATCTGGAGAGTGTCAATAAAAATATGACAATAATCTTTTGTTTACCATTAAAACATTGAATCCATTTACTGCGTTCAATTCTCTGTCCCCCAACATCAAACATGCTAAAAGCAATGAATATTGTTATACTATTATAGCAATTAGTAGTACTCACTGGAAGTTAACTTTCTCAATTATAAATCGTGTCTCATATATACCTTTAGTCATGCGACGAGCTCTCAATATGTCCTACAAGAAAGAGGATATATATTTAGTTTATGATATTATCATACGTCATCTGAAGGAAGATAATCTGGAGAAGAGACTTCACGTATCTTTCGAGTCTCCATAAAACTAATTAAAGAGATAACTGGGCGGAGTCATTAGACTTTAACTTACTATGATGCACAATCTATTAGTTGATATTCATTAGATCGTTGATAACAGGTTTTGACACCTTCATCGGCCCATAATTCAATACAATGTTCATAGAATTCCTAAATATAGGAGATATAATGACATATTTAATAGTATTTACTGGAGGGAAGTTTGTTTCATAATCTGGCAAAGGTAAGATAACATCTTGAATGTAGGTCAGTCTGAGGCCATTTTCAGACTTTTGTAATGAAATAGGTGGATCTAGTTTTGCCATTTGAGAGGTTACAGTCTACAAAATAGACCAGATGGTAGTAACCATATATTATCAGGTTAAATTACAAGATAATCAACTAACTTGTATAACGTCACGTATATTACTACGAATATCGGCCACATTTTGTAAACGTTCTCTATAACACAAATAATAGCAACATAACTTAATAAATGAACATACTCATTAGAAAATCCATTCACATGTAGAATTTTCATTTGTTTAACAACTGTTGACTTTCCAGACTCTCCAGCCCCTGTCATTTAACAAAATAGTAGTGTTAATTACTTCATTAATTAAACAAACTATGCTAACACTGACATTAGACTCAATTAACCCTCACCAAGTAATAACAGTCGATGAGTTGATTTAAAGTCTACCTTCTCTCGTCGTAATTGCTGATCAATAGCTTTACTAATTTCCTTTTGCCGAGCTCTTTCCTCTCTTTCTTCGTCAGAAATAGTTGGATCACCAAAACAACTCATGCTTGTATAAATACACACACGGACAAATAAATCAAAGAACAAGATGTACTTACTCTACCCAGTCAAAGGTACTGGTCCAAGACACACATACACACAAAGTAAAGTGACCCTGCCCTTGAAATGGTAGAGTATTCTAACTATTACAAATATGGACTTTATTAAAACTTAGAGTAAAACGTCATTAACCCCGCCTTTCCTTAAAGTGGGTGTGGCAGAATGCAGACTGCAAGCAGCTCTTTAGTTGGCTCTAAACGACGTAGATCCACTTATAGCTACAGGTATGAGACTGTTATTAACTAGTTGTGGTATTAATATTATTAGTCAATTAAGATCACAATGTGTGCAGACATTGGGAATATCTGAGTTACACTCTGAACAAATCAGACCACCAGTTGGTACTAATAGTTTGAGTGGATCAATACAATTGGAGTCACTAGTACAAAATAAAGATGTTATTGAACGTGACGGAAGAGTAGGTATGTACGTATTACTGTGTTGTCATGGTAACCATTGTGTATAGGTGATCATGTGACCTCTTATCAAAGAGTGAGTGACACTGATGATGGCTTTATTTCAGTGTCATTTTCCGACGCTGAAAGAGCAGAACGAGATGAGTTTCAAGTTCTATTGAAAAAGGTATGCCATATTATCAATTTAGTATTAATTCTTGTAATCATTATAGGAGTCTAGTTGGAAACGATCTTGCCTTCATAAAGGACTTATTTCAAATATGATATTCTTTATAATAATGGTAGTAGGTGTGGCATTAGTTGAGTATGAATTTCCATTTGAAGGATTTCGTTCTGTCACACAAAGTAATATATCATGTAGAAATAAAATTGAATTGTGTTATGGCTTGAGAGCTATTCGATCTGTCGGTATCTTTGGATTTGCAGGTATCTCAGTCACAATGTCTTTAAAAATTATACCATAATTGTTACAGCTGGGATCATTAACTGGTTGTTTATTGAATTATTGTTTAGAAAAATATTTTGTTTATTTGGAAGGTAAGTGATTACATAACAGTCATGTGATCTTGTGTATCTATAGTGGTGTTATTCAAACACATTACAAAGATATACTGGATGGATTAAGATATGTCATTTTAGACGTAATATTTGACGTAGAAAAATTACAACAATTTTTCTCAGGGAAAAATGAAAAAGTTCAGAAAATGTTAAAATTAGGTAAGGTCATCACAGTCAAAATATTGTCACAATCTTATGACAGATGCGCAAATTGGAGGTTTATTAAATTCAGATGCAGCAAATACTGTAATTGATCAAAAAATTGATAGTATACTCTCTAGTCCACAAGGTAATTGCACTATTAATAATTATTATTAGTATATTATTTAGGGTTTGTATTATTACATATGGGAGTTGACAAGGAAGCACTTCGTACAACTTTAAGATGTCATATTAAATCCTTTATAAATGAAATATCTCCAACAGTAATTAAAGAAGTTTACACAATCAATTTACTATTATATATTGTTGCTATAGATATATAAACAATTTGTTGTGCCTGGTATATCAGATGGAGAAGGTCTCAAAAGTGAAGTCAGTTATATTTTATGCTGACAGTGCACTTTATTAGCTAATATAGATCAATTATATATTGGAGCCTAAACTAGCAGCATTGATGCCAATGGATGTTAATAAAGTAAGAGGTTACCATGGTAACTTGTATATTACATGTATTTCATAGATTGTGGCTGTGATGTTACGCAAACATTTAAGTTGGGTTATTATATGGGGAAATTTGTTTGGAACTGGAGTGGCGTTATTATATGAAGTCATACTATTAACTCTTAGATTAACAATTTACTCATAATATGTGTGGGTGTTACTTTCTTTTTAATTGTCCACCTGATTTTGTTTTCTTTTTGAGTGGTCCTTTGCTATGTCCATTGTCAGTACTCTTAATAGTTAATAATATTTAATTAACAGGATCATACTCATTAACATACCTTTCTTTTATTAGCAGGAGAAGGAATTGCTTTAAAAAAAGAATCTAAACGACCTTGAGTTGAACCTTCTTTGCTTTTTAATAACTTTTTGACTCCATTACGAATACGATCTTCACTAATATAACAGCATAATAATGTCACATGATTGTCACATGACTTACTTAAAGCCTTTTTCTTCCACTAAGAACTGTATCAATCCTTCTTCATTAGGAGTAGTCCACTTTAACTAGATGACAATCATAATACATTATTATAAACATAACACATTACTTCAATACTGTCAGGATCAGTAACTTCTGGCTCTGAGAACAAGCTCCTAGCATCCTATATTATAATCATGTTATCATCAGCTACTTGATATCTCATATACAATATTGTATATATGGACAGGGCCTTCATTTTCAATAACACTTACTTCATATGGCCATTCATCAGGTACTTGATAACCTTTCTACAAGATATTACACAAACAATGGATGAAATAAAATGAAAAAATTACTTTTCCTTCTTTCTTAATAATTTCTATTATCTTCTCAATTGTACCGTGTTGTCGTAGCAATGTGATCGCCTTTACAGGTCCAACTCCTAATATTACATATAAATTAGTAGGTGTGGTTTATTCTACCTACCTCTGATAGAGTCACAATAATCACAGCCCAATAAGATACATAGATCTATAAACTATAATGAGTAAACTCCTAGTCATAAATAAGAAAATTATAATTTAATCTAAACCTCAGTTTGTGTCATCTCTAGTTCGGCTAATACACGATCTAAATGAATTTCTCTGACAGGAAGTTTCCTGTAATAAATTTAATTATTTGTTAATTAATGTAATTTATACCTTGCTTCACTTGCTGTTAAATTTCGTAGCAAAATGTTTGATCCAAAAGTTAATGCATCCATATCTTCAGTGGCTGTTGCAAACACTTTACCAGATCTAGCCAGTACAGCACATTGTGCTTCAGCTTCACAAGGAGCCTGAAAAAGAACTACATTACAATAATAAGTGGGTGGAGTTAATTACCTCGACATAAGGTATTCCCATCAATGTTAATAGTCGTTTGGCTTCATCAACATGTTGTAATGTCACCTTGACCTATAAGCTATGACATCATTATGACATCATTGTGTTAATGACATACAAGTCTCTTTTGAAACTTTTCCATTCCTTCTGTATCACCTATATAATAATATAATATGACCACACCCCTATAATTAACATAATATTACCTTGTTCTTCAGCTTTTTCTAATTCTTTTTGTGCTACAGATCTTCTTTCTGCTCTTTTAGCTAGCTAGTATTATAGATATAGATTATGTTACATTAATTATTGTATACTTACTTCACCAGATTTAAGTGTAGGTGGTTTACCATCAAATACATATCTAGTTAAATTCATGTACATATGATCATCACATGACAATCACATGACTTACACAGGTTTAATACCATTTTCTACCATACGAATTGTCCGATAAAAGAAGCCCATTAAATGACTATTTAAATTAGAAAGTACATAATTATAATATTCATATGGTACCTTGTTGTTTCTCCACTTTCTGTTGTTAACATTTGTCCATCTTGTCTTACAGCTATTAAGAACTGATAGAGACTCATGGATGCATCAATAGCAATTTTACGACCTATATATATTATATATTGTTACATAACTTTAATTGATTGCTTACCAAAATAACTTTTAAATTCATGATCTTTAATACTTGATGGAGCATAGTCTCCTAGCAACTTGGACAGACCATGGATACCCATACTGTGCCACCTCTTTTTAATAACACGTGGGTACACGGAATTTTACGGAAGTATTTAAACAAATAGCAGAAATCATGGCATTAGAGCAACATATATCAAACCAAGATACTGAAGCCATTATCAGTATGTGTAACAAGTATTTAAAGTTGTTCTATATTATATATTGTAGACTGTGTACCTATTAACTTCCAACACGAGACAGTTAATCCTGTTCATTTAGCTATATTCACTGTTGAAGAAATATGGTCAAATAAAATGGCTGATTGGTACGACTCTTCATTTGAGCTCATGAAATATATAAATGGTTGTGTACCTAATGTACAACCAAATACGTACAACAGATTACTTATTAATATGATGATGAAGGTGCGTTGCTATAGTAACGATATCTTTGTCATATGTTTAATAGTCTGCAGTATATGTTTATATAAGTGATCTATCAGAAAACAAGACAACATTTCAAAGTTGTGTTGATAAATATTTCAATAGTACAGATAAAGTAAGTCTTGTTATAAAATGTATTACATATATTATCTCACTATAGAATCCATTAAATGTTAAGGCTCGTAGCAATCTGTTATCTTTACCCAATGAAAGTGACTTGTTTGTAAAGAGTTTAATATTTGGGAAAACAGCAGAAACTGAACATGTTCAATTAGTTCAGTTACTTCTTAACTATTTTAAAGCAATAAAAGATACTTTACTGCCACCTTCTGAACTGTCTACAAAACAAGTACATATTTAGTATTAACTATAATGACTTATTCGTTATTATAGCAACTTGAAACTACATCAACTACATCTATTCTTAAGAAACATAAAAAGAAAAGAAAGTTATTTTAATTTGTTATTAAATTAACAAGTTGACCAGAATGAGCAACATAAACCTTATGAACTGGTCTTCCTTTTAACCATTCATCTGCCATATTTAATACCTCTTCTCTAATAGCATCTTTAGAAGAGGCCATACTTCTTTTAATTGACATAGTTCCTTTGTATTTACCATTTATCTGTAAACAGTTGATGTTTAATTTATCAAAAGTTAACATCTCAAACCTGTATAACAAGTTTAACTAACTCGTCTGAATCCTCCTTCATAACTGGCCACGGTTGATCTAATACATTAATCTATGATGTAATATGACATCATGTGACATCATAATTAGAACATACTTGATGATGTTCATCAAATGCAACATTAACTTTATTAAGATCTACAAACAATAAATATTATCACAATTTATAACATCAGTATGTACTTACTTGCCCAGAGTTCAGAGCTAATATGAGGAGCAAATGGAGCAAGTAATTGTATTAATACAAGAATAGTCTTGTGATACTCATTGCTACCTTGTAATGAAGAGCACTCCTGTACTATAAATAGTAACAGTTCTATTTATAGTATCAATACCTTTAAAACATTGGATAATGTCATTAATTCTGCTATAGCAACATTAAAAGTATATCGTTCCTCTAATGACAATGTAACCTTATTTACAAACCAATAAATATTAATTTATTAACAATTACCTCTTTAATAGCTTTATTTGAACCAGCTAATAACTTCTTTATCCCAGCCTTATCATTTCTTGTTTGCCATGACGATGACACATTTTCAATATGATCTTGAACTAATCTCCACACTCTGTTTAGCCATTTATAAACTCCTTTTATAGCTAAATTACAGTAATAACAATAAAACAGAGCTATATTATATACCTTCAAGATCCCATTGTATGGCAGCTTCAGGAGGCGCCTTATAAGATATATACTAAATATCACTGACAATATCTAAATTACCTTAAATAAAATAAAAAGTCGTACAGTATCGGCACCATATTCTTTAATAATATCCTCAGGATCAACACCATTGAACTTTGATTTGGACATTTTTTCCCATTTCTCAATGATTTCTCCTTGTAAGTGACTTTTTATATCTACAGGAGTCAAGTAACGACCAGTTCTTTTGTCTTGATAAGTACGACCTTGTACCATACCCTATAATATAATGTGTATAATATATGTACCGTATAATATAATGTGTATAATATATGTACCCTATAATGTAATGTGTATAATATATGTACCCTATAATATAATGTGTATAATATATGTACCCTCTAATATAATGTGTATAATATATGTACCCTATAATATAATGTGTATAATATATGTACCCTATAATGTAATGTGTATAATATATGTACCCTATAATGTAATGTGTATAATATATGTACCCTATAATGTAATGTGTATAATATATGTACCCTATAATATAATGTGTATAATATATGTACCCTATAATATAATGTGTATAATATATGTACCCTATAATATAATGTGTATAAAATATGTACCCTATAATATAATGTGTATAATATATGTACCCTATAATATAATGTGTATAATATATGTATCCTATAATATAATGCGTATAATATATGTATCCTATAATATAATGTGCATAATATATGTACCCTAACTGCTTTAAAAAATAATAAATACTCTCATTACAAATATAATTTACTTATTCATAACTTCTAAATAACAATGAGTAAACACCATTAGGCAAGTTGACATCAAAATGCAAAAATTAGGTAAAATGGGATTTGGAATAACTAACAATTATTATAATATATATACTTGTGTTAGTAATTTCTTAAATGGTTCTCGTGTTGATATTATCCCAATATCATGAAGAAAATGAGATATAAATCGAGCATATAGCAAGTGAAGATTAGCTATATCCATTAAAATGTAATTATAAACACAATATGAAGGGGCATACCATGTTCAATACCCCCAATATAGACATCAACAGGCATCCATTGGTTAACTAAATCCATAGATACAAGACCAGTAGCATTACTGGGATCAATATAACGTAAATAATACCAGGAAGAATCAACAAAGGTATCCATTGTATCTGTCTCTCGTCTAGCCACACCTCCACATCTAAGGTTATATCATGCTATAATGACCACACCCATCAACTCACTGGTGACAAACTGTATGGAGCCATTCCTCATTCTGTAGTAATGGTGACATGCCACGCCCACTCAATTCAACTGATGAAGGTAATAATACTGGCAATTGAGATTCTGGCAATGGTACAACCTATTAATGACATCATATGACATCATCAGTAGTTCAGTACTCACTCCACATTTATCACAATAGACCAAAGGTAATGGGGTTCCCCAGTATCTCTGACGTGATATTAACCAATCCTTTAATTTATATTGTATTAATGGACCACCAATATTATGTGACTAGAATAATCAATGTTATTATAATATAATGTACTTACTATACTAACTTTAATATAGTCAGTTATAACTTGTCTACCTTCTTCCATAGATAGTCCACTATACTATTATATAATATTATATAATACATGTATTACATATTATATATAATTATACCTCTGCAGAATTTACCAAGACACCATTATTAATGACAGTAGTACTAGCCACACTCACTTTATTAGCAAATTTAGCATCTCGATCATCATGAGCAGGCACACCTACACGATTAGTTAGTTAAATAGAGGGGTTATCCTCATTACCATACCCATTACAGCCTGTGTTCCATAATCACTAACTACATAGTTAGCAACATATACAGGTAGAGCTTGACCAGTAAAGGGATGAATAGCATTAAGATTTAAATTAATTCCTATACTTATAGTGCAACACTATTGTTACTATGACAACCATTATACCTTGCATTCTATCAGGGTATGTACGTAGGTGTTCAATTTGAGAGGTTAGAGATGAAGATGTTATCTAAAGAAATGTAATATGAACTTGATCATTGTATTATAGACCTTGTTTAATTGTGGATGATAGGGAGATAATGCTAGATAGGTTACACCATATATAGTCTCTGGTGATGTTGTAAACACACTGACAGTTTCATCCTATTATTATAATAATAGTATCTTAATATAAGACATTTAGAGATACCTTTATTTTAAAATCAATTACAACTCCTTCAGATCGACCAATCCAATTTCTTTGAATTTCTTTCACACTATTTGGCCAATCAACATTTTCTAAACCTTGTAATAAACTCTGACAAAAATATACTAAATTAATAAATTAATTACATACTTCAGAATAGCTTGTAATTTTTAAAAACCATTGCTCCAAGTAACGTTGTTCAACTTTTGCCCCAGACCTCCACGAGCAGCCATCACTATCAACCTAGTACACTTCAGTATATCTTACATTATCAACTAGTATATCTCAGTATATCTTACATTATCAACTAGTATATCTCAGTATATCTTACATTATCAAATACCTGTTCATTAGCTAATACAGTACAATCAATTGGGTCCCAATTTACAAGTGATCTCTTACGATAAGCCAAACCATATTTATAAAGTTGTAGAAACAACCACTGAGTCCATTTGTAATAGTCTGGTTGACATGTAGATAACTCCTAAAAATTTACCAATAATTAGATCACATGACTGCCACACCCACTTTGCTCCAATCAAAACGAACACCTAAACTTAACAGTTGTCTTTTCATATGTCCAATATTTCTATAGTAATATAAAACCACTCCTCTCATTAATTAAACATCATACTTCTCTGTCCATACAGAAGGACTTGCATTTCGTTCAATAGCAGCATTTTCAGCAGGTAATCCAAAGGAGTCCCATCCCATTGGGTGAAGAACCTGTAACCATAGCAACATGATGCACACTTCAAGCTGCTCTCAAATGTTATATTAGATTTTAAGGAATTCATTTTGGTTTTTTTTACAGACTTTAAAAAATGAAATCGCTTAAAAGTTTTTGTGATGATAGCTATATAGGTACTTGTTAAGTAACATTAGTATTACTACTTTAAAAAGTAGCATTATCTTTTTAAAAATGTTTATATAATGCCTTTGTTTTACTAGTAAATGTATATGTAAATTAATGAATTCGTTTTGGTTTTTTTACAGACTTTAACAACATTTCTAAGCACAAACAATTATTCTAATTAACAAGGACCTATATAGCTATCATCATAAAAAATTTGAAGTAATTTCATTTTTTTGCCATTTTTGGCTCGAGACCATGGACTATAGTCCATGGTCTCGAGCCAAAAATTGAGAATTTGGTCTACGTCATGAAATCACTTGAATTTTTTTTTGAAGTTAGCTATATAAGTCCTTGTTAAGTGACATTAGTATTATTGCTCTAAAATGTTGCATTATCCTTTTAAAAATGTTTATATAATGCCCTTTGTTCTACTAGTAAATGTACATGTAAATTAAAAAATATTATAATAACATATTACTGGTACATCTACAGGAAAATTAATGAACTTTATAGGTTTTCAACAGACATTAATAACACTTCTGAGCACAAGTAATTACTCTATTTGAAAGGAGCTACATAACTAACTTCATAAAAAATTAAAATGATTTTGTATCCATTTTCAAACATACCTTGTGTCCTTTCATTCTGTGATACTGAGCTAGAGTGTCACTGATAGTATATACACGTACATGTCCCATATGTAAATAACCAGATGGATAAGGAAACATTGACAATATGTATGTCTTCTCTTGTCTAGTAGAAGTATCTTGAACACATTGCTGCAGCCATAACTTTTGCCAGGATTTCTCAATTAACTGTGGATTATACCTTAAGAATGAACATGTCTAGAAACAGGAATGGTCTGAATTATATTAATGTAGCACTTACTGAATATCTGAGAAAAGAGTTCTTTAGGAACAAAACACCATAAATCCCCATGTGTAGGTGTGGCTTAATTACACGTGGATAAGAGAATACAAAAGTATACGGAAACACTCTGAAATTTATACACAAAATTAAAGGGAAAATAAATCAGTTCCGTATACTACAGCTTGAGTACACGTTGTTGACTCCCTTCTCTATCCCTTGTTATAATGCAATGGTTTACATATGTGGTAAGTGTTCAGGATATATTCATATAACAGCAATAGTGTAGGTTTATCCATGGAGAACTGCTGCTAGTACTGTATGGTTTATAATATTGACCACACCTATTTTATTTGTCTATCAACTTATTTATGTAAGCTAAGTGATATTGTATTACTTTTTAATATATTATAAATTAGTGTAATTTGTTGTGGTGGACTAAAGAATGGGTGGAGTCACTGGTCACATTAGCATACATTACATTTTATTATCTCTGTCTAATTGTTCTTCATATAAGTCACTCGTGGTCACTAACAGGTATGATGTCATAATGATGTCTTATGATGTCATTTTGTAACAGTTAAACCAGTTGTTGCAAAAACACGATTGGAAAAATTATGGAATATTATTAAACCAAAGCATTTCTTTATCATATGCTTCTATGTTGCTATGGCAACCATACAAGCTATGTGTTTAATGAATTTGAGTGGATCGACACAATATCAGTAAGTTACCATAGCTACCATTGTTGCTATGGTTACTGTTAATAAACCATTAGGTTACCAGTGATGACACAAGGAGCTTTTCTAGTAAGCCACACCCCTCATTAGTCAATATCACTCTTACATTATGCAGGGTTTATTATATAGTTTACGGTATTTTAAAAACAATGATTTTGTGCTTTTATTTCCTACACTTCAAGTAAGTATTTTATTAATACCTGCAAGAATTGTCTATCTTTATAGCAAAGGAAACTATTTAGAATGAAAGCACATTTTATTCAGTTGCTAAAAAAGGCTCTTCTCCTTTATTTTAAGGTAATATAGACCATATATATTACTATAAATATTAGATTGTTATAGGATATCACCATTTTTATACCAATTTATATTCTATTAAGTAAGCTGAACATATTATAAACCAAATATATTACATGTTATTAGATTGGTGGTCATCAGGTCTTGTAATTTCTATCAAAATGTTCTTTGATATTTGGTTACTATGGCAAATGTTACTAACTGGTATTACCTTGTATATCACTTGGTATGTGAGTATTAAATTATTCAGAGTATTTCATTCTGAGGTAAACTCAACAATTGTGAACAGTAACTGATTACATTTCTAATAGGCCATTACGTTCCCAGTTGTTGTCTCTTTTACAGAGGAATCACCTCGTGTATTATCTAATGCCTTAAAATCTGATAATTTATTACTTAAAGTATGATAATATTATCATTATACCTCAAATATATCTATATGATGTATAGTACCTAGGGTTTTTAGATTTAGCAGATATATCTCTGAATTCTCCAGCAAGAAGACACCAGGTAGACATTTATAATTCAATATTTTTAATATTATCTTTTTAAAAGATATTTAGTCTAAGTTCTCAAGGTCAACCTGCTACATGGGACAACATTCACTTAGAATGTATACAAGTAATACAAAGTTTTATTAAACAATTAGGAGGACAACTACTTGAACAGACTCCTTCCCTCCCTCCAGTAACAGGTAAGACCCTATCATTAGTGAATTAATAAAGATCTAACTAACTAGAACAACGTACTAAACTGACAACAAATAAAGGATGGTGTTATCCTGATCAAATAACTCAATCCAACATTACAAGAAGACAGATTATAAACACAAGAGCTTCTTTGTCATCTTACAGTAAGTATGTGTTACAAATCTTTGTTGTATAATTCTCTCACAGGTGGTGCACAAGATGTACCTCCTCCTTATCATGAGGACCAGTGGAAGCAAGTTAGAGAAGCTGTTATAACTTTAAAGAAAGTACCAACAGCCTTAGCTGTCTATTTAAAAAAGAAAGCAATCTTTTCATTCTTCTTAAAAGAAGTATGAATAATATCGTAACCACACCCCTTCATTAATTCTTAATACTAGTTGCCAGAGGCAACTCAAAATGCACCATATTGTCAGACCCCTCTTTATCTGTGGGCAATAACTGGTATGTATTGCAATGTATGTATGTGTGTGTTATATTGTATAATAGCTTTGTGTCAGTTAACATCTATGTCATATTATGAAGATAAATATGGTGTAGTTCAAAGAGTAAGTAAATTTATAATATATCTTGTTAAATTATTTTATTTCAGACATTACCCAATACTCTTAATACATTATTACAATTGTCACAGGTAAGAACAATATTTTGACCACACACTCTTAATAAACAATTAGTTATTGGAGAAACAAGTACGACAACCTTTTGGCTCCGCCCACTTTGATGACAACAGATTAGTGTTGCTACTTAGGAATGGAAAATATGCTTTGAAAACAGGTACATGTAACATAATGACCACACCCACTAATAACTGTACCTCCTAGCTGTTAATGAAGGCTTGCAACTGTTATCTCAAACATTCCATCATGAAACCAGGTACATTATAAGTACTATATTGTGTGTGTATGTGTCTGTAGATTTCTGCAGTTAACAAGTGATAATATACAGCAATGGAGTAAGCTCCATCCCCAATAAAGTGATATAACTTGTATAATATTATAAAACACTTAATTCATTTGTTCTCTTCTCTAATTTTTGGTTAATTGTCTTCAAATTTATACCTTTGTTCTTAATCTTTAAGTATTCCACTTTACGAACACTAACTTTCATAATCCATTCTGGAACTACATCCAACAAACAATGGATGTGCTCATTAACTTGATCTAAAAACCACACCCATTAATTACATCCACATTATCCCAATAACATACCTGAAGTTAATGAGGAGGTGTGACTATCAGATACTTTTTTGAAAACATCCTCTAAAGGAATAGCTGCTTTTCCTTCAGTCACAAACAATCTTTAGTTAATAAAGTAAATAATATGGATTATAAGAGATACAACTTACGATCGCAATATACGACACATTTCTGGTAATCTTGATATCATCTTTATTTTTTTCTCATTCTCTGGATTTCTTGTCATTTCAAGTTTTGCACGAACAGCTTCTTTTTGACGTACCTAAAATTTAATAATAATAATTATTAGAGATAAGTAAAGGAGCTTACTTTTTCTATAATAGCTGATGATACTCCCTTTAATGGAGACACTGGAGGTCGACTAAGTTGACTCTCTGGTTTACTATCAGCTTCCTTAGCAACCATTGCCAAGGCAACCTGAACTCTGGCAGATAATTTATTCTGAGTAATTTCCAATACATCTTTTGCTGTTGTATAACTCTCTAATTAGGGGGTGTGACATTATAGGATAGGCTATAACAAATACCTACCTTTGATTGGTGGTTGTGGCAACTCTCCCTCTATAACATCAGGGACGCTATCTAATAAAAATGCTGGATGCCAGCGATATAACTTGTCCCTAGGTATTGTAATAGGCGGATTGAGACTGGATAAGAAGTCCTATCAAATGGAATAAGAAAATTAACATTGACCATGTACACTCATTACTTCATGATGTTTAACAACAATATCCAGCAACTTGTTGTGAAATATTTTCTTTCTCTTAATTAAAGAACTCTCTGTCTCTTCAATATTAGTTTCCACAGTTAATTGATAGCTATTATATTTAGATCGATCCATTGTACCAGGAATATGAGTCTCCTGACGATAGGTAAATGCCTCGGGATAAACAGTCTTCATTTGAGCTAAATGTTTAAGTTCAAAGTTCCTATATAAATATTAGGTAATGTACAAAGTACGAGGGACTTACTTGCGTGTCATCTCTTGTACTGCTTGTTTTAATTTATCAAAAGTACAAATTTCTTTACGTTTGACAAACATACCAGAGACCACATCAACACATCTAAACTTTTCCTCAAGTATTCGATATTCATAAGGCAGTGGTAAATCTGTTTGAGGTACTTGAGGAAGAGCTAAAGCACTTAGCCGTTTATATGCTGGAACCTTTTTTGTGTCTTCATTATCTGACAAAGAACTTCTAGATGATGCAGTGTCAGGTGCCAGCAACTCATCATATTTTAGACGACGGCTATATGTGTGGAAGTCACATGACAGATCACATGATTATACACTTACTTTGATTTTTTTGGACTAGTAAATTCAATTGATTTAAATTTTTCAAGTCGTGGTGACTCCTTCAATGGACTGGTCACTGTATCTTCCTTACACTTTATCTTACAATCTCCACTTGTACTGGGAGGTGTGTCATCAAGATTGCTATCACTTATCTTTCTTCGTTTTGATGGAATCTTTTCATCATTACTTGCTCTTTTACGAACTGTGAAATATCTTTTCATTTGAGTCTGTGCCATCTATAAAAATAATGATAATGTGTCATGTGTGAACATTAACTCTAACTCACTGAAACACCTTTTCACAGTTTTCCCGCGCCTACATAATTTAACCCTTTGGCAACTAGTTACCTAGATCTATAATTAACATCACGTGTTGGTTTGGGCGTGTCCTTTCTTCTTTGAGAAGATAGATTGCTTGGTAAGTAAACATATATTATAATACATTGCTCAACTATAATTTAAACTGATTTGTAATGTAAAAAGTTCTAAATATAGTACATTAATAATTACAGTACACAAATTGTTGTCCTATAGAAATCACGTGATCAATATGAGTGGCCGTGCAGGGGTACAACGTAAGAAACGTTTAAGTCGTTCTGCTAAAGCAGGTATTGTTTTTCCAATAACACGTGTTCAACGATACTTGAAGCAAACCTTAAAACGAAGGATCCAATATGGTGCACCAATATATCTTAGTGCTGTATTAGAATATCTCTGTGCTGAGATTCTTGAATTAGCTGGTAATGCTGCTAGAGACAACAAGAAACGTATTGTCACTCCACGCCATATATTACTGGCTATTGCAAATGATACAGAACTGCATCAATTGACAAAAGGTGTGACCATTAGTCAGGGCGGAGTCTTGCCTAATATTCATGAAGTGTTAATTAGCAATAAGAAGAAAAAAGTTGGAACAATAAAACCTGTAGTGAGTCCTCGGCCTGCACCCAAAAAGGCAGTTCCTCGTCCTACACCCAAAAAAGCAACTCGTACCACACCCAAAAAGGGCAGAGGACGACCACACCTCTCTGGTGGTTCCACTGCTACATCCAAAACAAGTGGATTTATTACATTGAGTGAAAAGCTCCTTAATGGAGGTCAAAAACTAACTGTAGTTCAAGGTGATCTTGCTAAAATTACATGTGATGCTGTAGTCCATCCAACCAATTCATCTCTCTCTCTGTCTGGTCAATGTGGCAGTGCTCTAAGTCAAGCTGGAGGGCCATCATTTCGTTCTGAAGTCAACAAAGTGTCTGGTAGTATTTCCATTGCTGTAGCTGAAGCTGTAGTTAGTGGAAGTGGTGGACTACCATGTCGTCATGTTATACATGTACACAGCCCTACATGGAACGACAATGATGCTCTCCTTAACTTACAAAAAGCTGTTCAGTCTTGTCTTAATATTGCTGAGGAAGAAAGGCTCTCAACTGTAGCATTTCCATCAATTGCCAGTGGCTCTAATAACTTCCCAAAACAGACATCAGCTCAAACTATTCTTCGATGTATTCGTGATTATTATTCTACAGCTACTGGCTGCTCCGTCAAACAAATCTATTTTGTTCTTTTTGATATGGAAAGTATTGGCATTTATACATCAGAACTTGCTCGACTAGATCTGTAAACTCATTTTGTGATAATATAACATTTTTAACCCAAATTTAAATTTTTAGTTATATCCTTTTATTTTAGATATAGTTCAGTATTATTGTGTTGTTAGAGATTTTAAATGATGATAACTAAGAGATTGTTTAGTTAGTTGTTGCCACGTTTGTTGATATGTATGCAGAGTCATCTAATAAGACAATGTTATTGTATAAAATTTTTGTATACAATTCTTACTTCAGCTATCTCCACTTTTCTTTGCCAAACATGTAATGTTTTACTTAATTCATATTGACTAGCTCTTTCTTGTACATATTCCATAATCTACTTTATAATATAATATATATCAGCTGGACTAAACACTTACATCAGGGACTCGATAATCCTCAAGTTGACTTCGCAGAATTTTGTTAACTTCCTCAGCTTTCTCTTTCTCCTAATAATAATATTATTAATTACACAAATTATATATAAACTTACTTTAATAACACTAGTTGTTTCTGTTTCAACTCTCTCTAACAAATCCTGATGTTGCCTTATATCATTATCTAATGACTTTGAGTTTGATGTTAAACTTTGAACTTTCTGCTTGTATGAATTGAGAACTTGCATTGTATTACCAGAAGATAATTTTAATTGGAGTAATTCTTTGTTTTTCTCTTCAACTTTTTCATGAAGTTGTTTGTTTTCAATTTTTAACTGTTCAAAGTCAACTTCATGTCGAACTTCACCACTTTCTTCTTTCTACAATGGAACTAATTAGTAATTTAATTGAAGGGGCAAACCACACCTGTTTTAATTGAGTCATAAGTTTTTGTCTTTTTACACGCATTGTTGAATTTTTCAGCCTCAATTTCTCCATCAAATTATCCTACAAATACATAATACATTTGTGAATGATAATAGTGACTCACTTGAGATCGGACATAATCTTCAAAATATTTTATTACTTTCTCTCCAAGCAATTTTCCAGTTCTCTGTAAAACAAATACATAATGTTTGACTATAACGAGTGGGTGTGGCTTACTGTATTAAGAGCACCACGAAGAATGTCACGTTCAAATTCATAACGTGCTTTACTTAATTCAGTTAGTTTATGTTCAGACTCTGTTATCATAGCCTAAATAATAATTTATTAATTAAATTATTTAATTGTAGGGATATTACCTTGTGATTGTCAAGAATCCTTTGTCTTTCCTCTCTTTTTTTAACCATTTCTTCTCTCAGTTCATCTAACTCTCTAGTAGCTATATCACATTTTTGTTCAACAGTTAGGCGATGTAATCTGTATTAGAAATTATACATTATTATTATTTATTGGATATATAAACCTCTCTGGAGTTGAGCCTAGTTTTTGACGAGTCTTCTTCCGTTGACCAGTACGTCCATCCATTTGTGTTGAGGAAACACCAGGTACTAAATAATGTAGTAATATTACATATTATAACTTGTACTAACTTGTTTTGATTTGAGTATCTTTTGGATCCAGTCTTTTGACAAACTTTTCAAACATATCTAGTTCTTTTTGTAATCCCTTACAAGCTTGTCTAAAGATGACATAATGTAATGTCTACAATGAGTGACTTACTCTGTCTGTTCAATCAATTGTTTTATTGCTTCATCCTCCATTTCTACCAACATCTCCGGAGGGACTGGATTGGAACTCTCACTGACAAGAGAACCAGACGCTTCACTTATGGTCCTAGATAAACTCGCCATTGTTATTTAGGGAAGGTTACCATGACAACACTAATTATTCTATTTAAGGGCCAGCCGGCAACGTGGTATGTACGTGCTGTTGTGATATCATTGAAGCAGTTGTATCTTCTTCAATCTCTTAAAAATGAAGCTTGTGAGGTAATTTATTATTAATATATATATTGTCAATATTGTATAGTTGATTATAAATAGATTATTTGCATAAGATATCATTGTTTTATTGATACCTAGATTTCTGATGAAATTAAATCATGAAACAGTAACCATTGAACTCAAGAATGGAACTGTAGTACATGGAACCATAGTCGGTAAGTTATACCACTAATTAATGGGTGTGGCATTTATTGTTGATTTATTAGGGGTTGATATGAGTATGAACACACATCTTAAATCAGTGAAGATGACCATAAAAGGACGTGATCCCATAGCACTGGATACGTTAAGTTTACGAGGTAATAACATTCGTTATTACATTCTACCTGAGAGTATACCCCTGGATACATTACTAATTGATGACACACCCAGAAGAAAGGCCAAGAAGAAGGAAGGTAATATTATGTGATGCCACACCCACTTAATTAATATTCATTTTATAGTTGCATTAGGTCGTGGACGTGGTAGAGGAAGAGGTAGAGGACGTGGCAGAGGACGAGGTGGACCCAGGGGGGGTAGACGTTAATTGTTTAAATGTGTTATTAATTACAAAACTATGTAATAATGATTGAAAAGTTATCGTTTTCCTGAAACATTTTGACAAACATGTTCTGAGAGCATACGAACTCGTTTCATTGCTCTAAATAATTGAGCAGACCCTTCATTACGTTGTTGTAAATAGTCCACAGTCTAATTACAAGATTTAATTGACATTTGAAATACTTAACCACACCCACCTTAGTTATTTCAGCAGATAATGGACGCATTATTGTAGGGAGATGAGCAGCTGTTACACCATCAGTAGGATCAAGAGATAAAATGGCATGTTCCAAATACCTGTAATTATAATATTAATTACAATAAATTAAAATTAATTAAGGGTACCTTATCTTCAGTTCAATGTTATCAGATAAATCTACTGCTATTTGTTGTATAAGAGACAACAAGACAGGTTGAGAGAGTTGACAAGATGTATTAGCATCAAACACTTCCTCTGGACTAATATTTTGACACACAAATGTCACCAGTTGTAAATCAGATGTTGATAATGCTAAATTAAAGGCTGTATCAAATTGTTTATCTTCTAAAAGTTGAAGAATACGCTCCTAAAGATGAAATAGTCACATTACTGAATTCATTAAATAAATTACTTGATGAGGTTTAACTGAAAACTGAGATGCAGCTGTTGTTGCTGGTATTAATTTCTCTTCAATTAATGTCTCCATTTCATGTTTAACACTTGCAGAAACAACCTGTTTTAATGACTCATCCAACCTGCATAGCAATTACAATATATAAATATAGGTGTATATATACTGACTTTAATGCCATTATTTCTTGTTGAATACAGCTTTGAATTGATGGCAAGAGAGGAGAGTTATGTGATGCCAAAGATGTCATCCAAGTATTTAAAGATGTTGTTAACTGATGAATGGCTGGATCTAATGTCTGTCTTTGTTGCTCATGAAGTTGATCTAAATCTGATCACATGACAAGATCACATGATTATCACATGATCTATCTCACATTCATTTGTTCCTCTTCTAAATGCTTCATCTAATTGACGGAACATTTGCTGACATGCTCTTTCAAATGATGGCAATATAGTTTTATTAAATAAGTTTTCCATGGTTACCGGGATAACTTGTTGTAAGAATCCAACAACACAATTACTGATACCTTGTACCAATCCCTAATATAAAATGGATGCATAGCAACTAAAATGGATGCAGATTATACCTCAGTATGAAGTATTTGCTGTAATCCATCACGTACTGCAGTATCAGTCAATCTAAGATGATCTGAGACTGCTCCAGATATTTGATCTTGAGTAGCTGTCAGTGATTTCTGTAAAGCTATGATAACCAAATAAGGTGTTACATAATAGATCAATTTACTTGGTACAATGACATTTTTAGTCTCTGTTTTAACAGCTTTTTCCAATCTGCCAGCAATACTATTTTGAATAGACTGACTGACACTTTGATTTAGACGATCATTTCTTTTACTCTCAGCGCTTTTAATAAACTTCTCAATCCGTTGATCTAATTAAATGATAATCATTAGAAGATGACTCATTATGACATCATACTTTGTTCACGTAAGATTTCTTGTATACTACTAGTATTTTCAGCAGTTACTGTAGTGATTGTATTCTCCATATGGCTCTGTAACTGCTCAAATAATGCCTGTTGTTGACAACTAAAGTACTATATAATTACAGATAGCAATAGAGATATTAATCTACCTTATAGCCTCAATATCTTGCTGTTGTTTAGCAACCTGTTCAATTAACTGATGAAGTAATGTCATATCTACTGGCTCAACATGATCTACCGAGGGTTGTACCTCTCTCTCTTCCACAAATGCTAATGCATTTGCCACAGCTCTTGCAACAACAGCACTCGCTTGTTCTCTTGTTGTGTCCTCAGGAGGCGGTACAATATATGGTAATGACTTAGGTGACTCAAGTAATGGCCATTCTTCCTCTACTAGACTCTTACCCAAAATCTCAGGTCTAGTACTAGACTCAATCTCGTTCTGAGATAGTATAGTTGTGGACACTTTGTCAGGAGTAGCTTTAGACTCAAGCTCATTCCCAGTCCAAGGTTTTATTACAATAGACTCATCCTCATTCCCAGATTGTGTAATTTTGGACTCAGTCTCATTAGGTAGTACCATTGCAGATTGTGACTCATTATCATGTGGTCCAATGCTAGACTCAGGCTCAGACTCATTCCCAGGTTGTACAATTATAGACTCGGACTCATTCCAAGGTGGTGTTGTAGACTCAGACTCAATCAATAAGTCTTCAGATGTTCCATTAAGAGCTGATGGAAATGTTATGGAGAGATCAGGTTGTCCTGTTGTGGGTGTGGTTGCAGTTGGAGTTATGACGATTTCCTCTTGTGGCTCTCCCTTATCTGATGACAATCTTTGCAATGGTATCGCCACTAACAACCCACTGTCACCATCTCCACCCTCACTAGATAATGTCATCACTGAATGATTATCAGCCACATTAATGGAATGGGAATCAGTCTCAGACTGGGTCACAGTCTTTAGCAGAGGTAGGCTAAGATTTGGTAAGGACTGAGAACCAAAATCACTAGGGGAGCATAGCACAGGGCCTCCAGTAAGAGGTGAAGAGAGAGCTGAAGGAAAACTAGTAAGACTACTAGGAGAACTTTTAAGAAATGAATCTGGTGACAGCAATTTTACTGCAGGAGACGATTGACCTGGACCACAAGAGGTGTGTCCAGCAGGCGGGGTCACAGATTCTAATTCTACCACACCACTAGTGACGTAATCAGCAGGTGGATTCATTGATTGAGGTGATGATAGGGTATCCCCTTCGCTAGTTGGAGGTTGACCCTCTGATTCATCTTCTAATGGAGGCATATCATCATGTGGTGGAATTCCTGTTAGATCAGGAGGTTCAAAGGTCACTGATAATTCTTGCATGGATCTAAGAGATAATAAAATAGTTTGTTTATATTGACATAAAACTGGCAACTAATAATAAGATGTGTATCATATCATTTTAAACATCAATGATGTCTCTACATACTTGGATTGTATACAATGTAGCTTTAGCAAGACTACATTACGACGAGGGTTAAACTCTTCTTCTCCTCCTTCTTCTTCTCCTGTACTATCTCCTCCCTCCTCAGGTAAAGCAGTATGACCAGATAAAACAAAGCTTAAAATATGTTGTGTTAACAAATATTCTGTTATTGAAGAGATAGAGGCATCTCCAATACCAGCTTCTTGGTGAACTGGCATGACATACAGTACCTGTTATAACAAAATGTAGCCTTACCACCCACACAGTTAATTAGCTTACATCACGTTCTGAATCAGTAGCTAAAAGGTAGGATGCTGATAAGTCAAGTGATAAAAGCATTTTAGGAGTAACTTGATCAATAGGTGAGGGTAAGAACCTAGTAATTACAAAGATAATTTTTTTATTATTCTAGAACTGACTGTATTGTTTGAAGACATTTCCATTTAACAGTACACCAAATTTTCAAGGCAGAATTATTTTGAGCAGCAGTTATTAAAAAACGCCAAAACTGAGTACTAAAAACAATATTTATAATATAAAAATTATTAATTAAGATGTACTTGGGGTCTTGAGTGAGATGATTGTCAAGAAATAACAGTCTTGTTACTGGTAGTCCATTGTGAGGAAGGTAGTCATGGAGACATCTAATAAGTAATTAGTATTATAGCCTTGTTAATTATTGGAACTTACTTAGGGTCTTCCTCTTTTTGATCCATGTTTAATTTCCAAAATTTAACATGGCCATCATCTCCAGAAGTAGCTAGTACATTACCATCAGGAGACAAAGAAAGATCAGTAATAGACTATCATAGTGAGATCAAAACAGTTAACAAGAAAAGATAAACTTACTCCTTGATGAGCTGATAATATAGACGTTGTCCCTTTTTCTATTTTACTAAATTCAAGTGGAATACCAGGAGAATATCTTGTAGCAATTTCTGGCAAGTCAAATATCTCAACCTGTAAAAATTATAATGGATAAATAAATTTTAGTTGGCAAGATGAACAGACAGACCTTATCATCATGAGAGACAGCTAGAATTAAATTCTCTTCAAGATCTTCATCATCAGATTGTGGTACATAAGGACACCAAACTAAACGATGAGTTAAGTTATCAACACTTGGACCACGATAAACATATAATCTCAGACAATTACTAAATAAAATACAATAAATAAAATAATTATTACCATAATAATTTCCTTACTTTATTTTTGATACATCTCCATGTGCATTATCAAGGTCATAGACATGTACATTACCGCCTTCATCAACAGCAGCTAACATATTAGAGTCAGAATGTGCAAATGCTATATCAACAACTCCGCCCACAAACTTCTTCAACAACGTACGATCTTTTGTTTTTTGTTGAATAATTCGTACAACATGTCCAGTACGACTCTCCAATACATACGCCAGATACTGATTATTACTAGCTATTATGTTGCCATGGAAATTTTTAGGTTCCCAGTTCTGATTGGTTACAGTGGACACACGAACCTATTATATTAATTATCAAAGTGACATCACTATGACATCATACCTTTCTGCTAGCTTCAGCACCATTAAGTGATTGCTCACTTGCATGTATATTAACATCAAATCCATGTAAAGATACAGGAACATCATTACCTCGTAGAATACTATAAGAAATACAATTATATAATAGGTGTGGTCTTTTAGAACTCACACTTGTTGTGGTGAAGTAGGCACTAAAGGTTCAAGACCTGGTTGTTGTTCTCCATTCATTATTGCTGAGAAAGTGAAGGAGGCTGAGTTAGTTATAACAAAGACACGTGGTCAGCTTAGTTTCCGGACGTAAACGGAAACATTCTGAAATTTGTTAACAAATGTAATGGAGGAATAAAATCCCTATTCCGTATGCTAAGACAACGTGTAACGTTATAAATTATGTGTACCAAGCTGATCAGATCCCTATCTTTGCTGAAGAGAGGATATTCTAGTCAATCTCAAGTGCTACCATGTACAGATCACGTGATTAGAACTCCTTTAGAAGCCTGGGTACTGAATCTAACTACTGGTAATAAATTAGGAATCATTTCGTTAAATGAAAGGGTCTTTGGTACATCTCCCCGTCTTGATATTCTTCAGAGGGTGGTTGTATGGCAACTGGCAAAGAGACGAGCAGGAACAGCAAAAGTTAAAGATCGCAGTGAAGTACGAGGTGGAGGTCGTAAACCATGGCCTCAAAAAGGATTTGGGCGTGCTAGACAGGGATCTATCAGGGCTCCACACTGGCGAGGAGGGGGTGTGGTCCATGGTCCAAGAGGTCCTGTTTCATACAACTACACTCTACCTAAAAAAGTCCGCAGTCTTGGATTATGTTCTGCATTGTCTGTGAAATATGGACAAGGAGATTTACATATTGTAGACTCTTTGTCTCTAGATAACCACAAAACAAAACATTTATTAGACATTCTTAATACAAACCATTGGAAATCAGTCCTGTTTGTTGACGGAGGAAATACTGTTGATTTAAATATTGCATTGGCCAGTCAAAACCTTCCTGAAGTCGATGTTCTTCCAAGTATTGGTCTAAATGTTTACAGTATATTACAAAGGCAAACATTAGTATTATCTCTTGGTGCAGTACATTTGTTGGAAGAGCGTTTAGACTCATAAATGTATTGATATTTCTAATTAATGTACGTTATAAATAATCGCAGTGAATCAGACAAACATATAAAGAAAATGAGTTTAATGATGACATCAATATGATGTCATTGTCCATCAAGATCCTGTTTCATTTCAGTGTCCTTTGATGATGAAGGCGGAGTTGTACCAGTAGCACCTAATTAGAAGGATAATTAATTATCAAGGGGAGTGGTTTTACCTTGTGAACTAGCGGTTGGTATTGAAGAACTAGGTTGAAGAACTGAGGCTCCTGTTGCATTCATAGTAGCTTCTTTGAGAATAGGATCTAAAATAGTATATATATTAAATGTATGTTGTGTTATTTCTTACAGAAATATGGATGATCCATCGCTTCTTTAGCTGATAATCTCTCTCTGTGGTCATAACGTAACAGTTTATCTAATAAATCCAAGGCTTCTCTGCTGACTAAATGCTGATTTTCTGAATGAACATAACGTTCCCAACGTTTTCGAGAGTGTCTATATTACGAAGTATATTGATGTCATTAATTGGAGTGTGTACCTTCCTAATGTGTCACTAAATCGTGGATCAAGATCTATTTTGTATCGGTCAATATACTCATAGAGTTCTTCTGTTCCTAACACTTTACCAATCCTGACCAACTAGATAATATCAACAAATTTCAGTATAACTCAGTATACTCTAGTATACCTGATCATAGTTGTCATGACCATGAAAGAAAGGTTCTTTCTTAAATATCTGTTGATAATAAACTAACTACTTGTTATATTAATATTAACTTACCATACTGGCAAGCATACATCCAAAACTCCACATATCAAGTGAGTAATCATACTCCTGTAAGTCCACTAATAACTCTGGCCCTTTAAAATATCGAGAAGCCACTCTGACATTATATTCCTGACTTGGATGATAAAATTCAGCTAGCCCCCAGTCAATTAGACGTAACTAAACAGACAGATACATTTATAATACAGTTTCCTTTGAAGACAAACTTACTTTTCTTAACTCATGGTCAATCATGACATTATGAGGTTTGACATCACGATGCATTATACCCATACTGTGAGCATAATCTAATGCTTTTAATAGCTCATATAAATAATAACGAATATCATAATCTGTTAGTGAAGTGTACAATGTTTTAAAATCAGTGTTATTCACATGTTCAAACACCAAAGCTGGCGTTCTAGACTATAGAGGTCATTAAACATATATAGACTGTAATACAACTCTTACCCAAGGATCTTTAACAACATCAATAAGGTTAATAATATTAGGACCACCTCGTAAATTCTCTAATATTTTAATTTCACGTTTAATTTTCTTCTTTTTTACAGGCTAAACAAACAAGGAGAGAAGTCATCATAACACACCATTTATCTATAACTAATAACATACTTTTAATACTTTGATGACAATTTTGTCATTTGTGGCCACATTGATACCTTCAAATACTTCACTATATTTGCCACGCCCTAATTTACGAACCAGCTGGTAATTATCTTGATTCCTGTGGGTGTGGTTAGGGTGGTAAAACAGGTGTCCACTTAAATATTAGTACATGTATAGAACATGTAACAATTTGTTATATTACATGCAAATGACATCATTACACATGTACTACAATACATGAAACATGTATCACATGAAAAAGTACATGTAAAATTGATGTAATACTCATAATATTGGCTATTAAAGAACATACCCCCATTCAATTGGATGTGACTCATAATCCCAGTAGTCACGAGGTTTGTGGGTATTGACATCAGCATACACTCGAGCTAAACTCCCAGACATATTTAATTTGAGTCCAAAAACTACATCAAGAAGACATCAAGTAACAGAATATGTGACAGAAGAATGACCACACCTACTTATAAAACACACATGATCTTACTACTGTTACAATCAACATTATATGTTACACAATTTAATAGTAATTGTACTTACTTACCAGATTATATAACAGTCTGGCTCTCTCGTCAACTGAAGGCCTGTTACCAACTTCCTTCAGTGCGTTGGAGTTAACCCCTACAGTAGAAATATTTAAAATTGACGCTTAATTAGAATAGAGTTGTCATACCAAAATGGCGACATCTGGGAAGGTACAAGAAGCAGAGAAGCACATAGCTGAGGCTGAGAAGAGGTGAGTCAATTAATTAGATACTGTGTTAAGATATTTACATTTAGTTTGAAAACTGGTTTACTAAAATGGTCACCTGACTATGATACTGCGGCAAATCACTATGACAAAGCAGGTAAAGGTTATCAGTGACCATTTAATGTAATGTAACATATTTTAGCTGTGTGTTACCGAAATGCTCGATTACATGACAAAGCAAAAGATGCTTATCTCAAAGCTGCCAATGCTTACTACAATAACAGAGCGTATCCTCCTCCCACTCATATAATTAATTTTTGATAATACGATAATATTATTGTCTTTAACATTATTTAGTATCTACCATTCTGCAAAGTATGTACCATTAAATACATGATAATATTTAACCCTTTATTTGCAGGAGTTTGGAACAAGCTGCTCATGTTTGTAGAGTAAGTTATTACTATAGTGATGACATCATTATTATCCTAATAATTAGGATGCAAAAAAGTTAAGTGATGCAGCTGATCTTCTTCATCAAGCTTGGTAAGTGTAGCTATGTCTCTTTTCTCTAATTAGTGCCCACTAGTGATCGTTATAATGAGAGTGGACATCCTGATACTGCTGGACAAGTGCTATTAAAGGCAGGACAGTAAGTTAATTACTGTAATTAATTTTGAAGCTCCACCTACTTTTATTAGATTATTACAACACGAAGATCCAGCAAAAGCTGCTAAATATTATTTAATGTCTTCAGAATATTACTTACTTGATGACAAATACAGAGAGGGTGCTAATATTACTAAAGATGCTGTGAGAATGTACTGTAGAACAAGACCACGACAGTAAGCCTTAACGAGTGGGTGTGGCAAAATATTTTATGTTTATTAGGCTAGAGAAGATTGTAGAGACTAGTCAACAATCTCGTGTAGCATGTCTTAATGCTAAAATGGTCAATATTGCTCATGAAGTAATTAAGCTGTTTAAATAATTCATTATTGATGTATTAACTAGACGATAGCAGTTGAAATTATAGCATTGCTACTTCAGAAGAAGACAATGCAAGCAAGGGAAGTACTTGAAGAAGCTGAAAGGTATTTTATTACTAAACAATTGTTTTATAATTCTTCATGTAGTGTTCCTGATTTTGCTGCCTCTGATGACTATGCAGTGTTAGATTCTTTGATAGATGCAGTTACTTCCAATGACGAAGATGGTATTAAACAGGCTTGTTCAAGTGGAGTATTCAGAGCTATGGACCCTGAGGTAAAGTCTATTAGTTATAATAACTTAATAATGAAGTTACTATTATACTAGTTTGCAAAACTTGTACATGATCTTCAAACAGGACAAGAATCTGTTGCTCCACCCACCACTAGAACCCCTAAAACAAAGTCATCTGAATCTAGTAATTCTGTTGTCACGGGAGTAAAGCCTCTGGCTAAACAAGATCCAGCAGTACTAGCAGATATGAGAAGTCAGTTGTTAGGAACTAGTAAAACTGGTAAAACAAGTCCAAAAGCTAAAAAGAAACAAATTGTTGAAAGTTCACCTCATGCCACGCCCCCACCTGAACCACTGAGTGAAAAGCAACCAGTTGATGAGGTAATTAATGAGGAGGGAGTCACAAGAAAAGATGAGGGAGAAGTAGAGATAACTAAAAACGAATCAGATGAAGAGGATGACCCCATTGATATAAATTAATAAAATGTAAAAAACGTTAAGAGTGTCCATTTTTAAAATCATTTAATTATCATCATGTTCTTCACGTAATCCCTTGCTATGTCTTGATTTACCAGCTATTTCTAATAAAGCTTGAGCTTCTTTATCTTTATCTAATATACTAGTAACTTGATCCTATTATAAAGTTGTTAATATTAACAGAGTAAAATTAAAAGGGTTACCTCATCATCATCATCTGGGAGGTGTGGTCTTCCAATTCCCCAAGCTTCTAAAACATCAATTTCAAATTCTTCTGTTGACGACAAGCATGGACTTCCAAATGTACTACATTTTGGACGGGCTCTACTATGACCACGCCCATATTCTGCTGACAACCATAGTCCAAAGTAGTCCAACTGTCCACCCATACCCTAATAAACAGTCATGTGACAGTTATGTAATTGTCATGTGACTTACTAAGCCATTAGGTAATGTTTGAGCTGACTGTTGTAAGTACATGTAATTATCATTATAACCAGTTGGTATATAGACACCACAGGAAGGTCTTAATGTGAACAGAAATGATGTGCTACAACCTGAATAATAAAATTAATAATAATTACTAACTAATTCATAAGGGGTCACCTTGAAATTGAGGGTGGAATTTCCAACTCTCACCAGCAAATCCTCCAAATACATAACCCTGTTTATCACGAACTACAATTAATGTAGGACCTCTATTTAATATTTGACGGCATAATGTAGAGAAA
This sequence comes from Xestospongia muta, assembly GCA_963693285.1. Taxonomy (NCBI): domain Eukaryota; kingdom Metazoa; phylum Porifera; class Demospongiae; order Haplosclerida; family Petrosiidae; genus Xestospongia; species Xestospongia muta. Next base: position 5,499,156 of record OY848930.1, read on the forward strand.
CTCTCTCCATGTAACTGACTAGAGAATAATGGATAAACCACACCCCTTATATCATAAGGAAGGACACTATTTAAAAACATAATGGAGACTTGATCAAGGAGTTGAGAAACAAATGTTTCTTTGACTAAAGGGTGGATTATTTTAGATGGTAAAAGTAACGTCTCAAAGTCTGACACTCCATCAAAATCTTCAACTTTTGTAAGAGGGGAAAATAAAAAACATAACGTAAAAACGGATTGGAAAATACAATTAGCAAGGGGTGTGGTCATTAGCCAAGACTCGAGATCATGAATTGTAAGGTAATTCTGACTACTTTCAGATTCTGTTAAGTGTTTTAATGACTCAGTTAGATAACTCACTAAGATACTAAGTGAATCTGGATCACTCGGCCATTCATGTAATTGAGGTAAATGGGTGGAGCTTTGTTTAGACATCAACAATACCTTCAAATAGTTCTCTACGATTGTATTTAGTCTTTGTACTAAAGAAGGCTCACCCAATATACTCATAATAACTTGAGCACGTTTCTCAGCACTACCTTTAGCAACCCAACTCACATTCTCAATAAAACTAGGATAGGTAACATGGCTAAGGGGCGGAGTTGACTTGCCATCATGTTGACGAGATACAGACAATGCTATCATGAGTTTTTGTACATTTATTCCTGAGACGCCCACTTTTTGGAGATAAGCCTATGTTATAAACAATAGTAAGTCATAAATTCTGTCTTCAATCTCATACTTGTAACTGCTGTTCATTGAAATGTTCTGCTTCTTGACTGTTTGTAATAGCTTCAAAACTGTTGTTAATAAATACTTTTTCTTGAGAAGTTAATAACGTCCCATATTTCTCCAATAAAGAAGACTTGCTAGCTTTACCTCCCATAGCTGGATTGGTTGAGGCAGCATAGTATACGAAGGTTTATGGAAGCATTCTGAAATTTGGACAACAATAATTAACTCCGTATACTACAGTTAATAAACTTAATAATCATGACTGATGTACAAGGCTATTATAACACTGCAGTTACAGTTGCTAAACAAGCTGGTCAAGTGAGTCATGTAACATTTAAACAATAATGTTGCTGTGTTATAGATAGTTCTGAAGGCACTACAAGATGGAGATGGTCATAATATTACTACTAAAGGAGGTTGTTCAGCAGATATGGTCACAGAAACAGACACTAAAATAGAACAATTCATTATTAGTTCTATTAAACAGGCTTATCCTAACCATCAGTAAGTCCTGACTAGTCTCGCGAGCCAGACCCTTTGCTTAGAGAGGAAGGGTCTGGTCTACCACGTATAGTACAGTTGTCAAAAAGGAATTTCATTATCTAGTAACACTATATATCTGTGACTTGTAATAGTTATATGTTAATGTAAACATATTGACCACGTGAATCAGCATGGAGAAAAGGAGACAGCAGATTGTTCAAGAAGCATTCGCTAAACTAAGATATGACATAGTTAAGCCAGACCAGATGATGGCTATAGAAGCGTTTATTAGTGGTATGGATGTGTTTGTCACTTTATCAACTGGATATGGCACCTCTGCATCTATTTCTTGTAATATGTAAAGACTCCATTAGCAGTAACTAACAAGTACTTGTTGACCAAACAGTGGTTTACTCAGAAATGCTGGGGAAAAGAGACAACTGCACTATGTGTGGTAGACAAGACCATTCCTCTCTAAGCAAAGGGTCTGGCTCGCAAGACTAAGTCCTGACTATATAATAACTCCACTCATCATTAATTAAAGGTTTATTGGAGAGGAAACTTCATCATCAACAGATTTTACCAACGCACCTACCTGGATAATTGATCCAATTGATGGAACAGCTAATTTTATTCATAGGTACTATAATTATATTTAAATGTAATACAGGTTATGTCCATTAGATTTCCCTACTCTGCCATAAGTATTGGATTAACTATTAATAAGGAGGTATGGCACATTTACATGTAACATATGAATGATGTCATTATTATCTCAGGTTGTTGTGGGCGTTATTTATAACTTCTTTCAAAATCAATTATTTTCTGCTAAGAAAGGGGGTGGAGCTTATATGAATGATCAACCAATTCATGTATCTAATATTAGAGGTAACACTAGTTGACAACACCTTTTTAATTAACTTTAACAGAACTACAGAAGGCAATTGTAGTAACTGATTTGGGATACTCTCGTAAAGAGTTTGAACTTACTCCTAAACTGGCAACAATTCAAGGACTGGCAGCTGATCCTAGTCATGTTCATGGGTAAGCCTACTAATGAATTAACTTCATTTAATAATGCAGGGCTATAGTATTCGTACATTAGGTTCTGCAGCTCTTAGTTTGTGTATGGTTGCTATGGGTGGAGCTGATGCTTATATTGAATATGGTATTCATTGCTGGGATTATGCAGCAGGAGAGCTCCTTGTGAGAGAAGCTGGTGGGGTTTCTCTCTATCCAACAGGTAAAGTAAATATTTTTTGCTAATTAAGAACATTTATTGTAGGAACTCCCCTTGATCTGATGGGACGTGGTGTGCTAGTCGCTAGTTCTAAGGAACTAGCAGATGCCATGATTCCTTTAATACATCATGTGGATTATCCTAGAGATTAACAATATTCAATTTTGTACTGTCATTTTAATTCAGTCATTAAATGTGTTTTTATGATATTACTCTTTGCTTTAATAATGCATTTACTTCTACAGTCATTAAACATTTGTTAAAGTTTAATAAAGACCTATATAGCTAACTTTGTAATAAATTTCAAGTGATTTCATTATGTCTGATTATGTCTGCTGTTAATTTTGATGACAAATACTTGGATTTTCTCAGGAGCCATGAAGAAGATTTGAGTTTCATATTTTATAGTGAACTTGTTGCTCATGTATATCAAGAACTTAATCTCATTGGTGGGAACAGTACTTGTTATACTTTATTATATTATTTTCTTTTAGATAAAACCATGCTCTCCAGTGAGTATACTTCGGATAGTTTTGGTAGTCATTGTCCTTTGATATTAAACTATGGACATTTGGAACCAGAGTTTTATGTTGATGTGAGGTTGGATTTTGAGAAGGATATTTTCCGACAAAGCAAGTGTCTCTGCTACAGAAGCTAATAAAATTGTTCAATAATTCAGTGATATTTGTTGTTAGTACTTTATAGTTACAAAATAACTACACGCTTTTTTACATTTATTATTAAATAACAATTGTCTGTACAGGATAGAGGCTGGCTTAAGGTAGTGATCATATTACCATTGGAATGTTGTGGTGTACAAGTGTTAGAGTAATGTGTAAATTATATCAGCCATTGCATAGACTTGCTGCTATAAAAGTCAATTAAAGACTAATGCTGAGAATTACAATTATGATGAGACCAAACTGGAAAGTTGAGGTTTTCTGTAAATATGCTAAGTTTTATGGTTTATTGACTAAGGTTTAGGGTTATCTATAACTAAACAGATCATCTAGTGTTAGCTACAAACTGTACTCACCTCTTTTCTTATCTCAATCTCATTTTAATAAGAATATCATTCTCATTTATACAGTCAATACAATAGTCTTGTGTAGCCAATATCTTAAACTAAGTAGGTTTGAAAATGTAAAACTATTATTAGTAAAATTAGCAGCATTGTTCAATATTGTAGTAACATAGTGTGTGTTCATTATAAAAGAATATTGTATGTCAGTTCTGTGATTCTAATCTTCAAATTATCCTCAGCAGTTTCACTCACTTTTCTTAAGAATATCAAATGTTATATCAACACAATTGATTGTCTGGTATTCAAGCCTATCTAGTATATTTTACAATATTGGGCACTCCTTAGGAGGAGCTGAGGTGGTCTGTTATGTAAATTTACAATGCAATATAGTTTGATCTTGTGTATCATGTAGCCAGATTGGCTTTAACCTCATGTAATAACAAGAATTGTGTATGCATTGTAGATATGATTCAGTATATAGATGATTTAATAGAGTATTCACTAGTTTTATAAATCTTATTGCATCAGCACATGATAGAGGAATCTGTGTTTGTAATAATTCTGTAACAGTTTCTTTAATAGTCTAATATACATTTTGTAAGTTAGCTATATGTATATACAAATACCAATAGATACATGTCATGTATATGTATAGAATGGCTTACCATGTTACTATGGTGACATAGTTTATGATGACATGGTTAGGATACAAGTTACCTTCTCATTTTAGTCAGATCCACCTTGAATGTAAAGTAGATTTGCTTATATTAGAGTACTCATTGTCTGTACTCACAAATAGATGACATAAATGTACCTCTAACCTCTTATTCTACCTGTATATATTATGTACATGTAAAATAATAGATATTTTTAGTTTTTTGCAGACTAGCAAGCAAAGTCTTTGAATGCAACGAATTCTGTATGCTCTATTTATTATGAAGTTACTTGTTTGCAGCTGCTAAATAACTTCCTGGAGATCATTTAAGTAGATTATAGTTTTCTTAAGTGACCACAAATCATCTGATAAGTGTTTTTTCAAGTGGTTGCTATAGACATTTGGCTCATTTTTGGACCTCAAAGTTTTCACTTCAATTCAGGTGAGAATTTTAATTATATGATAAGTAATAAGTGTGAATATTGTAAAAGAACAAAAAAAAATTTAAAATGGTAGAATATAAACATCAATCTACTTTATAGTAAAATAAACATGGCAAAAAGACCTAGGATTTTGACAGCAGAGGGTGTAATCCATGAGCTTGATGGAGACAACTATTTCCTTGAACTAGATGATCCTCAAGAGCCAGTTATGCCTGGAAGTGATGATGATTTCAGTGATTTGGAAGATATTAATGAGGATGATGAAGAAGGTAATTATATTCATATCAACAACAAAGTGATATCTGTGGTTAGTATCTACCAGTATAGCAACTTTTTAATCTTATTTTTTTAGAAAATCCATACCATAGTTCTATCTTACATCCATCTATCTCAGTTTGCAACCACACATCACAGCAACCAAACAATTGTACATCACTATCCTCTACTATACAAACATCTCAATCATTAATACTTCCTCTAATTCAATCAACTATAGTTCAAACATCAACCTTTATTAATTAACGGAATTGCGCATTGCGCGTAATATTGTACTTGAGACGTAAGAGAAAGTAACGTGTTTTGTATTTCACTAGTTGTTTAGTCTTCTAACGCGTTACAGCAGCCGGTGAAACTACTCAACGAGGGTTTAGAAGTGTTCCTGCTATCTTTGCAAACAGTTTTAAGGTAAATAAGTGAGTTTTGTAAGTGTGTTGTGACACCTTTAGCGTACAAGCATTAGTATGTAAATATACTTTCATTGTTGTATACTTATGTATAACGAGTATGTGTTAGTAGATGTTGATCATATTTGCTATATTATAGCTTGTATTAATGATGATAAACCAAGATAACGGTCAAATGATGTTTATAAGGTTGTAAAGCAAATTTACTATTTGTCTTATGATAAAGTAGGAATCAATCTCTTTCTAGCTTCCAAGTGTGGCCTGGTATAAATACTTTTTGCATTCCTAACATCTCCAGTAGGTATATGTAAACTGTCTTCTTTTATTGTAACACAGGTTATATTTACTCCATGTTCCTTCATCTGATAGTGTGGCATTACTTGATAATGAACTTGAGGGACTGAAAAAGATAGCAAGACTTGTAACTGTTTTAATTGCTGATAACTTTGTCCTAACTTTGAGGAAAGACATAGCAATTCTTTCTGAAGGTATGTATTGTGATATAATATATGCATTTGCTATAGCAAAATCTACTAGATGTTTACAACACACTGATATAGATTTTCATTTCTTAGTCAGAGACAATAGATTATGATCAACACTTCTCATGTACATGCTTTGCTCTATTATGTTAAAAGGACATGTTTTTTAAAATTGTCCTTTTGTCTTTACAAGAAGCAGTATAGTTTTTTTTCAACAATTATGTGTATAACTTCCATCACAACATTACCACCTAATCCCATTTCATTACATGAGTAATCAACGTTAAAGTGTTATAAAATTTACTGCTCTTAAATGTTGAATAATTAAAAGAAAGAAAATCCCCAAACTTGATCAGTAAATTAACACATGTAAATTGTAGTATACTGACGTAGTGTACCTACCTACTCAGTATACTACAACTCAGACCTGTAGTATACTGAATCAGTATACTATGAAAGTACGAATCACATGAATACATACAGGTTGCCGCCATAATGTTAAACTACACATTGCAGCTGCAAGAATCAAAGAAAGGAAGGTCTCTCATTCTACCTTACAAGGTTGATATGTTTTTAATTCACAGGTATTAATGGAGTAGAACATAATTATAGTTAGGTTTATATTCTAATTCCTGGATAATGAAGAATATGTAAGAATGTTTTATACTAATTTAATCTTGTGTTTTCTCACTGTGTATCAGGATTGTAATGAGTTTGTAAAACTGGTTAGCCAAATGCCTGTGTCAGTAGGAACAGCCTGACGTCTAAACATATTTGTAAGAATCCATTTTATTTAATATTGTTCTATTATTTGTCAATATGTATCACAGACTACAGTAAGACTACAGATGAGAGGTTAGTCAAACATGATGTGTACTCTTTATTTGTCAGTAAGAATAGGTTTGTGTTTTATAGCAGTACTTTATTACATAACCGTGTCTCCTATTACCTTGATACAAGGTATACATATAAATTCTGTATTAATTTGTGTATTAATCAAGAAGTATTTAAGTGCGGACTGATAGTAACAAGAGCTTTCAATAAAGCGAAGGATTTACAGGTAAGACTCTTGTCAACTCATTATTGTTGTGTTGTCTCTTTCTTTATAGAATTATATGCTAGTCCTATCTGTTGGATAACAATGAAAGGTTACCAAATATTGATTAGTTATAAGCAGCTTTATACAATATAATAGATACCAGATCACTTCCAGAGTCTTTGGTGTTATGAGTGCTGCTATCAGATATAACATGGTAACATAATGTAGAAACACACTCAATAATATTCAGTGATGATGTGATTTCTTATTCTATGGGGAGTTTTGCTTTGTGTCTGTGTTAACTAGTGAAACAATCTGGACATTTTGTTATATTTGTGTAATGATTACTAAAGGTACATATAGTTTATGCTGTTAGTAAAATTGAAATAACACTGTATAACATAATATCGTGTTTGTTCTATCTTTTGAGTCGCGTACACACACATACAGGTTAACGACTTCATAAAGTGTAAGTTTCATATTTGTTAATAAGACTGTAAATAATACTTTGGTAATTTTGTTATGTGATATGATACTGCTAAATATACAACTGTCCAATGTACCACTCTCAAATGATATACTGTCAATATTATTGTAATGTAATGTTAGCCTATATTACATAATTATTCTCTATTCTTTTTTATATAGCATCATTGGAGTGTTGTCGTAAGTTCAGAGGTAACAATAATGTATGCTATATTTTATAATTTTTATTATATACTATTTCATATTTTTTTCTTCTTTTCTCATTTTTCTCTACAGATCTTTAGGTAGGTCGGTGCTTTAAGACACTTATTTATCTCTCCTTCTGACGCTGTAAGTTAGTAATGTATATTATATTAACTTAAGAGTTTATAACACATTAATATTTTTTTATTTTTCTTTCTTTCTATAGCGTCATTGGAGTGCAGGATCTAGTTGGTTGTCGTAAGTTCAGAGGTAACAATAATGTATGCTATATTTTATAATTTTTATTATATACTATTTCCTATATTTTCTTTTTTTCTCATCTTTTTTTCACCAGATCTTTAGGTTGGAGGTCGCTGCCTCAAGACACATTCAACTATCTCTACATTGAGGGTGTAAGTTCATTAGTACTTTATACAAGGTCATAAAATGTAGTTGTTGGTAGTATATCATTTGAGAGTGGTACATTCGACAGTTGTAAATTTGATAGAGTGTAGTTGTAATCAAAGTAATATACAATTATATCCTCTAGAGCAAGGGACAAAGGTGCAGTATATGATCCTGGAAAAGGCTGAGGAAGTCACAAGCAATAATTAGTTATCTTGTTTCCACCCCATACATCCCAAGGCTATTTTGGGTTAAGCTAGAAAATATGAGGTGTGGTCAAAATAAGCCAAACCCAATGTTAGTAGGCGTGTCTGTCTACTGAAGCCTGATAAGTAGGCGTTGTTTTTTGTTGTTTTTAAATTTTTTTAATTACAATATTACATTCTTCATAAAACCATTGGAAAAATTAGATTACAAATTAACAGTGTTAATTTATTTAATCAAACTGAGAAAAGTTGGTAAGTTGTTTCAGGTTAAGAGTGTATGTTACAGAAATAAACAGATATCAGGTCATTTTTAGAACCTATATGTAGTATGTAGTAGATGATTAGTTTGAAACAAAGAATCATTTCACATATTTTGATGAAACTTTGGCTATTAGCTGCCACAATACTTCTTGAGCCCTTAAATAAGAAGCAGAGATTTACATACAAACAGCTATTTTTAGATATTGAAGAAAATCTGTTAATCTACTGTTATTTGACATGTATCAATATTGTGTCCTTTACTTTTCTAATAGAAACAGCTGACACATGTACAAAATGTGGCTCATTTGCAACAGGCTAAACAAGATAGACAATAAAGAGTTGACTGTCATTTTGTAGGATTTGTTGATTAAATCTATTTTAAGGTTTTTCCATTCACAATATAATGTAATTTACACTAAATATGTACTCCTGATAATCAACTTACTAAACACTTTTTGGAATAGTGAACTTGTACTGTAGTATAGGTTGACTTATAAAACTGTTGATAAATGTATAAAGAAGTGTCTTCTGATCCTAACAGATCAGAGAGTGATGTGTATCATATATAAACAAAAACTAACTCCTTACCGCAACTAATATATTCATTTTTCACAGACAGTCCCACAAACTTTGTACAATTGGGGTGTTCTTTGTTAGTCCTTAGACAGGTCCTTGTCTCCACAGACCAGAGTTTAAGTTCACCATCTGTTGAGCTATGAAAAGTATAGTTGATTCACCCACTCAGCTAGCTAGCCATGTTTACAGTAATAGTTTACGCTGAGACTAACTCATTATCATTAAAGTACTACATATAGATAATGGCCTTTTTATGACCTCTCAATGACAATACAGGCTTTGCAAACATTCTTATATCCATCAACCTAATTATACAATCTGCAGCAATGATATACAACATTGTTGATTGCATTTAAAGCTACTATGACAATAGTATAAACTAAGCTATTTTCTAATGGACAGTTACGTAGCACATCTATTCTCTTACCAGTACTACCATAAGCCAGATGATATCTATTATTAGGTTGAAATCTCACACTAGAGATAATATCTTGTGAAGAGACTGAGCACTGGTTTAATGTTAAATGCCACAGTTTAGAGAACAGTCACTGGTCCCAGAAGCCAAGAGAAATGAGTCATATTTGTTATAGTGAACAGACCTCTTCTATGACGCTACTAAATAGTAGAATGAGACACTCAATATTGTAATATATCAGATCCTCGTTTCTTTGGATTGAGGAAGCACTGACTATAAGAGGTTAGTATTGTCATGTCTTTCATTGCTGTGAGTAATACTAACACTTAAGCCCCAGAAGAGAATGGACACAAATTATACTGACCTGATATGTGTGGATAGATTTGTTATGGTGAGTATTGCAGATTGATAATGTACTATCAAAATCACTAGCTGTTAATTATACAATATTAAACCAACAGCAGTCTCACCTTAATTCTTTTAGCATAACTCCAACAGCAAATTAAGAACTCACCATCTCTATCAAATTCAATAGTAGATACAATACTGCTATTTCCGATAGGTGTGTCACCATAATATAATGTAAAAAATTCTTGAAATGTTGAGTATTTAGTAACATCAGTCAGTATGTCAGAAAATAAAGATGCGGAGGAGAGGAGGAAGCTATGTTTTGAGTTGATGGATCATGTTGACCCACTGTATAGTAATATGCAACAATAAACTATAACTCATACAGTAACTATGTTATGCTAAGAAAAATATAATTGTTCTTGTTACTGTTACATGAAGTATACTCACAGATATTAGGTGAGTTGGAGAGAGAGTAATAACATTGCAATAACTCATCAAAATTACTGTGAAGACAGTGCTTTCTTTTAGATAACTGAGACTATAAAATAAAGGTATTGATACTTACGTGCAAAAGGTTAAGACACAAAATTATTAGCCAAGTTATTATCATTAGCAAGTTTAATCAAAGGCATATTGTTCCCTCTTCTGAAAATGTGACATTATCAGATTCAGTTTCCAGAGTCTGGGCCTCAATGTCTTTGTCTATTAATTGTAACTCTTTATTAACTTCTTATAATTGCTGCAAACCACAACAAAAAACGCCAAATTGAAAAAGTAGCATATTAACTCAATTTATGTACGTGAAGTTTCCTTTTCTTAGCTTTGGTCAAAAATTCAGTATATATCTTCTTAGATATTATTGCCTGCTCCTAAACAAAAGTAGTTTGTCTTAAAGATATAGCATGTGTAGTTTGTCATAGCATGTACTTAATACAATACAGTGTAATTATTGAAACATAATTCTACATTACCTTCTTAACTGCCATATGTTGAGAAGCAACAATAGAGTTCTCCTTCCCTACAGAAATATTTATAAAACTTTGTAAATTATAACTAACATAAGAAATTTGGGACAACAAATTCATCTTGAGACGAAATTAAAAAGTTCATATCATCAATTATAAATAATTCGTTAAAATTAATAATTATTAATCATATATATATATATATATATATATATATATATATATATATATATATATAATTATATATATATATATATATATATCAATTATATAAAAACTCTTTAGCGTACATCTCATTTAATCCTTAGATAAAGTATATACTACTTCGTGTCATTAACTTGTATCATAATTCAGAAAGGTTGATACGTCTTGAGAACTAGTAAAGATATACTGACTTTTTGCAGACATTTAATGTACATTTATATAACTCATACCATTGTGACAGTCCATGTTAGAAGTAAAGATTACTTAGTACCACCAAAAAGAGAGAGGAGACTATAAACAGTGACAATGTCTACTGCTGAGTGCCATATAGTGATACCTTCACAATAACCACATACAATGAACACAACAATATATGAACTTACCAAAACATAGAGAAAATGCTCTAAAATGTAAACAGCAATATAAACAAACTATGAAATGTTAAGAACACCTGAATCCATACAGATTGTACAGATATCAATAGACAATAGATGAAGGACAATACATAGGCTAAATATAAGTATAAAATAAACATAGTATATTAAAAGTACTCACCAAGGAATAGTCCGATTAGAAAGTGAGCTGCTGGTTCAGGGATACCTAACAGAAGAGACACACTCCCTTCTACCGACATTATTTCATGAACGTTTGTGATTTTTAACTCTTTTTGTCTTGAACTATTAATTTTACTGAACTACTAATTTTATTATAGCTAGGGAATTATTCGGAGGAGAAATTAAGAGATGACTAAAACTGGAGGAATTAATGGAGGAGGAATTAAAGTATTACAAATTAAAGGAGGATTAATTAAAGCAGGAATTAAAGGAGAAGAAATTAAAGTATGAGAAATTAAAGGTGAGTTAATTAAAATAGAAATTAAAAGATGAATTTAAATATAAATTAATGGAAAAAATTAAAGTAAAAGAAACTAAAGGAGGAATTAGAGAAAAAAGAGAAATTAAGAAAGGATGAATTACAGCAACAATTAAAGGAAAATTTTATATAAAGTTACATTCTGTTAAACTAAGTCCTCTAGTTACTGGTACTCCACCTTTATTATCCCAGATAGTGTAAATTGTTAGTATTGTATAACCAATGGAATAATTATATGATGTTACAGGGATGGTATTTGACCTCCACCTGACTTTCCCACCAAAATGTATGGTCAAATCCATGATGAATTACAAACTAGAGATATAGTTTTGTTTTCGGGGGCTACAAGTTCAGGAGCACTTATCAAAAATATTTGATGGAGCTATTTTTTCATATGTTGGTTTGTAAGTATAATAGGATATAATATAACAACATATGAAATATGGTAGGTATTACAACATCGATATTCCAGTTATGTCATGGTTTGAGAATCTAGTACTAATAAAGCAGGACTTGTTGATCTTGATACAGGAACTGTCTGAAGAGGTATAGAACTCTTCCCACTCAGGAATAAAATTTTCTCTGGCTGGTATAATCGTGTTGGTATTCAACAATAAACTGGACTAACTGATGAGCAATGGGAGACATTATATGAGACAATGTTAAAAGTTAGATATGAAAGTAATAGTATTGTCATTTGTATTAAGAAGTTTCAAGGAAGACCATATGAAAAGAACCAGTTAGATTTGATTATGTCTGCTGTTGATTTTAATGACAAATACTTGGATTTTCTCAGGAGTCATGAAGAAAATTTGAGTTCTATATTTTGTAGTGAACTTGTTGCTCATGTATATCAAGAACTTAATCTCATTGGTGAGAACAGTACTTGTAAAACTTTATTATATTATTTTCTTCTAGATAAAACCAGGCTCTCCAGTGAGTATACTCCAGATAGTTTTGCTGGTCATCGTCCTTTGAAATTAAACTATGGACATTTGGAACCAGAGGTTTATATTGATGTGAGGTTGGATTTTGAGAAGGATGTTTTCCGACAAAGCAGTATCTCGGCTACAGAAGCTAATAAAATTGTTCAATAATTCAGTGATATTTGTTGTTAGTACTTTATAGTTACAAAATAACTACATGCTTTTTACATTTATTATTAAATAACAATTGTCTGTACAGGATAGAGGCTGGCTTAAGGTAGTGATCATATTACCATTGGAATGTTGTGGTTTACAAGTGTTAGAGTAATGTGTAAATTATATCAGCCATTGCATAGACGTGCTGCTATAAAGTCAATTAAAGACTAATGCTGAGAATTACAATTATGATGAGACCAAACTGGAAAGTTGAGGTTTTCTGTAAATATGTTAAGTTTTAAGGTTTAGGGTTATCTATAACAAAACAGATTATCTAGTGTTAGCTACAAACTGTACTTACCTCTTTTCTTATCTCAACCTCATTTTGAAAAGAATATCATTCTCATTTATACAGTCAATACAATAGTCTTGTGTGGCCAATATCTTACACTAAGTAGGTTTGAAAATGTAAAACTATTATTAGTAAAATTAGCAGCATTGTTCAATATTGTAGTAACATAGTGTGTGTCCATTATAAAAGGATATTGTATGTGAGTTCTGTGATTCTAATCTTCAAATTATCCTCAGCAGTTTCGCTCACTTTTCTTAAGAATATCGACTGTAGTCTGCATATATAGGTGTAGAGGAATTAAAGTGCACACTTTCTTGGATTTTGATGTATATTTTGTGGACCTGTCAATATTTTTGGGGATTAAGATCGATGCATGAAACATCTCAAATAATTACAGCTATCAGAAAGTTGTCACTGCATCTATCTGCTTTTTATAGTACCTTTCCCATCAGAAATAAAAATATAGTCAATATTGAAATTCAGAAGGGGAGCGAACAAATAGATGTGGCTACTTGGATTACTTTGACAAAACTCAATGAAGGTCATAATGCATATTCTAGAATGTATTCTCATATTGTAAGTAGTACCTAATATGATACATATATGTAACATCACACACACATATTATATTAACACAATTGATTGTCTGGTACAATATTGGACACTCCTAGGAGCAGAGGTGGTCTGTTATGTATATTTACAATGCAATGTAGTTTGATCTTGTGTATCATATAGCCAGATTGGCTTTGACCTCATGTAATAACAAGAATTGTGTATGCATTGTAGATATGATTCAGTATATAGATGATTTAATAGAGTATTCACTAGTTTTATAAATCTTATTGCATGAGCACATGATAGAGGAATCTGTGTTTGTAATAATTCTGTAACAGTTTCTTTAATAGTCTAATATACATTTTGTAAGTTAGCTATATGTATATACAAATAAATATAGATACATGTCATGTATATAAATTACTATAATAAGAGTTTGTATAGAATGGCCTACCATGTTACTATGGTGACATAGTTTATGATGACATGATTAGGATACAAGTTACCTTCTCATTTCAGTCAGATCCACCTTGAATGTAAAGTAGATTTGATTATATTAGAGTACTCATTGTTTGTACTCGCAAATAGATGACATAAATGTACCCCTAACCTCTTATTCTACCTGTATATATTATGTACATGTAAAAGAATAGATCTTTTTAGTTTTTTGCAGACTAGCAAGCAAAGTCTGCAACAAATTCTGTATGCTCTATTTATTATAAAGTTACTTACTTGTTTGCAGCTGCTAAATAACTTACTGGAGATCATTTAAGTAGATTATAGTTTTCTTAAGTGACCACACATCATCTGATAAGTGTTTTTTCAAGTGGTTACTATAGACATTTGGCTCGTTTTTGGACCTCAAGTTTTCACTTCAATTCAGGTGATAATTTTAATTATATGATATTACATAAGTGTGAATATTGTAAAAGAACAAAAAATAAATTAAAAATGGTAGAATATAAACATCAATCTACTTTAAAGTAAAATAAACATGGCAAAAAGACCTAGGATTTTGACAGAGGATGTAATCCATGAGCTCGATGGAGACGACTATTTCCTTGAACTAGATTATCCTCAAGAGGCAGTTATGCCTGGAAGTGATGATGATTTCAGCGATTTGGAAGATATTAATGAGGATGATGAAGAAGGTAATTATATTCATATCAACAATAAAGTGATATCTGTGGTTAGTATCTACCAGTATAGCAACTTTTTGTTCTTATTTTTTTAGAAAATCCATCCATAGTTCTATCTTACATCCATCTATCTCAGTTTGCAACCACACATCACAGCAACCAAACAATTGTTCATCACTATCCTCTACTATACAAACATCTCAATCATTAGTACTTCCTCTAATTCAATCAACTATAGTTCAAACATCAACCTTTATTAATTAACGGAATTGCGCATTGCGCGTAATATTGTATTTGAGACGTAAGAGAAAGTAACGTGTTTTGTATTTCACTAGTTGGCTAGCCTTCTAACGCGCTACAGCAGCCGGTGAAACTACTCAACGAGGGTTTAGAAGTGTTCCTGTTATCTTTGGAAACAGTTTTAAGGTAAATGAGTGAGTTTTGTAAGCGTGTTGTGACACCTTTAGCGTACAAGCATTAGTATGTAAATATACTTTCGTTGTTGTATACTTATGTATATAACGAGTATGTGTTAGTAGATGTTGATCATATTTGCTATATTATAGCTTGTATTAATGATGATAAACTAAGATAACGTTCAAATGATGTTTATAAGGTTGTAAAGCAAATTTACTATTTGGCTTATGATAAAGTAGGAATCAATCTCTTTCTAGCTTCCAAATGTGGTATAAATACTTTTTGCATTCCTAACATCTCCAGTAGGTGTATGTAAACTGTCTTCTTTTATTGTAACACAGGTAATATTTGCTCCATGTTCCTTCATCTGATAGTGTGGCATTACTTGATAATGAACTTGAGGGACTGAAAAAGATAGCAAGACTTGCAACTGTTTTAATTGCCAATAACTTTGTCCTAACTTTGAGGAAAGACAGCAGTTCTTTCTGAAGGTATGTATTGTGATATAGCATTTGCTATAGCAAAATCTACTAGATATTTACAACACACTGATATAGATTTTCATTTCTTAGTCAGAGACAATAGATTATGATCAACACTTCTCATGTACATGCTTTGCTCTATTATGTTAAAAGGACATGTTTTTTAAAATTGTCCTTTTGTCATTGCAAGAAGCAGTATAGTTTTTTCCAACAATTACATGTACAACTTCCATCACAACATTACCCCTCTTAAATGTTGAATAATTAAAAGAAAGAAAATCCCCAAACTTGATCAGTAAATTAACATGCGTAAATTGTAGTATACTGACGTAGTGTACCTACCTACTCGTTATACTACAACTCAGACCTGTAGTATACCGAATCAGTATACTATGAAAGTACGAATCACATGAATACATACAGGTTGCCGCCATAATGTTAAACTACACATTGCAGCTCCAAGAATCAAAGAAGGATTGAGGTCTCTCATTCTCCCTGACAAGGTTGATATGTTTTTAATTCACAGGTATTAATGGAGTAGAACATAATTATAGTTAGGTTTATATCCTAATTCCTGGATAATGAAGAATATGTAAGAATGTTTTATATTAATTTAATCTTGTGTTTTCTCACTGTGTATCAGGATTGTAATGAGTTTGTAAAACTGGTTAGCCAAATGTCTGTGTCAGTAGGAACAGCCTGATGTCTAAACATATTTGTAAGAATCCATTTTATTTAATATTGTTCTATTCTTTGTCAATATGTATCTCAGACTACAGTAAGACTACAGATGAGAGGTTAGTCAAACATGATGTGTACTCTTTATTTGTCAGTAAGAGTAGGGTTGTGTTTTATAGA
Source organism: Xestospongia muta (assembly GCA_963693285.1). Classification (NCBI taxonomy): domain Eukaryota; kingdom Metazoa; phylum Porifera; class Demospongiae; order Haplosclerida; family Petrosiidae; genus Xestospongia; species Xestospongia muta. The sequence continues at coordinate 5,515,749 of OY848930.1, forward strand.
AGTACTTTATTACATAACTGTGTCTCCTATTACCTTAATACAAGGTATACATATAAATTCTGTATTAATTTGTGTATTAATCAAGAAGTATTCAAGTGCAGACTGATAGTAACAAGAGCTTTCAACAAAGCGAAGGATTTACAGGTAAGACTCTTGTCAACTCATTATTGTTGTGTTGTCTCTTTCTTTATAGAATTATATGCTAGTCCTATCTGTTGGATAACAATGAAAGGTTACCAAATATTGATTAGTTATAAGCAGCTTTATACAATATAATAGATACCAGATCACTTCCAGAGTCTTTGGTGTTATGAGTGCTGCTATCAGATATAACATGGTAACATAATGTAGAAACACACTCAATAATAGTCAGTGATGATGTGATTTCTTATTCTATGGGGAGTTTTGCTTTGCGTCTGTGTTAACTAGTGAAACAATCTGGACATTTTGTTATATTTGTGTAATGATTACTAAAGGTACATATAGTTTATGCTGTTAAGAAAATTGAAATAAGACTGTATAACATAACATTATGTTTGTTTTATCTTTTGTGTCACGTACACACACATACAGGTTAAAGACTTCATAAAGTATAAGTTTCATATTTGTTAATAAGACTGTAAAATACTTTGGTAATTTTGTTATGTGATATGATACTGCTAAATATACAACTGTCGAATGTACCACTCTCAAATGATATACTGTCAATATTATTGTAATGTAATGTTAGCCTATATTACATAATTATTCTCTATTCTTTTTTATATAGCATCATTGGAGTGTTGTCGTAAGTTCAGAGGTAACAATAATGTATGCTATATTTTATACTATTTCATATTTTTACTTCTTTTTCATTTTTTCTACATATCTTTATGTTAGAGGTTGCTACTTCAAGACACTTATTCATCTCTCCTTCTGAGGGTACAACATCTCTCCTTCTGAGGTTACAACATCTCTCCTTCTGAGGTTACAACATCTCTCCTTCTGAGGGTACAACATTCTCCTTCTGAGGGTGTAACACCTGTCCTTCTTAGGATGCAACATCTCTCCTTCTGAGGGTACAACATCTCTCCTTCTGAGGTTACAACATCTCTCCTTCTGAGGTTACAACATCTCTCCTTCTGAGGTTACAACATCTCTCCTTCTGAGGGTACAACATTCTCCTTCTGAGGGTGTAACATCTGTCCTTCTTAGGATGCAACATCTCTCCTTCTGAGGGTACAACAGTTGTTGTTGTTGTAAGTTCAGAGGTAACAATAATGTATGCTATATTTTATAATTTTTTTAATATACTATTTCATATTGTTTTCTTTCTCATTTTTTTCTACAGATCTTTAGGTTAGAGGTTGCTGCTTCAAGACACTTATTCATCTCTCCTTCTGAAGGTGCAACATCTCTCCTTCTGAGGTTGCAACATCTCTCATTCTGAGGGTACAACATCTCTCCTTCTGAGGGTACATCTCTCCTTCTGAGGGTACAACATCTCTCCTTCTGAGGGTGTAACATCTGTCCTTCTTAGGATGCAACATCTCTCCTTCTGAGGGTACAACATCTCTCTTTCTGAGGGTACAACAGTTGTTGTCGTAAGTTCAGAGATAACAATAATGTATGCTATATTTTATAATTTTTTTATATACTATTTCATATTTTTTTCTTCTTTTTCATTTTTTCTACAGACCTTTAGGTTAGAGGTCGCGGCTTTAAGACACTTATTCATCTCTTCTTCTGAGGGTACAACATTTCTCGTTCTGAGGGTCCAACATCTCTCCTTCTGAGGGTACAACATCTCTCCTTCTGAGGGTACAACAGTTGTTGTCGTAAGTTCAAAGGTAACAATAATGTATGTTATATTTTATAATTTTTTTAATATACTATTCATATTTTTTTCTTCTTTCTCATTTTTTTCTACAGATTTTAGGTTAGAGGTCACTGCTTCAAGACATTTATTCATCTCTCCTTCTGAGGTTGCAGCATCTCTCCTTCTGAGGGTGCAGCATCTCTCCTTCTGTGGGTACAACTGTTATTGTCGTAAGTTCAGAGGTAACAACTATGTATGCTATATTTTATAATTTTTTATATACTATTTCATATTTTTTTCTTCTTTTTCATTTTTTTTACAGATCTCTTAGGTTAGAGGTCACTGCTTCAAGACATTTATTTAGAGGTCACTGCTTCAAGACATTTATTCATCTCTCCTTCTGAGGGTGTAACATCTCTCCTTCTGAGGGTCCAACATGTCTCCTTCTGAGGTTGCAGCGTCTCTCCTTCTGAGGGTACAACATCTCTCCTTCTGAGGGTGCAAGTAAGTAATGTATATTATATTAACTTGTGAGTTTATAACACATTATTATTTCTTATTTTTGTTCTTTTTATAGCATCATTGGAGTCCAGGATCTAATTTTGTCATAAGTTTATAGGTAACAATAATGTATGCTATATTTTATGATTTTTATTATATACTATTTCCTATATTTTTTTTCTCATCTTTTTATCTACAGATCCTTAGGTTGGAGGTTGCTACCTCAAGACGCATTCATCTATCTCTACATCAAAGGCTTTAGATTGGAAGTCGCTACCTCAAGAAGCATTCATCTATCTTTACATTGATGGTGTAAGTTCATTAGTACTTTATACAAGGTCATAAATTGTAGTTGTTGGTAGTATATCATTTGAGAGTGGTACATTCGACAGTTGTAAATTGGGTGTATTTGTAATTAAAGTAATATACAATTATATCCTCTAGAGCAAGGGACAAAGGTGCAGTATATGATCCTGGAGAAGACTGAGGAAGTCAGGAGCAGCTAATTAATTTTAAAAAATTATTTATTTCCACCCCCATACATCCCAAGGCTATTTTGGGTTAAGCTAGAGCATTAATTAAAATATAAGGTGTGGTCAAAATAAGCCAAACCCAATGTTAGTAGGTGTGTCTGTCTACTGAAGCCTGATTAGTAGGTGTGGTGTTTGTAGTTAGGTTTATATTCTATAAAAATAAGGGATTAATTAAAATATTTCAGGTGTGGATAAGCCACACTTGTGGGTGTGGCAGATGGAGTTTGATGAGTGGGTGTTGTGCTAGCAGTTAGGCTTACATTTGTTGGTGTTTCTAACTAATGGGCAAGGTTATAGTGTATTTCCCATTGCTATTCTCTTCCTAAAATACTGTACTAATCAATAAACACTAATGCATTTTGCACAAAAAAGGTTTAGTTAAATTCTAAATGCAGTTAAAATCTAAAGCCCTCAACCTTGATCAATAAACAGTATAGCTTTAACATATTTACAAAAAAACTCAACTTTTCAGTCTTGTCATATCATAATTGCAATTCTCAACACTAGTCTATAATTGACTTTTATTGCAGTATGTCTAAGCAATGGCTAATGAATTTTGTTTGTTTTTTTTACTGAAATCACTTCAAATTTTTTGTGATGATAGCTATATAGATATTTGTTAAGTGACATGAGTATTACTGCTCTAAAATGTTGCATTATCCTTTTAAAAATGTGTATATAATGAATGCCCTTTGTTCTACTAGTAAATGTCTTCTTTTATTGTAACACAGGTAATATTTACTCCATGTTCCTTCATCTGATAGTGTGGCATTACTTGATAATGAAGTTGAGGGACTGAAAAAAAGCAATGAGACTTGCAACTGTTTTAATTGCCGATAACTTTGTCCTAACTTTGAGGAAAGACATAGCATACTTTCTATAAAGGTATGTATTGTGATATAATATATGCATTTGCTATTGGAAAATCTACTAGATATTTACAACACACTGATATACATTTTCATTTCATAGTCAGAGACAATAATAGTATTGTTGAAATTGATCATTGTGACTATTGTTGTTGCAACAGTGGCTATATTATAGAAAACCTCTTAACATTCCAGTTAGGTCCTATTATAATTGTAATATTTAGCATTAATCTTTAAGTGACTTATTATAGCAGGACCTCTATGCAATGGCTGATATAATTTATATATTACTCAGTATTGCCGTATACATAGTTAGTGGTGGAAGTCAGAGAATTGCTTCACTACTCCAATGTGTGTCAGAGCCCCAATTGTCAATTGAATGTGATGAGTGGTGCCCTAGCTATTTACCTAGATTACATGAGTATGTATAGGCTACACCTATGTAGAACCCCTACCCCATTCTATGTGTAAATGTAGTCTATCACTATCTAGTTCATTGATTCTAAGAGTACCCTATGACCTACCCCTACTCTATTAATATATATAGCCTACACCTACTCTATTATTAAATATAGTCTAACCCTATCTAGTACATAAAACTATCCATATTCAATGTATAAATATAGCCAACCCCTATTTTGTAGAGCCTACACCCATTTATCATTTTGGAGAACTATTATTTCTTTGAACCAACACCTGCTCTATTATTATGTATGACTTACCCCATTAATTATCACATAGAACCTAAACTTAATACTTCATTATGTAGAACCTCCCCCTACTCTAGTATTATGCAGAGCCCACCCCCATTTTTTATTTTGTGGAGCCTACTCTATTATTATGACTATCTCCATATATTATAACTTAGAACCTACCCCCATCTATTATTACATAGAATCTGTACATACCCCCATCTATTATTACATAGAACTTACACCTACTCTATTATTACATAGAACCTACCCCCATCTATTTATGTAGAACCTTCCGCTACTTCATTATTACTTAGAACTAGCCGTATGTGTACCTACCCCCATTCATTATTACATAGGACCTATCCCATCTATTATTACATAGACCTACCTCTACTGAATTATTACTTAGAACTACCACAATCTACTTATTATAGCAGGACATCTATGCAATGGCTGATATAATTTACATATTACTCAGTGTTGCAGTATACATAATAAGTCTGAGAATTTCTTTGGAAGTTGCATTCTTGGGCAGCTACTCTAGTACGTGTCAAAGCCCTAAGCCCTAATTGTCAATTGAATGTGATGAGTGGTGCCCTAGCTATTTACCTAGATTTCATGAGTATGTATAGCCTACACCTATGTGGAACCCCTACCCCATTCTATATGTAAATGTAGCCTATCACTATCTAGTTCATTGATTCTAAGTGTACCCTATGACCATGTGTAAATTTAACATACCCCTATTTTGTAGAACCATTATTTCTTTCAACTTACACCTGCTCTATAATTCCTCTATTATTATGTAGGACCTACCCCCATCTATTATTACATAGAACCTGCCTGCATTTATTATTGCATGGCTCCATTTGCTTTATTATTATGTTTAGCTTACACTTAGTCCACTATTATTACTTAGAACCTATTCCCAACTGTTATTACTTAGACCCTATCCCCATCTATTTTATGTAGAACCTTCTGTTACTCGATTACTACTTAGAACTACCCCTATGTGTACCTATCCCCATCAATTTTTACTTAGAACCTATCCCCATCTATTATTACATAGACCTACCTCTATCAATTATTACTTAGAACTACCCCAATCTCTTCTATGTAGAAACTTCCCCTACTCTAATATTGCGTAGAACCTACCCCCATCAAATATTACATAGAACCTACCCCCATCCATTATTACGTAGAACTTAGACCTACTTTATTTTTATGTAGAAACAACCCCCATCTATTTATGTAGATCCTTCCGCTACTTTGTTATTACTTAGAACTAGCTGTATGTGTACCTACTCCAATCTATTATCTAGAACCTATCCTCGTCTATTATTATATAGACCTATTATTACATAGACCTACACCTACTCAATTATTATTAGAACTACCACAATCTACTTATTATAGCAGAACGTCTATGCAATGGCTTATATAATTTACATATTATTCAGTATTGCAATATACATAATGAGTCTGAGAATTACTTCGCAAATTGCATTCTTGGGCACCTACTTTAGTGCATGTCAGCCCTAAGCCCTAATTGTCAATTGAATGTGATGAGTGGTACCCTAGCTATTTACCTAGATTTCATGAGTATGTATAGCCTACACCTATGTAGAACCCCTACTCCATTCTATATGTAAATGTAGCCTGTCACTATCTAGTTCATTGATTCTAAGTGTACCCTATGACCATGTGTAAATATAGCCTACCCCTATTTTGTAGAACCATTATTTCTTTGAACCTACACCTGCTCTATAATTCTTCTATTATTATGTAGGACCTACTCAATTAATTTTCACATAGAACCTACACCTAATATTTTGTTATGTAGAACCTCTCCTTACTCTAGTATTATGCAGAGCCTACTACCATTTGTTATTTTGTGGAGCATACTCAATTATTATGCCTATCTCTATCAATTATAACTTAGAACTTACCCCATCTATTATTACATAGAACCTGCCTGTATTTATTACAGTTGTATTTACTCTAACTCCATAAGCTACAACTATAAGCTGTAAGCTTCAACTATAACCTATAACTCAAAGCTATAAGCTCTAACTGTAAGCTATAAGTTCTAACTAAAAGCTATAAGTTATCGCCTCTAACTCTAAGCTTTAACTCTATAAGCTATAAAGTTATAAGCTCTAACTCTATAACTATAAGCTGTAAGCTTTACAGGTAGAGCTTACAGCTTAAAGTTAAGGCTTATAGCTTATAGTTATAGCTTATATAGTTAGAGGTAGGGCTTATAACTTATAATTATAACTTATAGCTTATTTAGAGCTTATACCTTATAGTTATTGCTTATAGCTTATAGTTAGAGCTTGCAGCTTATAGCTTATAGTTATAGAGTTAGAGGTTACAGCTTAGAGTTAGAGTTTATAGCTTATATTTATAGCTTATAGCTTGGAGTTAGAGCTCAAAGTTAAATCTTGGAGTCACAGCTTAAAGTTAGAGATCAGAGCTTATAGTTGGAGTTTATAGCTTACAGGTTAGAGTTATAGCTTATAGCTTATAGTTTGGAGTTAGAGTTAGAGCTTATAGCTTGGAGTTAGAGTTAGAGCTTATAGCTTGGAGTTAGAGTTAGAGTTTACAGCTTAAAGTTAGAGCTTAGATTTAGAGCTTAAAGCTTACAGTTAGAGTTTATAGTTGAGTTAGAACTTACAGTGTAAATGTAGCCTATCACTATCTAGTTCATTGATTCTAAGAGCACCCTATGACATACCCCTACTCTATTAGTATGTATAGCCTACACATCTGTTATTATGTAGAACCTAGCATTTATTCTATATGTAAATATAACCTATTACTATTCTATATGGTATGTAGTATGTATAGCCAACTTCTACTCAATTATTAAATATAGTCTAACCCTATCTAGTATATAAAACTACCAACATTCTACGTGTAAATATAGCTTACCCCTATTTATTACATAGAATATATCCCTACTACACCTACTCACATTCTATGTGTAAATATACCCTACTCCTATTTAGTACATAGAATCTACCCCTACTATATTTACCCACATTCTATGTGTAAATATACCCTACCCCTATTTTGTAGAGCCTACATCCATTTATTATTTTGCAGAACTATTATTTTTTTGAACCTAGACCTGCTCTATTATTATGTAGAACCTACTTCATTAATTATCACATAGAACCTACACCTAATATTTTATTATGTAGAACCTTCCCCTACTCAAGTATAATGCAGAACCTACCCCATTTTTATTTAGTGTAGCCTACTCTATTAGTATGCTTATCTCCATCTATTATAACTTAGAACCTACTCCCATCTATTATTACATAGAACTTACACCTACTTTATTATTGTGTAGAGCCTACCTTCAACTATTTATGTAGAACCTTCTGCTACTTCATTATCACTTAACACTAGCCCTATGTGTACCTACTCCCATGTATTGTTACGTAGAACCTATCCCCATCTATTTTTACATAGATCTATCCCTATTGTATTATTATTTAGAACTACCACAACCTACTTATTATAGCAGGATGTCTATGCAATGGCTAATATAATTTACATATTACTCAGTATTGCAGTATACATAATGGGTCTGAGAATTGCTTCAGAAGTTGAATTCTTGGACAGGTATTCCAGTGCATGTCAGAACCCTAAGCCCGAATTGTCAATTGAATGTGATGAGTGGTACCTTAGCTATTTACCTAGATTTCATGGCTATGTATAGCCTACACCTATGTAGAACCCCTACCTTATTCTATGTGTAAATGTAGCCTATCACTATCTATTTTATGGCTTCTAAGAGCACCCTATGACCTACCCCTACTCAATTTATATGTATACTCTACACCTACTCTGTTATTATGTAGAACCTAGCATTCATTCTATATGCAAATATAGCCTATGCCTATTCTATATGGTATGTAGACTCTACAAGTATGTATAGCCTACACTTACTCTATTATTAAATATAGCCTAACACTGTGTAGTACATAAAACTAAAATTCTAAAACCTAAGCCCTTTTCTTTCCTGGTGGTGATTTAATGTTAATAATATTCATAGCTATAAACTTGTGCCCCACAATAGCATGAACATAGACTGTGTATAAAAGGTATCATGTTAATGAGATTCATAGCTACAGAGCCCCACAATAGCATGAACATGGACTGTGTATAAAAGTTAGCATGTTAATGAGATTCATAGCTATAAACTTGTGCCCCACAATAGCATGAACATAGACTGTGTATAAAAGGTATTATGTTAATGAGATTCATAGCTACAGAGCCCCACAATAGCATGAATATAGAATGTGTATAAAAGACATGCAGCTTACATTGAGATACCCAATACATTTTATATGTAGCTTGGAGTTAAACTTTAGAGTTAAAGCTTACAGCTTACAGCTTATAACTGGAGTTATCGTTTAGCTTATTGTTATAACTTATGGAGTTATAGCTTATAGTTACAGCTTACAGCTTACAGCTTATAGTTATAGCTTATAGAGTTAGAGCTTATAGTTACAGCTTACATCTTATACCTTATAAATTATAGTTATAGCTTATAGAGTTAGAGCTTATAACTATTTATAGCTTTTGTAGCTATTTATAGCTTTTGTCTTATAGCTTATAGTTAAAGCTTATAGCTATTTATAGCTTTTGTAGCTATTTATAGCTTTTGTCTTATAGCTTATAGTTATAGCTTAGAGTTAAAGCTTACAGCTTATAGTTATAGAGTTAGAGCTTACAGCTTTGTTTGACCTTATAGCTTATAATTAGAGCTTATAGTTGGAGGTTATAGCTTATAATTGGAGCTTATAGCTTATAGTTATAGCTTATAGAGTTGGAGCTTACAGCTTAGAGTTAGAAGTTATAGCTTATAGTTAAATATTATAGCTTATAGAGTTAGGTTAGAGCTTATAGTTAGAGCTTATAGCTTATAGTTAGAACTATAGAGGTAGAGCTTACACCTTAGAGTTAGACCTTATAGTTATAGCTTATAGTTAGAGCTTATAGAGTTAGAGCTTACAGCTTAGAGTTGGAGGTTATAGCTTATAGATAGAGTTAGAGCTCATAGTTTATAGTTAGTTTTATAGCTTATAGTTAGAGCTTATAAAGTTAGGTTAGAGCTTATAGAGTTAGAACTTAAAGTTAGAGCTTATAGCTTATAGTTAGAGCTTATAGATTTAGAGTTAGAGCTTATAGTTAGAGCTATAGAGGTAGAGCTTAAACTGTAGAGTTATAGCTTATAAAGTTAAAGTTAGAGCTTAAGTACCAAATAGTTTTTAGGGTTTTAGCATTTTTCTTTTGCACCAAATGGATTAGGCTTTAAGTCTTTGCATTTTGCACTGCATTACAGTTTAAGTCTTTGTACATGTAAATTAATAAATTTGTTTTGGTTTTTTTATACAAACTTTAAAGAATGAAATTGCTTTAAATTTTTTATGATGATAGCTATATATTAGTATTACTGCTCTAATATCTAGCATTATCTTTTTATAATGTTTATATTATGATCTTTGTTCTACTAGTAAATGTATATGTAAATTAATTAATTTTTTTTGTTTTTTTACAGACTTTTAAGAATTAAATTGCTTCAAATTTGTCATCGACTACAAGGGCATAATTAAATTTGATGGCTTTTAAAAATATTAATAATAATTATCAATAGTTATTAACTTTTAATTATGTATAGAGTCAATCATAATTAATTACAAAGAAATGGTGAAGTTTAGTTTTGTTTACAAAGAACTATCCTGGAATTTTTGAGCTCCTGTTAAAACTGCAATATGAAATTTTCCAAACAAATCCATAATGAGGACAAAAGATCTATCTCTATGTACAAGAGAGCTAGACTATTAGGTCTTTGTTGTGTCATTGTCGAGAGTAAGTACTTTTCAAGCCAACGAATACTAGAAAAACTACCCAGAAGCCATTTCTTTTCCTGAATTAGCTTACCAGGGATATACCATAGTATTCCCAGGTCTAAATATGCCTATATTTGAGTCAAAGTCAGGCCCTGGTATTGCCAGCATAGCTGGCAATTGCTATACTTGTAGCTTCATCCAGTATCTGCTAAATCACCCTATTTTTTTTAGAATTCCTTCAAGCAACCAGCAAACATACATATTTTGAATGTATACTATGGGTATACTATATGATCAGTCTGAAAAAAATGATTTCAGGTCATTCAAGTGTATATGGACATCATAATGGCAAAGAGCATTAACAAACAGCCAATGATCAAGACATTGTCCCTTCAGAAGATCAGTGTACAATTGAGAAATTAATATTAGAAGTACCTGAAGATGTTACACCTACTGAAATAAAATGAAGGCTCACCTTTTGAGAAGAATGTTTTATAACAAAACAGTATCTCCACTACAGAAACTAATAAAGTTATACAATGATTCAGTGACATTTGTTAGAGTATTTTATTGATACAGTTACAAAATAACTAAGCATTACTTTTTTGATTTATTATTAAATCACAATTGACCCTAATTAACCCTAATAAACTCTAATTAATGCCTATGTTTGAGTCAAAGTCAAGCCCTGGTATTACCAACATAGCTGGCAATTGTTATACTTGTAGCTTCATCCAGTATCTGCTGAATCACACTATTCTTGGTAGAATTCCTTCAAGCAACCACCAAAGATAAATCTTATGAATGTATACTATAGGTATACTATATGGTCAGTCTGAAGAAAATGATTTCAGGTCATTCAAGTGCATATGGACATCATAATGGCAAAGAGCATTAACAAACAGCCAATGATCAAGACATTGTCCCTTCAGAAGATCAGTGTACAATTGAGAAATTAATATTAGAAGTACCTGAAGATGTTACACCTACTGAAATAAAATGAAGGCTCACCTTTTGAGAAGAATGTTTTATAACAAAACAGTATCTCCACTACAGAAACTAATAAAGTTATACAATGATTCAGTGACATTTGTTAGAGTATTTTATTGATACAGTTACAAAATAACTAAGCATTACTTTTTTGATTTATTATTAAATCACAATTGACCCTAATTAACCCTAATTAACCCTAATAAACTCTAATT